>PVIH01001104.1:74021-262179 GCA_004025045.1 Sigmodon hispidus | reverse complement strand
TTCATCCCAGAAATGCAGGGCTGGTTTAACATACGAAAAACTGTAAATGTTATCCATCATATAAACAAACTAAAGGAACAAAACCACATGATCATATCCTTAGATGCTGAAAAAGCCTTTGACAAAATCCAACACTCCTTTATGATTAAAGCCCTGGAGAGATCAGGAATACAGGGAGAATACCTAAATATAATAAAGGTGATTTACAAGAAGCCAACAGCCAGTATCAAACTTAATGGAGAAAAACTCAAAGCAATCCCACTAAATTCAGGAACTAGACAAGGATGTCCTCTCTCCCCTGATCTATTCAATATAGTTCTCGAAGTTTTAGCTAAAGCAATAAGGGAACGAAAAGAAATTAAGGGGATACAAATTGGAAAAGAAGAAGTGAAGTTATCTCTATTTGCAGTTGATATGATTGTATACATAAGTGACCCACAAAATTCTTCCAAGGAACTGCTACAGCTGATAAACACCTTCAGCAATGTAGCCGGATACAAGATTAATTCAAAGAAATCAGTAGCCCTTCTATACGCTAAAGATAGAAGAGCTGAAAAAGAAATAAGGGAAACATTACCCTTCATAATAGCTGCAAATAATATTAAATACCTTGGAGTAACTATAACCAAAGAAGTAACAGACCTATTTGACAAAAACTTTAAATCACTGAAGAAAGAAATTGAAGAGGTTATCAGAAAATGGAAAGCTCTCCCATGTTCCTGGATTGGTAGGATTAACATAGTAAAAATGGCAATTCTACCAAAGGCAACCTACAGATTCAATGCACTGCCTATTAAAATTCCAACACAATATTTTTTGGACCTTGAAAGAACAATACTCAATTTCATTTGGGATAAAAGGAAAGCCAGAATTGCCAAAACAATCTTACTCAACAAAAGAACCTCAGGAGGTATCACCATCCCTGACTTCAAGCTATACTATAGAGCTACAGTAATAAAAACAGCCTGGTACTGGCAAAAAAACAGACTTGTGGACCAATGAAAGAGAATTGAGGATCCACACATTAACCCAAAAACCTATGAACACCTGATCTTTGACAAAGAGGCCCAAAACATTCAATGGAAAAAAGATAGTATATTTAACAAATGGTGTTGGCATAGCTGGATGGAAGTGTGCAGAAAAATGCAAATAGATCCGAGCCTGTCACCCTGCACGAAACTCAAATTCAAGTGGATCAAAGACCTCAACTTAAACCCAACCACTTTGAACTTGATAGAAAAGAAAGAGGGAAATACCCTCCAACAAATTGGCACAGGCCACCATTTCCTAAATATAACACCAGTGGCACAGGCACTAAGACCAACAATCAATAAGTGGGATCTCCTGAAGCTAGGAAGCTTCTGTAAAGCCAAGGACACTGTCAATAGGACAAAACAACAGCCTACAGAATGGGAAAAGATCTTCACCAACCCTACAAGTGATAGAGGACTGATCTCTAAGGTATATAAAGAGCTCAAGAATTTAGAGCCCTAAACCTTGAATAACCCAATCCAAAAATGGGGTACAGATCTAAAAAGGGAATTCTCATCTGAGGAACTATGAATGGCTGAAAGGCACCTGAAAAAGTGCTCTTCATCTTTAGCCATCAGAGAAATGCAAATCAAAACAACTTTGAGATACCACCTAACACCTGTTAGATTGGCTAAGATAAAAGGCACAGATGATAGCCTATGTTGGAGAGGATGTGCATCAAGGGGAACATTCCTCCATTGTTGGTGGGAGTGTAAGCTTGTTCAGCCACTTTGGAATGCAATATGGCAGTTTCTCAGAAAATTGAGAATCAATCTCCCCAAGGACCCAGCAATACCACTTCTGGGTGTATACCCTAAAGAGGCACATTCATACTCCAAAGGTATTAGCTCAACTATGTTCATAGCAGCATTATTTGTAATAGCAAGAACCTGGAAACAACCTAAATGTTCCTCAACTGAAGAATGGATTAACAAACTGTGGTACATCTACACAATGGAATACTACTCAGCAGTAAGAAAAAATGATATCCTAAAATTCGCAGGCAAATGGATGGATTTAGAGAATATCCTCCTGAGCGAGGTATCACAATCTCAGAAAGATAAGCAGGGGATGTACTCACTCATTAGTGGTCTCTAAACAAACAAACAAGAAAAAAAGCCAAGCATGCCCAAGCTGCAAACCACAACCACTGAACAGCTTGGGATCAGAAACACCCTGGACTGACCCTTCGGATCCCAATCCGGCTATAGGAACACCTGACTCACTCTTGAGGGAGGGGGGACAAAACTGGATTTGGCCAGGAATGGAGACTGATCCAAGCATTATTGGGTCAGTGGGACCATAGGACTGTCTGCTCCATGCCCAGGGAGGGGATGGAGAGTTTCGGAGAAGTAAAATGACCTGATGTGGTGGAAGGGGGAAGGGATCTTGAATAAGGATATACAGGGATGGAAAAAAAAAATTCAGAGGGAAAGCTGAACACAAAGTAAATATATGTGTAGCAATCTTATTTGCATTATCACCCTTGATAAGTCATGCTTATGATTTTTATCTTCTTTATAGTTATTGTTAACTTTTCAGCATTTTAAATTCATTTTACTGTTTCTTTGATAAATACAAAATAAATAAAAAAAAAGAAAAAAAAAGAAAAGAAAGAAAATTTAGCTCTGTTTTCTAACCATGAGGGAAGAGAATCCCTTCTCTTTTCATTCAACAAAGCTTCTGAATCTGGGGCCAAGTGTAATTCAGGAATATGCTTACCAGTATTTTTTCTAAAATCCCCCTAGGCAAAGGTCTCTTCTGCCCATGCCAAAAGTGGCCAGATAAGTCAGATACATGCATGTAGGGGTGATACCAGGGTAAAAAAAAAAAAAAAAATCTATCCAAGCGTATTTTAATTTCAAATAAACAAATATGTTCTCTCTCTCTATTTTTTTTTTTTTAGAGTTATATGTCTTATTTACTGTTTCTCCAGTGTTGCCCTTATATCTGGCAAGTAGAGAAAGATGGAAGAAAAACATTTGCTACAGGCTTTGTATTGTTAAGTTAGGTTCATGTCCAATAATTTAAAATTTAGTATGTGTGTGTGTGTGTGTGTGTGTGTGTGTGTGTGTGTGTGTGTGTGTATACACATGAGTACTCTTCACAGCATCACAGCTAAAATACAGATGTTAGAGGTCAGTCTTTGGAAATCAGTTCTTTCCTTCAAGCATGTGTGATCCATGAATCAAACTCAGGTGGTCAGGCTTGGTGACAAACACCTGTATTTTATTTTTAGAGCCATCCTTCTGGCTCTCTAATTTTATAGTTTATTTTGGGAGAGTAAAAATTTCAGTAGACTTTGTTCTCTTAGGATAAATATTTGTGTACTACCCTGATTAGCATTTGATATCCAACAAGAAATATGGATGTGTTTGCTGGCTGATTCTTCTCCAAGCTGTACTTAAATTTAGACAGCTGGATTGGAAGATCACATTCTGGTTCAGAAGTGTGGGGGGAGGGCAGGGGAGTTGGGAGGCTCCAAACTACCTTCCTCTTCTCTGGCTTCATTTTCCTTTGGGCCCAGAAGTCAGCTGGACAGAAGCAGAGCTGAGGATGCATGTGACCTGGACTGACCCCACGAAGAACTGAGACCGAGGAGCAAGGCATTTCCTGAACTTCCTGCACTTCCGTCCTGAGGCTTCAGACTAATGTCAAATTCCTTGCCCAGATGTCCCCATGCCAAAAGCCTAAGAGAGCAATGGACTTTGAGTATGTGAATGAGCTACCACTGAAAATCTACCAATAGGGACAGCTAATGTGGGTGTACCAGGCACTTCTTCTAACATGAGCATCTTGTGATGAATCAGTTTTAATGCAAGTGTTCAGAAAAATCATATTAAAGAAAAAGTAATTTTTTATTAACTACTAGGTTAATTTACATGGTTGACAAGAAACACACACACAAAACAAAAAATAAAATTAACCATGCAGCCCTGATTTGTGTGGGTATGCCTGTAATCACAGCACTCTGGAGAAAGAGGTAATTTTTCTGGAGTACAGATAAAGAGACAGAATATTCAGCTTCATTTGGAAAAATAACAACAATAAGAACAACAATAAGAAACAGGATAGCTGCATCAATCTTCTGCAATAAAGGAGTTATAACACCATCCCTAATCATGGCAGGCATCCCCAGTGCCATGAGAGTAACTAACCTGAGTTCAGACTGGCCTCAGCTCCTAACTCAGCAGCAGCATCACTTTCTCTAGCAGGAATCTGAGCTGGATCTGAATATGCTTGTCTGGCTACAGGGTTCTGACACATACAGTAGTATGATTAATGCCCCAACACAGGACATTTGTGAAGATACAATAGCAAATTCAATAATACATAGAGGAGACAAAATTCTACAAAGAGTGTTAAAGTACTTTCCTCTCTCCAGATGTTTAAAGCTGTTTTTTCTGCAGTGTTTATGTCCCCTCCTTCCCTAGCCAGAAAGCTAATTGACCACACAGAACACATTAAAGCCGAATGACCTACTAGGTGATGACAATTATTCCTGGGAGGTTTGCAACTTCCTAATAGTTTGCAACTATTAGAGACTGCCTCAGAGGTTCTAGTCTAGTTCTAAGCTCAAAAGACTGGTACTGGATGTCTCAAGGTGTTCACACAGATGACATCAGTAGCAGAGTTCTATGTTTACTTTTTTCTTTTCCTATTGCGGCTTCTTCTTCCTCCAAATATTCCTTTAATATTTACATTACCAAAGTAGATTTCTACATGTAAGTATGAAATGGGAGAAAAAAATTGTGGTTTGATTCTGACTCATGCAAGGTTTGGAATCATGAAGATTGAGAGCTAGGTATATGGCCCATCTCCATTTCAGTGTAACTCTCATGGTCCCATGGTCCTGGTCTCATCAGCATCTTTGATGGCGACTTTCATAAGGACTTATGACAGAAGAGGTATGATGAACTTCTTATGTCACAGTCCCATGGCTATTGTGCTCTCTAGGTTATATATGTGATTTTAAAATGCAGTAGAAGGAAGAAAACTAAGTTAATTGAGCTTTGATATAAGTATCCAGGTATTTTTACGAATATGTTTACAAATTCCTTGCAAGTCTCAAGAAATTTTTGTTTCTACCTTTACAAATCAAAGCTCATAACATTGAATTTGAGGATTGTGATGTCAACATGACTCATCCAACATTTATAGAATCCAAAGCCAATGTTCTCACCATGGCAGATTAGAGAAATATTCAAAAGCAAAACCAGTGCCAATAACCATCTTTTTATTTGATTTCAACCACTTCTGATATTGCCCTGTTCCCAACAATATTGACAACCATTCTATACTATGAAAGAGTATTATATTCTTGTTCTATGTGGCAGAACTATTGCACCCTCAAATATAATAAGTTGTCTCTTTTGAGGAATAGAAGCTTGCTTCTCTATTCTGTTGTTGATGCTGTTTTTGTTTTTTGAAATTCCCCTACTGTAACTCACATATACATATCAGTATTATTTTTGTAAAAACATTATAGAAAATTTAATAATACGCAGAAACAGCCAAATCCTCTAAAGGATATTACTCTCCTTTCTCTGCCTGTTTAAAGCTGTGTTCATGTCTCTCTTCCTTCCATAGCCAGAAAGCTCAGTCATTCTGTGGCCACACACAACATATTAAAGCCTAATGACCTACTAGGTAATGACATATCACATGTTTGTCTTAGTCACAGATAAGCAATTGCATAGCTTTCAAAATGTGTAGATGCCTGGGTTCCTTTCCCCAGATATTCTGCTTCATTTGGGAGTAAGATTTAAGCACCAGTGTGATGGGAAAACTTGGTAGGTAATTGGCATGGTCCATTTTGAGAAATCACTGGCCATCTGCAGAGAACATTGCAACCAAGATAAAGACGCTTGTTTCCCCATTGCCTGTTTCTTTGCAGGAGGGGGAGGGGGCAGAAATAACAAGAAGAGAAATGGCAGGGCACTGACACTTGGCAACTCACTGGAATATGCCAAACTACTAAAAAAAAAAAAAAAAAAAAAAAAAAAAAAAAAAAAAAAAGCTGTAAACCTCGAGATTTTAGCATGCCTACTAACAACTTGTTTAAAGAATTTTCCTCATAATACTCAAGTTCAAATGCCCCTAACAAGTTTGGAAATGCGGGAGTGTTTGACAAAACATTCCAAGTCATTGACCCCTACCCCCCAGCCCTGGAATTTGTTCCTAATAGGCTGCTCTTTAGCAGTCAGCCAAACCCAAAGTTTGGCAGCTTTTGAAATATGGTACAAACAGGCTGTTTTTAAAGCCTAAGTAAAATCTTATTTTGCACAGCTTGTAAAAATAACCAGTAATTACTGTTACTGCTCCAAGCAGAGTCAGTGAAGCCTACAAGACTATGAAACCAAAAGTCCTTTGTCTATATTCATCCCAACCACACCTTATGGTAGTAGCATCCTTTACTCATAATGATGGACACCAGTCATAGACCTGTGGTGATATATTGTGGGTCTAATAAAGCTTGCAGTCACAGATTTAGCCGTGAAGGTCAGGCAATGGTGACCCATGCCTTTAATCCAAATACTTGGGAGGCAGAGGCAGAGATGAGTTCAAGGCCAAACAGAGCCAGATGGTGGTGGCACACAACTTCATTTCTAGCACTTGGGATCCAGTGCCTCTGCTCCTCACAATACTTGGGAAACACACACACCTTTAAACCCAGCATTAGGGAAGTTGAGCAAGGAAGTGACATAACTGGGAGGAGGAAGAAAGATAAGGCTGGAGGAGGCAGCAGTTTAGTCATTTGCCTGTAACTCCCTTCCCTTTGACCCAGGACTCAGAGGCCATCTTTCTGAGAATTCCTGGAGACAGGCCTGAGGAGTTGGCTGGGTGAGAAGTGGCTGTGGCTTGTTCCTCTGTCTCTCTGATCTTTCAACTTTTCCTCAATATCAGGCTCTGGCCAGTGATTCCACAGAAGCATACCTAAGGTGGAGATGTTTAGGTGTCAGAGGACTATAGCTCACACTAGTGATTGTTTCTGCTTGAACTGAGACCATAGTAACCAAATATTCCCATTTTTGTTTCTTTGTCTAAGCTTATATACAACCTTGGAGCATTGAGAGCACCATGTCCTTGGTTACAGGCTATGATTCAATGTTCCACCTCACTTAAAGGCTACTTTGCTATTAAATCTGTGGCAAAGCTCTCATTCACCTCTTTCTAACGACCTACAAACATTTCTTTTTTATTATAAACCTGGGTGAAGTGTGTGACCATTTCCCTGTTCTGTGACACTTGGACCCTGAAAACACGCTCAGCCCTGGGGATAGCCATCAATTAGTAGGAGGTCACCACAGCTGCCATATTGCTACTCCCTATTTATGTGTTAAAGATTTACTTATGTGTATGTGTGTGTGTGTGTGTGTGTGTGTGTGTGTGTGGCATCTGCATGCAAGTGTCTCTAGACACCAGAAGAGGAAGTCAATTCTCCTAAAGCTGATGTTACAGATACTTGTGAGCTGCCTGATACTCAGAATACAGCTTTAATCCTCTGAAAGAGCATCAACTGCTGAACCATCTCTTCAACCCCCAGCCTCTTATTCATTCTGTAGCTGAAGAGAGCAAAAGAAGCCACAAACAAAGAAATGGTTTCCTGAAATCAGAACCTAAAAGCTGGACCTTGGGCACCTTCTTATCTTATACTCACAGATCAGTTCTCAAACACCCTCTGAAAATGGCATGGATGACAGTCTGCTTTCAGCTGGGTTAATCACAAATATGATGTTGTCTCAAATATTAATACCCATCTTTGGTGACTGTAGCAAATAGTACTATTTGGTAACTTCTGGTAGGCAACATCCTTTCCAGAGCCCCCAACTGAGTTTCATTCCTTTGTAGCTTCTAATTCACACACAAAAATATGTTAACTTGAGACTAAAATGCAAATCTAAGTGATTTAAATATACAAGCATTATAAGAAGTCCTTTTCCTACTCACTCTATTTCCCATTATATTTTCTGTAACATAGGGACAAACATAAGGGTGAAAATTGTAAGAAATATAGAAAAAATATTCCATCCACTAAATTCTATTAAGTTGTAGGAAAGGAGTTAGGTTGGGAGGGAACTATGCACATTTTATTTATTTCTTACCAAAATATATGTCTACTTATGAGGGAACTAGTTTTCCTTCTCCTCCTCGTTTGAGATTGTGCTGATATATATTTAATAAAATTGGTCTAGAATATCAGGAGTCAACTACAGAGCCAAGCTATGATAGGAAGTGAGTGGTGCTCTATACCTTTAATCTCAGCTTCAGGAATGTTGAAAGAAGTTAAGATATCTGGGTGGATGGGGAGAATTTTGTTAGCTTTTTTAGTACTTCCTTTCTTTTAAATTTTATTATTATAAACAAAGAAATTATACTTTCTATCCTTGTATATCCTTAATGGGCTAAAGAGAGGTAAGTTAGAGGCAGAGATTTCATAAAGAGAGGCCTAAAGAGTTGACAGATAAAAAGTAGCTATGGTTTCTCTATCTCTCTGATATTCCAGCTTTTCCCCAATATTTGGCTCCAAGTTTTTATTATAATATTAAATAAAATTTGTACAACATGAGATAGAATCTCTCTGCAGTTCTGGCTGCCCTGAAACTCAATGTGCAGACCACGCTGGCTTCAAACTCAGACTCTACCTCCCAAGCACTGAGTTTAAAGCTATGAACCATCATGGCCCAGCCAGTTAATTTTTATCTTGATCTCCACAGTTCCTCACAGGAATCTCCTTTTCACTTCAGGGAATGAATACAGGTGCCAGAGAACCATCTCTCCAGCTTGTCCCTTCTAAGACAGTCTACCTTCTGTAGACAAAGTACTTTTCTCCTTCTGCACTCATCCCATGATGACTATTTAATGAAATATATGACGTAAGAAGACATTAATTTGTTAAAGATGTTTTACTGAATTTTATTACAAGGGACCAAGTGATAAGTGAGGAGATCAAAAGGCTGAACAGGTCTTCCTTTTGTCCACCCTGAGATCCTTCTCCAGATCTACAAAGGCTGTCTACCTTCCTGATTTTCCACTCTCAATTTGTTTCCAGAGAGGTCCAAGGTGGCAGCTCTGACCCACCCTATCCTTGGTATGTTTTTTCTTTCCTTTCCTTTCCTTTCCTTTCTTTTCTAACAAGAGGAGCTGTCAAGAACAGTATCTTAGACTTGGCAGTCACCATCCCTTTTTTGCTGTGCTGCAGAGAAATGAGTCAAAGGAATTGTTCTAATGTAGCATTTTTCTGTGATGGAGAGTAATGGAGAGGATAACAAATCATGGATGTGAAGAAAGGTTCCAGCATTGCTCAAAGTCCTCTCAGTAATAAGCTCTAGTCTGTATTTTTTACCTGACTTTAATAATTTCCCCTTAGTCTGAGGGTAGGAATTGATGTGATATCCCATTTTCCCGCATCGTCTATAAGTTAGATAATTACACTGTAAAAAAGTAATATCCAGAGAAATTAAAGACTTCTGGACCACACATTAAATAAGTTAGTAAAGAAATGCTGGGGAGGTGTTTAAAGGGAGAGTACTCTGACTCCTCTTTGCCTCATCTTTGGAGAGCAATTCCAGATGGTTGTGGGCAGCAGGTCCTCAGGAAGCCAGACTGGGTTAGGAGCCCTTCTGGGGGGTATGTCTCTATTTTCCTCGGGAAGGAAGGGACTATGGTCTCTTTTTACTTTAGACAGACCTTTAGGGGCTAACAGTGTACAGACACACAACAGGTACTTGGTAAGTGTCGTAGAAAAAGAAAAAAAAAAAAAAGGCAGGCAGGGTGTGGAAATGAAATGGAAAACATGCCTTTGAGTGAATATCAGTGATGTTCAGGGAGAAATTATCCTCCCATAAGATGAAGAATAATTGGTAAATAGGAGGGTTTAAGGCAAAATAAAATCCTGAATTCTGTCTTGCTGCCTTACCCCATCCAGTAAACTCCCAATATGTGCTGGTGACAAGAAAATGTTTGAAATTGGAATGTGATATATCACACAGAAATGTAGACACTCAGGAAACTTTCTGTTTGTGTGACTTTGAATATGTAACTAGCTGCTGTACCTCAGATTTTACCCGCTCTATAAAGGTCCTTACAGGTTTAACTTGTTTTGATACTAAAAACCTGAACAAATTCTACTGAAGAATATTTTAGTCTTTCTCTCTTGGCCTCATTAGTAACATTCTTACACATACTTGCAGAGCAAAAATAGGCTATAAATTATAGTGGCAAGATCAAATGAGCTGAAACACAAGATTAAAATGGTTTATATCCACAGAGCAATCTTTCACAGTGGTGTCAAGCAGAATGTTCTGGACAGTGTTTACATAAGGGCCTGAAGAAAAAATTCCAGACATAAAACTTCTGTAATTGAGACTTGAACTCAGAAGAACCTCCCACCTCTGAACACATTTCACAACCAGAATTCTACTGCAATTGTTTTTCTTAATGACAATCCAGCCCCTAATATGCATTTGAATTTTCTTATTGAGACTATTGTGGTATTGAAAACACCCTACCTATTTGAGAATATCATCCTATACATGGATGATAGTTAAGAATTTCTTTCCTGACATCATTTAATAACTCTTGCTAGAGGAATAGGGAGGGGCATAGCTCAGTGCTAGAGTACTTGCCTAACAAGTAGGCCTGGTACTACAATCATCATCATCACCACCACCACCATCATTTTGTAGACAAACCACTTTGAAAGGCATTATATTTTCTTGACTCCTTTAACAGAATATGCTAATGTAGGTCAGATTTCCTCACTGGGAACACCAGCTGCTATTCCCTAATAGTGTCAGCAGATCCTAGAAAAAAACTAAATAACCCTATGCATTTCTCTTCTGATGGTGTCTCAGGAGTCACCTGGCTTGTAGTGGTCACTTCTAACAGCTATTATGACTTCCCTGTAAGCCTGGTCATCTGTGGTTATTGTTTTCTGGTATCTAATTTGCATATACACATATACATGTCCTATAAATGTAGATATAAAGATGCTTAGTTAAGTTAGTATGTATTGAAGTAATTATATTTATAATATTAGTTTAGAGGCTGGAGAGATAGCTCAGTAGATGGAATGATTGCTTTAAAAGCAGCAGGACCTGAATTTGACCCCCCAGATTTCAAGTCATAAAAGCCTACCCTGGCAACACCTTGTACCTAAGCACTGGAGAGGTAGGAAAAGAGAGATTCCTGGGATTCCTTGACCAGCCAAGCCTTGCCTCTTTGGCAAGTTCCAGGTCAAAAGAGATCTTTTCTAAAATTAAAAACAAACAAACAAACAAAAAAAACCCCAAAAACATGCTGGTGCCTAAGAACTCCACCAAAGGTTGTCTGGCCCTCACAGGCACAGGTGCCTACATGTGCACCTGTATGCACGCACAGGTATATAAAGAGATGATAGGTTTTAAAATTGAAACAAGCTTGCTAACTTACTATCACACTGGAGGGAGGGGCTTGCGACCATACACAATTCCTTTACACTTTCTAATTCACAGTTGTGTTTTAGGTAGAAAAATTATAAGATTGAACTGCTGGTTTTTTTCAGTAGATTACATAATGGGAAATAAAAACATAAAATGCTTAAATAAACTTAAGCTCATTATATCATATAGTTAGCAAGTTAGTTTTGTTTTAGACACAGACATGACCAGTACCAAAAGGACAACGAGAAAATGGAATCAGCATTCTTATGTGCTTTAATGGAGTAGCTATTTATATAGGGCACTTTTCTACATTCACTAGCTATGATTTAGGTTGTTATCTTCTTTTAATTTACTTTTTTTCTCATATGAAAATGATGATAGAATCTTTTTCAAAAAGGTTCTTGGAGAACTAAGGCATTTAAAAGCCCTCATCACAGGTCCTGACATTTAAGTAGTTATTCCATTCCTGGAATGGGGCAGTGATATCAATACATGCATAGCAGACATGGGGCCTCCGGCTCACATTTCTGTTGTATTTGGCGCCTGCTGAATGTTGCACCTGCCTCCGTATTGGCTGTCTTGAAACCAAATATGTCACTCAAATCAAAATAGGCCCTAAGTCTTCTAATTCTCTGACACAGAAAACAGGCCCTTTCATTAAATTAGCATCCAGAAAATAGGGTTTTAACATGAGCAATCAATCTGAATACTGAAAGAGCAAGTAGACAATTCAACAAATTTTTAAACAGTCTAACACAATCCAAAGATATGCTAATTTGATATTTGCATTCTTAAAAATAAGGCTATGGTTAAAGTCTTTGTCTCCTAACTAAAATGACTGTATCTCTAAGAGCAGAAAACAACAGTTCCTAACATACAAGTGTTTGGGGGGCATTTCAGGTATCTCAGGTAGCGTGCACTCAAACTGCGGTGGCAAGGTGGCATATTTGGTGTTAAGTAAAATGGATTCTGACAGATTAGGGCTGGAATTTTCAAGAATTTAGGAAATGTTCCTAAACATACCTCTGTCATTTCCTACTATGCATTCATGACAACTGGTAGTCTCAGCATTGAGTATATAAAAAGTTTACTGACCAATTCCAAAAATGTTGAAGATTCAGTATTAGCTCTTCCACAAAGATTTAATCCCTTATGTAAAATTAAAGACATCTTCATTCATCAATAAAATTCCTTTCATCTTCAAATTATATGTACACCAAAAATTTTTTAAAACAAATTATTAATAAATGCTTGACTTACAACCTAATGTCTACCTATACAGAAAACATATTTAGGAAACATTCTGAAAATGTTTCAGAACATATGGAAATAAGATACTGAGTCTTGTTCACAAAACAAGAATTGAAGTGCTGTGCTAATACCAAGAAAACTATTTTGCTGAGGATTTTTTTAAACCTAATCTGAAATGCAGCTTTTTTTTTGAAACTTATGTAGCTGAGGCTAGCCCAGAACTTATCATCCTCCTCCCTCAGCCTCCTGAATGCTATGAAGGAATGTGGCCTCTGGATTAGTGGTTCATGTTTTTAGCCCTTCATTTTAGGTGTTTTTCATTGCTGGAGAGCTCACTTAATGTCAACTATGTCAATAAAACTGTAGGACAATTAACATAAAATACCAAAACAACTACTTTCTACTCTTATGATAAAAATAAAACTTGGTATAAAATTTTTTCTACAGGTCTCAGATAGGTGCAAAAAATGAAGACTGTGAGAGAATATTAAGATGCTGCCAATCATGTTAGGTAGCAGCTAATGTGTTGGCCAGATCTAAAGCTTAGGGCAGTGGTTTTCAATCTTACCAATGCTGCATCCCTTTAATACAGCTCCCCATGGTATGCTGACCTCAACCATAAAATCATCCTTTGCTATTTCTGAAATAACTGTAATTTTGCTGCTGTTATGGCTCTTAATGTACATATCTGTGTTTTCTGAAAATGTTAGGTGACCCCTTTGAAAGGGTCAGTCAATCCCCAAAGGGATCATGACCCACACGTTTAAGACTGCTTGTTTATAGTGTGTTAATACTTGCTTGCACTAAGAATAATGATAGCAACTTTTAGTAAATTAAATCGGAACATCCCAATATCTTTTTTTCTTTAAAAACAGCTTTACGTGACTGATGTGGGAAGACCTCACGGAGAGGTCCCCACCTCAAACAGAAGAAAACACTCCAGGTGTCCCAGACACTTTGGACTAAACTTTCTATTCCCAAATGAGCTTCTTATATCCCTTATTTGATATGTTGCTTCACCCTAACACTCAAAAAATCTGAAACTTATATTTTGATTCTCCCTCTGGAGCCCAAGTCACTTTGAGCCCTTAGTATTTCCTAATAGCACCTTGCATCCTGACTGTAAGCTGTACTGCATTGTTACTGTTTTTATTCCTCTCCATTACACACTCTTCTGAGCAGCCTTCCTGTTTACACTCATGCCTCTTCCTGTCCATCCCAGATGTAGCTGAACAGCGATTATTTATAAAAACAGTTCCCTTCCATCCAGCTGCTTGTTTCAAGTTCTAGCGAATGCAGACTCCTTCCTGTGATAGGTCTGCTGAGCACACCTGCCCCTACCCATCCCACATCTTAAATCTGTTCTCATCTGTGAAGACTCTGCGGTTCTTCCTAATGACCAGCAGACAAATTTAAATTTCCAAAGACTCAAAGTTCGCTCTGATTTTTAGAAAATGCCAATAATAATTAATAGTTTTACATTTAATTTGCTTTTTTTTATCATCTTTTGGATTTGAATTATACTTTAGACAGCAATACAAAATATGTTTTGTTTTGCTTTTTAAAGGAGTTTGCAGGGAGGTGGTGGTGTACACCTTTAATCTCAGCACTCAACACAGGAGTCAGAGGCAGGAGGATCTTCTGTTCAAGGCCAGCTATGTCTACAGAGTGAGTTTCAAAAACCAAAAATAAATAAATAAATTTATTTAATAATAAATTTAAAAAATAAGTACTAGAATGTATTTTGCATACTTCATATACATTAAAAACTGGCATTTACTTAGAGGTTAGAATAGCCCCATTAAAATAACCAATTGACCTTAAATCATGAATCCCAGCCTGATTTCCTGATTCTGGAAAGGAAAATCATCAACATTTTTATCAGAGTTTATTCCACATAGAAACCACCTGGCGGAGGATGCTGGAACAACCTGATGCTGGCTCAGAGCAGAATGCCCAATTCAGGGTGCTAACAAGTCGGCACAGGTGCTGCTCGTTTCATCAACTTACTTGCAAATAGCAAGTTCTGAATCAAATTCTCAGCCCTGAGGCCCACTGCAACCATTTCGGTAATTTTTCTTTAAGACTGGATCTTACTATGAAGCCTCAGCTCTCTTGGAACTCACAGATCCACCCCATGCCGAGATTAAAAGGATAGCATAGTGTGCTCACCTAATCTCAGGAACTGGTAGAAACAAACCATTAGTACGAAAAGCTGTCTAATTAGTTCCGGCTTCAGCTTAGTCCCTGGGATTTCCCAAATAAAAGCTACAAATGATTGTGAGTCTTTGCTCTAAAATGAATTCACTGGTTTATTAAACTTCATTTTAGTGCTAGATATATTATACCACTAATTTATGACCTGAGATTAGGATTCATTACCAACCAGGCCCTAAACTTAAAAGCTGTAAGGACTTCCTCTCTGTAGTCCTATTAAGTTATTTAATAAAATAGTTTTAATATTAAAGCTAAATATTAAAATGACAATCTGAGTTATTTTTGGAAGGTAAAGTTATATCCTTGAATGTATCAATTCTTAGCATCATATGAAAAATCTAAACAAGTTAACAAGTTTACCAAACTTGTGATAATCCCAAATGTGTTGTACCACAAAGAGGCCCACAGATTAGTTTATATGATGTAGGCATCCTGATCCAGACTGCAGACACAATTCCTTATCCTGTGATAAACCGAGTTTGAAAAAGATCAAGTTGCAATTCCATATATCCAAAGTTCCAGATCTAAAAAATGCACATCCAAAATAGAATAGTGAAAATATTCTAAATGGAAATTTGTACAAATTCTTTATCTACAATTAGGGTTACTAGACTACAACTTCCATGTCATCATGAGTTACTCAACTCCCTGAGTATGCTTTTCTTCACCTAGAGCATGGACCAATAAGAATGTGAAAGCACAGACTAACACCACAGGAACCGTGTGAAAGAGTAACACTGTCAAGTCACAGTAAATAAAACACAGCAAACCAAAAACTGGCGGTGTTTCAGTGTAAAGAGCTCAAATCCAGACTGGAGAAATGCCCAGATCTGCTATTCAGCTACACAGTAAGCAAACCACACTTTCATCTCATCTTTAAGGTCCTGAGACTATGCTTAGAATTTCTAGTAGATCAGACCTCTGTGTTCTGAAAATAACTGTTTGTGTATAGAAAATATGATTAAAACAAAAGGGCATCAAGAGTATTGTTAAAATGACTAGCTTAACAATTCTCTTAAGAGAAAAGAACTTTTGAGACTTGACTATTTATAGCTTGGCTACCACTTTTGTAAATGTAGTCAAATCTTGGGGAAAAAAAAATAGATCATTAAATGAAATGCAAAAATGCCATGCAGAATGAGAATAAACTTCATGAGTACAGCTTTTTACAAGGAAAACCAATTAAAATAGATACATAGGGTTTCATAATCAAACCCAACCAATATACTTTCTACCCCCCTTAGATACACAAATTGCTGTTTTCAGGTATTTAGAAAAAAAACGAAAAACAAACAACTCTAATCAGACAACATAATGCTTGGGCATTCTTTCTTTTTGGTTTATTTCATCTGAATACATGTCCTGCCAACCATAAAACACCTAGTGTGTCCCACACACAAGAAATCCCAGCACGATCGACAAGTGCCACTTTTGCACCTGTCAAGGATGCCGAGAAAAAGTAGCAGAAGAAGCAACTATTAAATGTCAGTCTTAATCCTCTTCAGAACTTGAGTCATCCTCTTGGTCAGAAAGTTCTGGTACAGGGAATCGGAGAATGGCAGCTACTCCAGTTAACTGGCCTAGCTGTTCCCCAGACACGTGGAGACTAGAGAATATCCGAACTGTGCCTGCATTATCTTTCACACTGTCCACCAGCCTGACGTACCGGCTCCGGGTAGCCACATCCTGATGCCGGAAGAGCTCATCACTGATGAGCAAGGTGTCAATCGCCAAAGCTTCATTGGCCCTCTCCACCTGCTTGAGTCCATAGAAAGCTCGGTCAGGTTCGTGCTGTAACATTTTATAGAAGTCATCCAAGGCTTTGACTTCCCCAGCAGCTTTTGTGTCTGAAAGACGACTAGCTACAGTGGGGTCACAAAGGGCCTCTTTCAGGGAGTACTTGTGTCCAGAGGAGGCGTGTACCTACAATCACAATTATAAAAGACAAAGAATCTTTTAACGTATCCATTATTCAGTCCACCGTGGCTTAAGACAAAAGCATGAATAAGGTCTTACCTATTTAAAGACTTCAGCAAAGGCTACCTTATAAATGTGTTAGACACTACACTGTTCTCTATACTAATTCATTTACAGTCCCAGCTAAATAGAGTTTTAAATCTTCTGATCTTTCCAGTTCTAAAGTACCAATCCCTCTGCCCACTCGAACTGTGTAAGAGTTTTACCTGGAGGAATATGGACCGGTTTTCCAGGAGCACCTTGTTGTCAGTCTTTACCGCTTGCTGAAACATGTAGTCACAGAACTGCTCACGCACAAATCCTGGGCTGGCCACTAGAACGCACTTTACAACATCAAAGTTTATGTGGCGCTGGATGGCCTGGAGCACCTGTTCATAGAACCTCTCCAGGGCCCGGTCATGCTGGGAGCAGTTGCCTTTCCGTTTCCTGGGGATGTTCACCTCCACCTTGGCACGGGTGAGGGTCATACTGGGCGTGACTAAGCAGACGTGGGCGAGGCCCTCCTGCATGACCACAGCTGCCACATCAGCGCTCCAAGCTGGGTCACAAGCCTGCTCGATGCGCTCCAGAACCACACTGTCCCACTGTTTCTTGGCCAGGGTGAACTGGCGGTTGGGCTCCAGTTCGATGGTGTGGTAAGCTCCCATCTTGACATACTCATTCTCTTGGATATTGGTCCCTTTAACTCGCAACTGGCAGGCTTGAGAGTCAAAGTCGATGGCCTCCACGCAAAGAGTGAGGGTGGTGCGGACACGGTTGCTCCCCACGCTGCCCGTGGAGGACTCAGTCTGGACCTTGCGGATAGTGGAGGCGCGCAGGCTGTCGCCCACCTGCACTAAATTGTAGGTGTGCCACATGTCCTCGGGCTCCTCGGGGACGAGGGTGACCTGTCCCGCACTGTCCTTCTCGATGTCCTTCCTCACAAGCTTCATGACCTTGCCAGGGGCTCACTTCAAAACACGAGGCGCCGAGGGGGTCCCCAGGAGAGAGAGCTGGGCTGGGGGGAGGGGATCTAAGCTGGGGAAGGGGACAGAAAAGAAGCACTACCTCTGACTCCTGAAGCTCGGAGCAGAAATATCCCTCGCGCTTTTCTCTGTCTCCCCGCGCCGATCCACGCTGCGCGGCGGACCCCACCAAGCTGAAGACAGACAACCCGGTACTTTCAACTCACCGGCCCCGCGCAACTAGCTGACGCGGCGATCGCGCATGCGCAGCCCGTCTCCCGGCGCATATTTGTCGTCCCAACCAGGGAGGCAGGGCTTGTGGCTTGCGCGCTCACGCAGGCGCAGTAAAAGGAAAGCGAGGCTTGGCCGCCACTCTTATATTAAACCTGAGCCCGTGTTTGCAGAGTTTTCCCACACATCCCCATGCCCGAGGAATTGCGGAGTATGTGAGTGCTAACATATGTATTTAGACAGAGCTTGTCATTTTGCACCACCTTCGGAAGCCAGTTTCAAAACTTATGTAAAAGTGAAAAGCGCCCTCGAAGTCCAAACTCTGCCCAGTCTTGCTCATTCCTTACCCACGCTCAGACGTGACGCGCGTTTCTTGGCACTGAGATTTCCAGAAGCAGTTTCTAAGAACTAGTCACGTTCCGTCTGGGCTCAGCAATATGTCCAGCTGTTTTCTGCACCTAAGTTACCCTGTTTGCACGGTCCAGTTAACCCAGATGTTAAAGGACAGAGCCCAGAGAGAGAGAGAGAGAGAGAGAGAGAGAGAGAGAGAGAGAGAGAGAGAGAGAGAGAGAGAGAGCAGAAACTATGCGTGGAATGTACCCCTGGTGGACCTCTATGTGGCTTGACCTGATGTGCTGGGAATCCCAGAATCCAGAATTGGCAGTCAGCTCTCAGTGTCGCAGTAGTCTCTGAGGCACTTAGTGTGGGAGCTGGGCTGCAATAGATTAGCGCTGATCCTCCCTGCCAATGACTGGCCAAAAGCTGAGGATATATGGGAAGTAAAGATAAACTGATCTACTAATTATGACCGCCCCCAAAGAAGAGCCACAGAACTGATTGTAAAGAAAAAACGCTACATTCCTTTTTTTCCTCCCACAGTGGCGATGGAAATGCTCTTTCTTGAGACTGAAGACAGTGGGAAGCAGAGAAGTGAGCACATAACTCTCACTGCGTTTTGTTTAAGGATCTTAAAGAAGAGCTCTCCAGCCTTAAGTGAAGAGACAAGGTTAAAGGGAGAATGTACATATGATGTCAGCTATCTTTCTTAGAGGTTGCCTGTGTGTGTGTGGTGTGTGTGTGTGTGGCCCCTCCAAGTATAAATTAGAACCTTTATTTGCTTTGTATTCTCTCTCTCTCTCTCTCTCTCTCTCTCTCTCTCTCTCTCTCTCTCTCTCTCTCTCTCTCTCTCTCTCATTTTCCTACTTTCCCCTTACCATCTTCCTATCGCACAGAGTCCCTATCTCACACTTCCTCCAAAGCCAGCAGCCTTTCACTAAACAGCGCTAGTCTCACTAGATCAAGAGAGGGGCTTCATAGGCTCTCAGTGAATGAAAGGGTTTCAAGTGAAATTCTGAGGAAGTTGGCAGATGTGTTGAAGAGCATGTAAGTGACATTCAGATTTAGGCCTGATTAACTATGCACCCCTCTCCACCAACCACCCATCACAGTCTTCCATATATAATCATCTCTGCAACTGTAAGTCATGTGCTATTGTCCCCTGCCACTTCCTCTAACTGACACCTTTACCAGTTCACTATCTGCCGTCTGGGAATCAGTCTAGACAGTTTGAAATGCATTGAGCCCCCTCCTATGCATCTGTCATAACAAAAACATTATATTCTTTTGCACACAATTCTGTTTCTACCCAGTCTAGGTAGTCATTGATATTTTTAAGAAAGATTTTACTTTAAAAATGCATACCTTTATTTCTAATTTCATATGTAGAGAACCTGTAATGACTCTTATTTCATGATTTTTTTTAAGTTGTAAAGCATCTTTGAACTGATTCATTCATTCTCTCTCTCTCTCTCTCTCTCTCTCTCTCTCTCTCTCTCTCTCTCTCTCTCTCTCTCTCTCTCTCTCTCTCTCTCTCTCTCTCTCTCTCTCTCTCTCTGAGGTGAGGTTCTATGTAGTCCAAAATGGCCTCTAACTGAATATATAGTAAAGGATGACTTTGAATTTTTGATTCTCCTGCCTTTTTCCCCTGATTACTTGGATTACAGGCATGTACCATTATATCATCAGACTTTTATGAGGCTCAAACCTGGGTCTTTGTAAACATTCTGCCTACTGAATTACATCCTAGCCCCAGACTACCTTTTAAAATGTCAGTGTCCTCAATGGTTGGACATACTAAAATGTTTCTCAAAGAGTTAGTTTGGTCTGAAATACCTGGAACAGCTAGAATAGCTAGGAACTTTTTGTTCGTTTGTTTTTGTTTTGTAACTTGAACTTACAGTTGAGTGATCAGATTACCCCTCCCTTATTTTATGTTACCTCTAGCATATTTCTAAATCAATAATAACACTGTTATTTTAAGTTATTTGTGGTTCTGATTCCTAATTTAAATCTCAAGTGCTTGCACTCAAGCATAAATGTTCTGTCCTTAAATGTTGCACACTAATTTTGAGCCACTTTTTACTTTACCAGTAGAATAACCTTTGTTCCAAATATACCCTGGACATTTTTATACTGTACCTACTCATCCTGTTGTCAATACTTCATATTTCACTCTGTTTCTTGAGCCTGTGTGGAAGGGACAGCTGAAATGACTCATCATCCTAAAACCACATTCCATGTTAGTTTCAATGCATTATCTGGACTTTTGAACTCTGAACTCTGGATGTTTTCTTTCTTGTATCCTTCCATGATCCCTAAATCCTTTGCTTGTAGTGTCCTATGTAATGCTAATCTAGTCAGAGGTGAAGTGTGACAGCCACATTAACTTTACAGACATTTCTTAACACTCCCCTGTCATTATCAAATGTAGTTCATTTCCTTTAAAAATCACCATCAAAAACTACTATGGTTATAGATGATTTTCTTTTTACCTTTTCCCCAAATAAAATATCAAGAAAAAAAAATCATGATTTAGTTTTGCTCCTTGAAATGATCATTGGCTTTTGAAAATAAAAACTTTCACATGAATATTGGTATTATGATCATGTTAATATTTCCAGAAGAAGGAAAAAAGTCACTGTTGTTACCTTCCAATTGAGTCTGTTGTTTCTGGGGCACAGAGTGGAGAGCTGGGCTAGAAGTCAAGAGAACTGTAGCACTTACCCTTCCGCTGTTTCTACTGTAACTTTTGGCCCACTCAGTCTATTTGAAACTCAATTCCTTCCCCTTGACAATTGAAGGAATTGAAGTCAGGCACTTCAATTGCAGCTGTAAAAATCGTGCTGTGTCGACTTAAGGAAACTAACATCCATGGTATCTGTTTTCAATCCCATACACTCATTTAAATATGACTCTTTATGAAACCCATTTTAGTGATTTGGGCTGAATATTTGTACATCAAGAAATGGTATAAATTGGGCTCATGAGAGAAGTAGGTCTGAGGTATCTGCTACCAAACCTGAGTTGAAAGCCCAGGTAGGACAGAAATCACTATGACAAGTTCTTAACTCCACACCCACTTTATGGGACACTTGAGGCCTACTCATGTATACACAAAATAAACAGAAGTAAGAAAGGTTATTCTTAAAAAGAAAAAAAAAACAGGAATGAGTGGACTTGTGTGGCCGTTTTTAGCTAGAGTCTGTCAATGTTAGGCTCTACACATTTCCGGGTTTTTCTTTTCACTTTATATTAAATATTTTTTCCTTTTCTCATATTGACAGTCTGGATGTTCTAACAGTAATATGCTAGCTGGTAAATTTGTCGAGTTCTTCAAACAAGGCACATTGCTAAGTCTCTGAATGCCTAGCTCAAAGGTAGACATCAGAATCCTACAAAACTAAGTGTAAGAACGAATCTGAACAGGATCATATTAGAAATAACCGTTTGGGGAGAGTTCAGTGAAAGAAAGCAGGCTGTGTGCAATTACATGCTGTAGTACATTTTCTAGCTGTGCTAGGGAATGAAGTGGGTTGTGTACTTCATTTACTTGAGTTGGGATTGTTCCTATTAAAATAATATGCCAGGAATGATTTGTATGATGGCAACAAGGATTCTGGGCTCTTGAAAGATGAATATCATGCTTGAATCTTTTTGTTAAGCACCTCATCTTGTTTCTCATTTAGATTTGGCAGGGGTGGGTTAGGGTTAGGGGGCTAGATTTGTTGTTTTCTTTTTTGGCAAGACTTATTTTTCTGTGACCACAATCTGAGTTTTTCCTCTTTTCTTAAAGTACCCCAGGGGTATAGCCCAACATTACTTCTCTGTGTCTATTGTGTCTTTCAGACCACAGGCCAGAAGGGCACTGGCCACCTTCTCTATTCCCCAACACAAGGGATGCACATTAACATGCCACACATGAAAGCGTGAGCAGCTAGTCTCCTCTAAGGTAGAGTTAGCTTGACTCTCACTGAAATCTTAAACATAAGAAACTGCTCTGAATTTTTTTTTTTACAGGTAGGGTCATTTATTGGGGCAGATGGGAAATGGGGACATACAGTCTTCAGGATCTGAGAAAGAACTTAGAGCAGAGAAGCCTATCCTGGGAGAAAAAAAAAAAAAAACCAAAAACCAAATCACCAGTTTGTGAAGTGTCAGGGAGTTGAGTGCCCAGGGGAATGGTAAAGGAGAGGTAGTCCCCAAGAGCACCCCAGCGGGCCGGTAGATCTGGAAGATGGTAATCCAGGTGATGAGAACAATTACCCAGAAGAGGAAGCCCACAGCTGAGCGCCAAACATAGCCTTTGATTTGGCTTTGCTCTGTGTAGGCTGGGGCAGGGAAGCCTCTCTGAAGAACTGGAAAATGTTGACCAACCAAAGAAAAGGCAGGAATGCAAATCCTCCAAGATAGTACTTCCGGCACAGATTCAACTTCTCTTCATTGGACACCCGCGCCAAGTTCATTGCTGCACTGGAGCCCAGTGGTCCTAAGGGTCCTAAACCCTCCAACAGGCTGCTATGGAGAAGTTCCTTGTCTAGTTAAGGCATGTGAGACAACTCCCAACTCACCAGCGGAGTTGATCCCTTTTGCCCCGTATTCCTTTGCAGTTTTTTAACTACGGCCGTTTACCGCATTTTATGCTATAAGATTCCTCTTACAGTAAACATTTATAAACCTATTTTACTTTTAAGGATATCAGTACTCTCATAGGAAAAGAAAAAGTATTATAATCTTTTGAGATAATTAATGACAGCTAAATTTGCTACATATGATTTGAAATGTGACTTCATAGCACATATAAGCAGCGAGGGCTCTGATTATGAATATCTGGGACAAATTCTATTTATTTAAGAAATAAGCTAATTTTAGGCTGTACAAGGATTTCTGGGTGACCTCTACATGCACAGTTAAGCGTATGACAGGGAGGGCCTTTCAGCTAATTATAGGGATAAGGGGAAAGAGGGAAAAAAAGAAGACTTTTTAAAGAAAAAATGCTCATTATTTAAATTTCACTATTTTATACTCACTATTTAAATTTCACTATTGTATACTCACTATTTAAATTTCCTTCTTACTACAATGCCAATGGTCCAGTGCTCACCCAACATCCACCCCACCATGCCCTCACTGGCACACATCTCTGTGTGTTAGTGTGTACACATGCCATTCACATGTGAACTTATATCTGTCTGTCTCTTTGTATGTGTTCGTGTATTATAGGAACATTTTGTCAAAAAATAGTATAATAAAATGTTTAGTGAATATTTTAGTGGAAAAAAGTCTAGTTGGAGAAATAATTTTCAAAATATGTTTAGTTTATATTAAGGCAATGTTTGTACTTGGGATGTAGAGGCCGAAGGGTTGGGAGTTCAGTCATCCTTAGCTCCATAGTAAGTTTGAGACTCATATGGTCTACATGAGATCTTGTACATACGAAATGTAATTTTATAATAAAATATAAAAACCATTTTAGTCATTTGACTTAATGCAATTAAGATGCTCTATTAAAAATTAAGAGTTGGCATTTATTTTAGCAGATCTCCAGTAATTCTCACAGTAATCATGTGATTTTATTCCTGATATTTAAATTATCATTTTCTATATGTCTAGGTATATTAGTTGTCTTTAGAAGTCAAGGGTTTGGAGAAAGGAGCTTTGGATATAAGAGTGTACATATTTCTATTTCTCTTAAATCTTTACTGACAGAAAAAAATACATAACACATAACTGACTTCCTTTTAAGTCACAGAAAAGATCAGATTACAGATAGGTCCTTTATATACCCAGTGCTATTGTTCTAGAGCGTGTCAGGAAGTTCTCAGTGTACCATCACTGGAGCCATTGATCCTCAGCACTTTCTTCCCTTCCTCCCAAGGTGGCTGTTCCCAGGAAGTTCTTTTTGGGGGGAAATGGTGAGGCTGCCTATGCCAGAGGGGCAATTATGCCTTCAATCAGATACAGGCTTGGCTGAGAAAGCAACTTAAAAGAGGGGTGGTACTCATATCTGTGTCTAGAAAGGCTGCTATATTAGCCTCTTTGAAATCTTAAAATGCAATTTTCATGTTTAATTTTTCTTGGCTGTTTTTGTTTGAGGGGGTGTTTTTTTTTTTCGAGAAGGTCTCACTATGTAACACTAGCTGGCTTAGAACATATCATATAGACGGGCCTGGCCTCAGATTCCTAGAAATTGACCTGCTTCTACCTTACAAGTGATGGAATGAAAATCATGAACTGTCATATCCAAAGAAGATGCGGTTTGCAAATGGACAAAGAAATGTGACAGAAATTGCCCTGGCAATAACCTATGTGTCGATTGTAATCTTCAAGTGTGTCTTATTTTTTTTCACTTTAACATCCCATTAAAAGGATGCTGCTAACAACACAGCAAGTTACAAACTGGTTGCCTTCAGTGCTCCTGTTGTCTAGTGCTACAGAAAATGGTGCCCTTTCCAGTTGGTGGGTGAATGAAAAATGAAATAAAAAAGGGAGGACATGACATTTCCTAAGTATGGTAGAGGAGAAAGGGCGGCCATGTGAGGAGAGGAGCAGGGCAGTGCCAAGAGACCAAGAGACCAGGGGGGTAAAGGGTAAACATAGGGCCAGAGAATGAAAATGGCTGAATTATGTAGGTAAGGGCAGCCAGGAGAAGGCAGCCCAACCGCTACGCTTGAGAAGTTTAGGGCAGAGGGCTGGTTTTGTCCAGCCATATGCTGTAACAGGTAAGGAAATGAGGAATGCTAGGAGAACCAGGAGGCCACATCTGCTTTGTTATGTTAAATAGGCACCTCTGTTAGCCATTGGTCCCAAGTTTGATACCTAACTGTGGTCTTATCCATTCATGTAGATATACATATGGTTAAATATGCACAAGAATATACTTAAAGTGACACACTCATCTTTTTAGTAGTTTATAAGTTTGTAGTCCATTATTTTATAATTTATTGAGTAAAAAGGGTCAATTATTCTTAGGTACTAAGGATAATTAAAAAAAAAAATTACTCAGTACGCATGGTGCATTTAACAAGCCAGGAGACAGAAAGCTGCTTATTTCATTATCGTGTCATATGGTGTGGTGTATCATAGAAACAAAGGTGCTGGAATACACTGGTGTCTGTGGAAGGAGAGTTAGTCCAACTCACTTAGGAATCACATTTGTGTGGGAGTTAATGATCTGTAGCCCAGGAAGTAAGGATCACATAAAGACCCAGAGGCAACTTCAGAAGGGTTAGCACGTAAAAGAAGTCTGAAACAAAGACGTGCAGAAATCTTGAGGGAAGGAGTATATTCATCTCATTTGCATCTCTTGCTAATTTGTTGTACTTGTTTTGAGAATGAATACAATTCTCCAGTCACAATCAGCCCTGAATAGGCAATGTATTTTGACTTTAGCACTGTGGCAACGATTCTAAAATATCTTTTATCCCAGTTACTTAACATGAACTCAAGTACACCATTTTGTATTTCCTGTATCAGAAGAGCAATTATGCAGAATAGCATTTGGATCCCAACTCTCAGAAAATGTTATCAAACAACTAATTTATTCTATTAAAATATTCTAAGGGACAAATGAAAATTCGGCCAGGTATTAATCTCAACAGGAAGTTTTGGGGGTTGGGATAATGGAAAGAAGGCAGAGGAACATCTGTCTATTTAGGTAAAAAGTCAGAAGCCATCAGACACAACTCCAGAGCTCAGGCATTACATAGCTAGTTTACTACTTTATCTGCTTTTCTGTTTACTGTGACAAAATTCCTAACAGAGACAACTGAATGAATTACTTATCTTGGCTCAGAGTCACAAAGGTAGTATAGCCAGTCATAGCCAATATAGGTCACAGCAGAAAATCAGTTCACATCATGGTGGACCCACAGCAGTGATGTTGCAGGGCAAAGTACAGTCCCCAGTGACTGATGTCTCTCTAGGGACCTCTTTAATGTAACCACAAGAACAAATTCCACCACCTCTCATTGTTTAACTTTATACCCATCAATTGATTAAACCAGTAAGTTAGAACCTACATGATTTACTCATTTCTTGAATGTATCTCTCAGAGACAGTCAAGAGGTAGGTTTTACTTATCTTAATATTAACCATCAATATTAGTATCCAGACCACCTAGAACAAAGCAAACTAGTTTGATACATATATTTGTTATTCTCATTGCCTTGTAACTAAACAAATAAACAAGTCCCAGTGGATTCATTGTTGCATTTGTAGACATCATAATGGGTAAGACAATTTTCTCCTCAGTTTAATAACTCCTCCTAATAATGCATGGCTGCTGATGGAGTTCATCCATTTGATTTGAATCAGTGCCTGCCTCCTCAAGTTCAGCCGTCTCCTCATTAGACTTCACTTTGAATAGGAAATACTGGCTATGGAAAAGAAAGGTCAAAAGCTACCCCATGCTTCTAGGCCAGATTCTAGGGAGGAGTGATATACAGCTCAACCAGGGGTAGTTGTAGATCCTGTTATTACTAAACTAAGGCAGAAGTTATCTTGTTTAGATTCTACTTAAGGCAGAGTGTGCTATCATCTAATTTCACTATCTACCTAAAAATCATGGAAATAGCAGATGCTTCATTAATTAGAGATCTTGGTACTGAAGAATTTTAGCTATTTGTGCTTGCCTTTTACTCACATACTTAAGAGCAAGAGAAAAATGAGCTCGTATTTACGGTCTTTTCACAGCAGGAAACATGAGGTCAGAGGTGAGGATTGAAGTAATTTGTCACTTATTAGCTGTGCGCCTTTGGGCGAGTGGAAGTAAGCTTAGTACTTCTTGTTGTTTTTCGACTTCACAATATGAAAGATGTGTATGTAAACTTTTACTTTTTTAGATTAGGATAAAATAAAGTTCCTGGCCACAGGGCTTTTTATGTAGTTAGTTCCGGTATTAACTGTGCTTCTTATTGTAGTCATCTATCTGGAAAGCTGAATCTAACTATTTGAATATTTTCAGTGATAGCAACGGGCAAGATATTAAGATAATGACACGGAGGAGAGAAGGTATATATTTCGTCTACTTGGTCTTGGTCAGGCGTCACTCTGGGTCCAGTTGCAGATCCTACCTGTCACCACTGTTTTGACCTATCAGCCTCCTTCTAGTACTCATTTCTCCAGGGCTTTTTTCCATCCTGCTCTTTCCTGTGAACTCTGTCTACGCTTTCTTAACTCAGGTGCTCTGCCTTTATTGGTGTCCTTAAGGCCTCCTCCAGGCTCTCTGTTCAGGAAACTCCCTGCAGTCAAATCCTCTGTGGTTTGTCACACATCATACTAGGAATTTGACATGTATCAAACAATGAAAAGGATTTTATTTGGATATAAATGAGAACATTTTTCCTTGGCAAATTGTTTAATATATGTTAGAAGAAACCAACACAAGAAGTTGTAAATCCTTGGAAAGTTTATTGGAATGGTGGTGGTTTGTTATGATATATGCATAGCTTTGAAAGGCAGAGAGAGTTTGTTTAGAAAGGGGGTAGTGGGAAGGAAGGGTGGGGTCCTTTTGTAGATGCATAAAACAAAAAGATCATATTCACAGTGGCAAGAAGAGCAGGATTATGACCAAAGTAAGGAAATTTGACAGGATGGAATGGCTGCCTTGTTTAAGAGTTGTTATAGGCTGAATAATAGTGGCCCACCAAAGATGTTCTTGCCCTAATCTATGAATGCTGAGTATGTTGCCTTAGATTAAAAAACCAAACCAAAACAAAACATAAACAAAAAACCCACCAGATTTGGCAGGATGGAATTCAATAGGGATCTGGAGAAAGGTACCAAATAAATACAGGGACCCTGGGTAGGAAGACTTGGAGAAGATGTGACCATGACATGGATTCAGAGAGGAAGACTGAAAATTTTTACTCCTGGCTCTGAAGACGTGCAGGTGGCCACATAAAGTGGAAAGCAGCAAGGAAGCCCATTTTCCTCTAAGGCCTCCACAGGAAATGCTCTTGGGGGGAAAACCTTGATTTTATCACAGTGTGACTTAAAACATATAGAACTGTAAAACAGTAAATATCTCTTTTTAAGCCTATAGATTAATGGCTACTTGGTACAGCAATAATGGGAATGGACATAGGGTCCTGAATTTGGGCAGTCAGTTGAGAATTTTAGATTTTACCTGAGAGGTAACTATGAACTACTACAGATGGTCTACTTAAAACAGATACAAAGGAATAAAGGTTGGGAAACAACATAAACTCTCTAATATCATTCACAAGTGGGTATGTCTGTAAGACTCCAGATTAACTGTGGGTCTCATGAATTGGTGAGAGGTTTCCAAGTATGAGTGAGATCTTTAATGCCATCTTGTGAAATGGACACAAATATACTACACATACGGAATGTGTCCTCCCTAGAACAATAATGCTCTGAATATTAAACTCCAAACCACTAAACATACTTTAGAAATATCTACCAACATTTTTCTTTAGTTCTCATCTTTGATTCAGCAAGGCACATTACACCAGTGTATACATGAAATTGTAACTCCATCATTCTAACCTTCTTGGAAATTGTCACTTTCTTAGAGAATACACAAACCTCATTCCTGTACTGATTAAATGTTTGGTAAAATATTATAAAGAAAAGAAAGATACAGTTTAAGTAATTAGTAAACAATTCAAATTGTGCAAAACAAGAATGCAATCTCTGAAAGTTTAGGTTGGAAAGGAACCACAGGTTTTGCTTGCATCAAAGGTCCTGGAAATAGCTGGTAGATTAAACCACTCCCTGGCCTGTAATGCTGTTCACAAGTTACCACTGTTTGGATTAATTGGAAATTTCCTGACGAGTTGGAAATGTGTGGGTGAAAAAGCCCGTAACTTATTATTAACTCCCCACATCACTTTGAGAAAAGATGGGCTTGCTGATAATCCACTCTTATGTGAACTTGAGGGTTTCCTGTGTTTAGCCACCCACTGCTGGGTTAACAGACACTGCTGTTAACAGTCAAACATGAAATTAACTAGTTAAGCATGCCAACAGTGAAAACATCAGACAATTGAGTATCATGGTATGTTAAACACAAGCAGTAATTAAAGGACTAATAAGGTGATAATCTGTTGCTTACTGCTTCTACCATTTCACCCCACCAGCAGCTAAGTTTCACCTCCCTAGCTACCCCTACCGTTTGGAAATCCCAAAATGCTCCCAGTTTCTTTCAGTTGAATATAACTGCCTTTCTAAGGTACTAAGTCTTCTTAAAAATACATTTTGTATTTGAAATCTGCATCGTGATATTTGAGCACTAAAGGTTTCACGATTTTAAAATGTTCTGCCTCTTAGGAACTAATGTAGAAATGTCACATTGAGATAAGAACTAGTTTTGCCTTGCGTGCCTGTCTCTCTTCGTTCTGTAGCAGAAAAGGTCCTAAATATTAAACAGGAAGAAAATGTTATAAAGTCCCCTTCTGAGCAACCCTAAGGCAGGAACTTTGCTCACGATTGGGCACCCCCTTACCCTCCTTTTCAGAAATTCAAATATTTAAAATACAGCTTACAACGTAAAAACAACTTTAATTTGAAAAGCCTCTTGTATTTGGAAAGTTCTAGACACTGGCTCCCTTACTTCCAGGCTAGCCACACTCCTCTGACCTGGCGGGTCTACCTGAGGGACTCGCTGGTCTGATGCTCTGCTATGCGTGTCACCCCCCCACCAGAGATGATCAGGAAAGCAGGGTCGCTCACCGGTGAGGAACCAACAGCAGGCTACTGTGACCTCTAGGCTGGCAGGGCGCCTGGGGACCATGGCTGGAGCGATTGCAGCTTACTGGACGTGCTGGTTCCTGGCGCAGGCAGGAGCTGGCAGGACCTGGTCGCCGGTGACTTGCGCTCTGGGTCACTCGGGCGGTCTCCGCGGGTGTCCAGCGGTGGCCCTAGCAGAGCCCAAGAGCCGAGGAGGAGTGATTTCCTGTGTTTTGGTGGAATGTCTCTAAGCCTGCTCCACGCTTTTCACATCCCAGACCGATTGCCACATCTCCCGCCCCTTCGCGCGCTGGGTCTCTGAAATCTCACTGGCAGCTTCCCAGGCTTTATCCGAGACATGGACAAATAAAGCCAACTTCGCGGGACCGTGTTTAGGCTAAAGTCCACCGGCAGCAGCAAAGAAAACCTTAAAGGGACATCTGCCTTTCAGTGAGAGGGCGATCTTGCTTCATGTACCAAATCCCTAAGGTGGTGGGAGGGCGGGGCTGGACTTTCTGGACGCTAGCTAGATTTGTGACTCCGCCTTCAAATCCTGGACTTCTCCAGGATCTGGGTAGGAAGGGCACTTTGAAAGTGCCCGGGCTTCTACTGTTTGAAGGGAGTAAAAGCTGCTTTCCTGTGTTCACTGTGTAGAAGGAGATCAGAACGGCAAGGAAGTCAGAGTGTCGGATAAACCCCTTTCTTGCCAGCAGACGCTTGAACTTGAGCTTGGATCCTTATCCCCAGGGTGTCTTCGCCACAGACAAGCTCCTCTGAGGGCTTTGCTTTCAGTTGAGAAGGTTTAAATCTTTTAAGACTCCTGATTAAAGGGAGTTGTATATACTTTTTTGGGGTGTGTGTGTGTAAGACTATGGCTAAGGAAAAAAGAGAAACTAGATTGTGGGTGGGCAAAGAAGGGTTAGGCAAACGGCCTTAGGGAGGAAGGCTGTCTCCTTAGAAATGGAATGTGGGCTATTTTGTCTAAGCTAAACGAGGATGTTTGAACACTGGAGACTGACTGTAATAGAGAATTTAAGGTACTGCTTTAGTTTCTGTTTCCTCCTTCTTGTGTTAGTGCATATTAAGTTAGTTACTTCTGTCTAGGAGAGGTGACCTGGAGTTAATTGGCTTCCCTTGCCTGGTTATTCAAGATTTGTATTGGCTTTAACCGTGCCATTCTCAAGTGCCTCAGCACTTTTGAGAATTTTGAAAAAGAGAAAGGAATGGATGGGTGGGTTTGTGGTTAGAGCCCTTTGCAGACATCAGTCCAAGTCAGCAAATACTGGAACACCCCTGCCTAGCAAGAAAAGGGCCAAGCGGAAAGTGCCTTCAGAAGGAGGGCCCTCTGTCTAGACAAGGCAGCTATCACAGGGGCTGGGGGTAGCACACACACTGCTGCAGGGGCCTGGAAGCCCACAAGCATCACTAGGTAAACGACAAGGCAAAGGACAAATGTTAAGGATGTTTAATGGTCAAGGTTAGGGTGAGATAGTCAGGCATGTTGGGACAAGACTGCTATCCCACTCAAAAGCCTGAGGCAGGGGGACTGCAGGTTTGAGAGACTACCTGCACCCCAGAGTGAGACCTTCTTTCAAAAACAGTGAGCAGAACTCTAAGGTTGAAGGCTATCTCACCTCATTACTGTGACCCATTAGTCCATTGGCACGGGATTCCCTTTCTAACATATATTTTAAGTAATTATGTAGTAAGCTTTAAATATCACATTCTTACTGGTTTTGGTTTTCAAGGCTTCTCTCAGTTTCAATTTGAAAATTACCCAGATATCTAGAAAAATAGTATTCCGTAGGGTCAGAGTTCACTCCCACTAGGCATTACTTGGACTCTCTTAGCTGCATTCAAAAATCTTTGCAAAGAATTCCTTTCTGGTAAACATTCCATGTCCCCTGTTTAGTCTTTTTGTCTTCCATCTCTCTGTACAATCCACTGGACTTCTCAAAATAATCAATAAATATTGATTAATGTTTGGGCACTTAAGATTCATTATAAGTATTTTCCCAGTAGTATTTCCCCCAAATACTTAGTTTTAAAAATATAATCTGTATATATATATATATATATGTGCATGTGCGTTTATATGTAAATATAGATATGCATTACATATGCATGTAAATATAGATACAAGTGTATGACAATTTTACTAGACACAACAAAAATTGTAAGTATCTTATTATAACATAACATTGCATTATTATGACCAAGGTTGTAAGTAGCAAGCATGTTTCATTTCTCTGCTGGGTGCAAACTTGTACTTCCGTTTTAATATTTGTATCTCCTCCAGGAGTTGAAAACTTAACAGTGACAAAATCACTACCAGCAGTACCGCTAGGTGTGGCATGGATTTTTTTTTTTTGTATTTATTGATCTTCCTATCAAATCAATGAAAACAGATTGAAAAATAGTTATTGTTAGTATTTTGTTAAAGATTTATTTATTTATTATGTATACAGTGTTCTGCTTGCATGCCTGATGGCCAGAAGAGGGTACCAGATCTCATTACAAAAGGTTGTGAGCCACCATGTGGTCACTGGGAATTGAACGCAGGACCTCCTGAAGAGCCAGTGCTCTTAACTTCTGAACTATCCCTCCAGCCGGTATTGTTAGTATTTTGCGGGTGGAAAGATGAAACATTCTCTTCCAGGATGCCATTTAGAATTTTATTGGGGAATTTGGATATCTAGGAAAGGGTGGGGGAAAGGAGAAGGAGAAAGAGAAAGAGAGAGAAGGAGGGGAGCAGAGAAAAAAGGGAATCATTGCCACACATTATTTGCTCTTTAAAGTAAGGGTAAGCATGCAGACACGCCCAGGGGCAGGCGGGGACGTGGTTGGAGTCACATGTCATGCCCAAGGAGCAAACTGAAGCGTGCTAACAGCTATTGATGAAGAATTGCATTAGAATCTTTTCTCATTTTGTACCATAAACTGAAATACAAATCGCTGTCAAACACACTACTTTCCTCTGTTTATTTTGACTAGTAAGAAGACAGGCCATGGAGTAAACTGAAGTTTAGCAAAAATAAACAAACAAGTAAATAAATAAATAAATAAATAAATAATAAAATAAAAACGTCCAGTCTTAAAAGATAATAATTCTATGAGAAGCCGGGGCAGGTAATGTTAAACTCTATACGTTGCTATTTTAAATGCGTCCTGATCTAATCAGATCTTCTTCGGTGTTTAGAAATGAGTAAGAAGTTGAGGATCAAAGTGGTTCAGAATTTGTAAAGTTGAGTCTAGGGAATGAGGCCAGTAGTTGGTTTAGTAGTTTGAACAAGAATGGCCTCATAGGCTCATATTTTTGAATACTTGGTTTCCAGTCAGTGGAACTGTTTGGGAAGGATTGGAGGATTGGCATTGTTAGATGAAGTATGTCACTGGTAGTTTGCTTTTGGGTTTCAAAAGTCCCTTCCCATACTCTGCCCAGGCAGCTTTCTCTGCACTGTGATTGTGGATCAAGTTGAAAGCCTTTGGCTACTGCCCTAGCATCATGTCTTCTGCCTGCTGCCGTGCTTCCCATAATGAGTGTCATGGACTTTAACCTCTGAAACTGCAAGACACCCTCCCCCAAACCCTTTCACAACACTATCACAACAATAGAAAAAGTAACCAAGACAATTGGTGCTATTAGTCTATAGTCTTAACAAACAAATGCACATATGAAACACGAATTCTAGTTTGTATTTAATGAAAACTTAGAGCAAGATATTGGGGAAAAGCTGGAATATCAGAGAGAGGAAACAGACCACAGTCAATTCTCGTCCAGCTATCTTCCTGATTTCTTAGCCTGGCTCCTCTTCACTTCTACAGAATAGACATCCTCTGCCTATGCCTCCTTAAATATCTTCTTGGCCAAGTTGTTTCACTTTTGGGTTCAGCTCTGCATCATATTCTAGATTTAGGATTAAAGGTGTGAGCTATTGCTATTTGGTAGTTAGACCTTGAACTCGTAGAAATGCAGACAGATCTCTGTCTCTGGAATTATAAGATTAAAGGCATAGGTGACTCATTTTTTTTTCCATCCTGAGATTAAAGGTGTGAGTTTCCACTCTCTGGACCTCCTGGCTTGACTGTGGGTGGGCCTGTTCAGCAGTTAAGACCACTGACTGTTCTTTCGGAGGACCTGAGTTTGATTCCCAGCATCCACATGGCAGCTAACAACTGTCTGTAATTCCAAAATCTGACATCATGACACAGTTATACATGCAGGCAAAACACCAATTCACATAAAATATTTTACCCTAAAGTTTATATTGTGCTTCATCTAATCCACTAGTAATATTTAGTATAAATATAAATTTATACTATATAAATTTATTTAGTATATACCAAATAAATATATTTTTATTTATTAAAATAAATTTATTAATTGATTTAGTACATAAATGTAAAATAAATAAATTTATAACAAATAAATATTTAGTATAATACATTTAGTATAAAATTACTAAATTTCTGAAGTTAGGTTGCATGAACTCAAGCTCTGGAACTACAGTACTGAAGCTGGGCGTCATTGAAAAATAGCCTAGGTTTTCTAATGATAGGAATAACTCCTCTCCCTGGAGACTGATGTGAGGATTAAATGAGGCAGTCTAGCATCAGTGAAATGTGTAGATCGCATCAACTGTTTATGAGATACTAAATATTCTTTTTCCCCATAGTGGAAGAATTGTCATTAGGTCAATGGGAAGTTAAGCAGTCTCTGTGTGTCGTGGGCCCTGAAGAAAAACATTGCCATGTGATAGCCATCAGAAGCAAAACTTTAGTACTTTAGCTTCAAAAAAATCTCCACCGACTCCTCTTATTGCTTAAATTACTTTTAATTTTGGAATTATCAAATTATGGAATTATCAAGAAGATATGCCTACAAAATGGATGTATATTACAATACCAAACCATTATAACTTTGGTGTGAATTTGCTTTTCTAAGTAGCTAGCTTTCAAATGGATTTTTTTTAAAAAAAACAAAAATATCTAGTGTCACCAAGTTGTTGGAAGTGTGAGTGTGTATGTGTTTGTGTGTGTGGGTGGGTGTGTGTGGGTGGGTGGGTGTTTCAAACAACAAAGCCTAATGCCACAGGGTAAAGAAGTGCTCCCTAATGCCACAGGGTAAAAAAGTGCTCCCTAATGCCACAGGGTAAAGAAGTGCTCCCACCTGGAAGGCATTGCAAGTTTTGTTCAATAATAAATAACTTAAAGTTTGTTCCAAATTAAAACATTTCTAAGAAAAAAATTAAAAATGGTGTGTTTTAAAGAAAAAAGTTTATGTTGAGCTTTCAAATACATTTTTTTGCTTCATGCTATTATTTTTTCTTTAAAATTTTCTGAAAATCTTGCACATGTCATCATGAATTCTGGTCGCCTATCATCCCCCCTCCCCACTGTTCTCTCTTTCTCTTCCACTCCTGCTGAAACCATTTAACCCATCAAGTCCCCCACTGCCACTGTCATCTGTTTCTCTATGTGTGACACATTGAGTTTAATTATGGTAACTGTATGAACTGAATGTGTGTGTGGGTGAGGGTGGTATTTACTGAACAACTGGCAATTTATCAATGGCTATACCACTGGACAAAAACTATTATTACTTTCCCCAGTGCCCTGAACTGCAAAATTTTTAAGGTACCATCAGTAAGTACCTTCATCCCACTATTGCTCACTCTAAGGATTTAGTGACAGAATTGTCTTCTCTTTTTACAATGATTCCATAAAGTTTTAGATCTGATCATTTTACTCTAGGAAGGTATTCTTCAGGGCAAGTGTAGTGATGCTGGCTGATAGGAAGAACTATACAGGCATGGAGCACACTCAGTTATTAAGTTCTGATCTGCTAGGGGCTGGTTTCTTGTGCTGTTTTCTTCTGAGGGGAAAAATGAGCAGCACAGTTGTTATTCCGCTGCAAATCTGCTGTCCATTAACTTCTTTCACTTGTAACTGGAAACAGAAAATAAGTGGCCGGCCTAAAATTCAACCATTGGCGAGCTATGATTTAAGCCTATTAAGTTACGCAGCCTAGATTCATTAAGGTTGTTACACCTTGAAAGTTCATATTGTTTCTTCCCTGAGCAAATCAAGTCCAAGCGAAGTGGAGCTTGGAACTTCATCACTAGCCAACCATTTGTTTTCTGTTATTGCGTAATGTTTCGCAGGAGTGGTTTTTCATTTAAATAGGTGTTCTGCCCGCCCGATTTCCTGAATGCATCTGTGCCAGAAACCTTGTCCAAAGGCGTTTGGGAAACTGGTACAAAAGAAAAAAAAATGTTTGACTTTAGAATTCTGATGAAGTTAGTCGAGTGCTTAACACTGTACAGAACGTCTCCTGACTCATTGGCGGGCTTCTTGAGTGACACACCATGCTGCAGCAGAGAGGCTGTGCCAGGGTGGTACCCTGGCAGGAATAGTCCATTCGTGGCACTCTCTGACTCAGAGGAAAAAAGCAATGATGGCCAGAAACCATTCAACTCCACTACTGGGTCCCTTATTTGAAATACTAGTCTGTGCTTTTTTCTTATATTATGCATTTAGGCAGTTCTGGGATTGTCTGACCAGGTTCTTTTTACCAACTTCTAAAAACCTAAAAAATAAGTTGTTGTTTTTTTTCATTTGTTTGTTTGTTTACTAAAATACTGTGATAATAAGAAAATCAAAGCATCAATATTTCTTATAGCAGGATTGGGTTATTAAACATGTTTGTAGGAAAATCCCCTTTGTCTCTAACTTTGAAAAAAAGTATATCAAGGGGAGAGAAACTTATTGTTTGGTTCTGAAATAATAATAACGAATAACTTGTTTTATAGTCATGATCTGCTGAACTATTCTAAAATCAGTATCATGACAGCCACCCAACTGACCTTTGTCTTCCAGCATTTGATCTCGAGTAATTCATTCCAGCATTCATCAAGTTACTGTGACAGGCCAGGAAACCTCTTTTGAATCCATCTCTGAGAGACTCTGAGATCCTGAAGCAATAGCCCTTATCATACAAACTCAGAAGCTATCTAGAAATATATGCATAGAATAGGCTTTCTAATTGTATCAGACCAGAGAATAGAGGTTAAGCAAAATCAACAGAATGAATGAGATGTGATCCCGTAAAGATAACAAGCAAAAATAAGAAAAGAAGTTTAGAATTGGGGGAAGTCAGTGGGGAATTTTACAGAAAGACAAAAAGAGCATAGGTCACCTTAGAGAAGGACCCGGTGACTCCCTTTACTCTTGAATCTATCACACCCGCCAAAATAGTGCCACAGAAATGATGTAGGCAGGTTCTGCTGCCAGCTCCAGATGTGGCCTGCCACTCTTGGGACACAGTGCATCCGTGTCTGTGTGCTTTCCAGACTGAGCCTGGTGAAACTCTTTCCTGGACAGTTGTTCCTGAGCAGGGAATCCCTTCAGTAGCATTCTCCCTTTGAATTCTCTCCTGTCAAATGACCGGATTTTCACAGGATGGAGACTTTATGGCCAAGGAGTTCTTGGCCTCAAAACACCTTTCCCCTTATTGTCTCAGCTCAGAGTGATTCATTTTTTTTTAAAGGTACTACTCTACAATTACAGATACTTTGTTAGCTAAGCTTTCTTAGTCCCAAACTTGAAATATTTGCCTCTCTTTGCTGATTTTTACATTTTTCTAATACTTCCGTTCTACTCTTTTCTCTCATACTAAAGACTTGGGTTAGTAGCAGTGAGCAGTAGCTATGACATGACCTGAATGACATCCTGCCTTGAAATTTCGTCTGCCAAATTAATTCATCCATAAGTTAAAAAATCTTCATCACTCAACGTTTCAGAACAGAGACGTGTGCATTCTTTGTCAGGATAACATTAGAACTGATCCCAGCCAACTTCTTGGTGAGGGTTTCTACTGTCCACATTTCTCACAACATTCTTGTTATTCAAACTCACAGAAACATGGCCCTTTAAACTCTCCTTACAGCATTCTTGAACTTTTCAAGCCCAAAGTTTCAAACTCTTCCACAGTCTTCATGCAAGTGAAGAGCTCCAGAGGCATAAGAAGCACATAACCTGCCTTATCACATTAATGGCCCCATTTTAGAGAATGAATTTTCTGATTTATTTTTTCTATTCCTATAACAGAATTCCTAACAAGAAACAACTTGAAAGAGGAAAGGCTTGATTGTAGTTTGAGGGGAGATGGTCCATCATGGTAAATGCAACATTGCAGCAAGAACTGAAGGACCATTGGTCATAAGTGTATCTATCAGGGAAGAGCAGAGAGCTATCAGTGTTAATGCTCAGTTCACATCCTCCTTTTTGGGTAGCTAAGGACCCCTGCCCATGGAATGGTACCACTCACAATCAATCTAATTAATGAAATTTGTCCAGATATGTATGTTTCACTTCAAGAAGACACTAACATTTTGTCAATCAATATAAATCATCACTGGCTCCACTTTTATAATGTAATTAGTGTTGTTCTCTCCTGATCCCTTTAATTGGATGTTTTCTTTATATAAGTTCTGCTGAGATGGGAAAGGAAGCAATAGATGAATAGATTAAAATAAAAGTTAAATATAAGTTAAAATAAACTTTAAATAAAAGTTAAAATAAAAGTTAAAATAAAAGTTGTAATAGGAGATACATAAAGTTGTTGAACTTTTCAATCAAAAAAAGAGAAAAGTTAAGCAATGTTGGATTTCCCCTCTTTCTTTTGTATTGACACCTCTTCCCCCTCCTTCTCAACTGAACGCCTTCCCTACTAATCTGTTTGCCACTTCATAATGTCTTGCTGCATTCTAAATTTTACCTCTATACATATATGTGTAACTACCCACCTTGATCAAAGAAGCCTCTCTAGAGCAAATGGAGACCATCACAGAAAACCACAATTGGCACAATGGAGAGATCAACAGTTCTCTGGGAGGTCAGCCACAAAGGCTGTATCTACATCATAGCTCCTCCTTCTATGGCTCAGGGACCATCTCAGAAATAGGGGAAGAAAAAAATTTTAAAAGCTAGAATACCAGGAAGTCTGTTGTCTGTCCTAGAAATGGCTATATAAACACGATTAGAACAATAGCAATATCAAACAATCCTCTTTGACCTGCTATTTATTCACCATTTGTTATGTGAATAAACAGAAAACATCATTTGTAACAGGATTCAGTAAAACCAGTTTTTATGTTGGCCCAGCTTTGACCTTAGCAATGCACAAGACTACTAATGACAGTAGCTCAAGGTTTAATAATGTAGGCTGCCTGAAGCATCCTAAGGACCTGAATATGTGAATGAGTGTTAGTGGAGCTGAGAAGAAAACAATTATTTTCTTCCCCCCCAAGTATGTTTTTGTATTACTAACAATCTCTACTGAGGTCTCTACCTTGAGTTACAACTGAGAGGAAGCAACCATCATATATTTATCAAGAGCCACTGTATTAACTAACTACCCAGGGAATGATTATTTGGTATCTTGCCAAAATGGGCATTTAAACAAAGTCAGAAAAGCTAGAAGCAATGTGTTTTTGGCACTCCACTACATCATCATGCTAGTGGAATCTCAGAGTGAAATCCCACAGATCTCAACAGACTCACTATGGCCTCCCATTCAACATGTCAATTAAAGAAATAAGCAGTGGGGATTTACTGAATGAAATATCAGCATGACTACAGGGAGGAAGAGATTCAGTTATCCAGACCTGATTGGAAGACTTTGAGGTCCATAAAAGGGAGCAAAGACAAAAGGCAAGAGCTGGAGATTTGTATAAGCTGGGAGGTTGTACAGCTGACACTGAAAAGAATCAGAATCCCAGTCAACCTTGACATAGTTGATTATTATCTCAAGACTGGTCTTGCAGAATTCCAGGAAAGAGAGATCCTCACTGCTTTAGCGTTCCTTTAGCCTTGTCCTGGAGTAACTGGTCTGTTGTGGATGGATTTCATCAGGGGGCTCTTTTTCTTAGGGATTTTTCAGTCTCTTGTCATAAACATGTTTATCAACCAAACCTACCATTCCTAGTGAGTATAAACTGAGGACATGACCAAACCCTAAGGTACGGTTGAAGGAAGGCTTTTATTAAAGATACGAAGGGGTGTGTGTGTGGGGGAGCGTACAGCCAGAGGCATCTGGAAGATTCCAGAGTTGGGAGATAAAGTAGTAAATTGAACGTGACTGGTAGTCTGGACAGGACATGAAGATGTTTGGGGAATAAGGAGGAAGAGAAAGACATTACTAAGAGAGAGCAGACCAAATAAGGAAGAGAGAGAGAGAGAGAGAGAGAGAGAGAGAGAGAGAGAGAGAGAGAGAGAGAGAGAGAGAAATAAAGAGAGAGAGAGGACACAAGGAGAGGAGGACAAAAGGGAGAGAGAATGAGAGAGCGAAGAAAGCCCAGGGCCTCAATGGCTGGATTCTATGGGAAAGATAATCCGGAGCCGGGAAGCCCTGGAGGTACAGGAATTTAGAGTTGGGGTGGGGTGAGAAGAGTCACAGGAACTGAGGAACCAGGAAACTAGCATGTGCTTTGGTGTGCTAGCAGCCACCAGAACCTGATACCTAGACTTCAAATTAATTACAGGAAAAAGTTGACTCTGAGAGGGAGGGGAAAGACAGAGAAACACAATGGAGTTAGCTCAACCAGTGCATAAGCCTTTGTTAAAAAAAAAAAAAACTGGATATTTAGGTTAATCTTGATTCAAAAAATCCTCTAGCTCATCTTTATTATTCTCTCCTAAATCTAAACCTAGATGTGACAAGGATCTTTTTGGTGTCACCTGATTGGCAGGTTCCCTGCTCCTTGTGATCCTTTTTTAAGTAACTCAAGAGAAAACTACAGAGTATAGTGTAGAAGATAGTTAAGGTTCATTACAAGTCAACATTAAACACCCTAAAATGCTGATCTATATGTTTAGTTAGATGTATTATTAGCAAATGTACTTTTAATGTAGTCATTGGATTTCTTTTTTTTTTTAAACTTATTTATTTATTTATTTGCCTTGGTGTTTGCCTGGAACTGGAACTACAGACAGTTGTTAGCTGCCATGTGGGTACTGGTAATAGAACCCGGGTCCTCTGGAAGAGCAGACGGTGCTCTTAACCGCTGAGCCATCTCTCCAGCCCCTGCATTGGATTTCTAATACTCCTGCCTCTGCCTCTTGAGGGCTGAGGACAGAAGTTGTGTACCACCACACCCAGAGGCCTTAAACTGTTTTCTATAAAATCTCGGGAACAGATAGATAGCTTTCCCAAAGGTCACTTTCCTGCTCAAGTGATTGGCAGGCCCATTGGATGAAATCTTAGGAGAGGGGACAATGTAATGTTATTGTTCTTTATCTGAAGGCTCCTGCTAGATAGTAATCTTACAATCTTTCTGACTATGTCTCCACCCTTTTTCAGAGAAACAACTCAGAATTCATTCTCCTCAGGAACAATCAGGAAACCTTACTACATATTGAGCTTGTTAGACAAAAAAACCTAACAAAAAACAAAACAAAAAACTGAAAAAAAAAACAATAACAACAAAACAACTCTCCAAATGCCCCCAAAATTTTCAAGTAGGTTTCACAAAAAAGAAATTATTTATAAAAATAATCTTATTTATGTTGACACAAGTCTCACAATATAGCCCTGGCTGATCTGGAACTCTTTATATAGACTGACCTGGCCCCCAATTTACAGAGATTCTCCTGCCTGTATCTCTGTAGTGCTAGGGTGAAAGGTCTTTGCCACAGACAACAAAGAAAAACTTTTTAAAGTTTTAAAATACTAGCAAAAATGCAATTGACAAAACAAACATAGACAATAATATCTCAGTGAATATAGAATACAAATAAAGGAATATTATAATGACAGACGCTCCATTCCCCAGAGACCATCAGAGACAGGGATGTCCAAAATGCAACAGCAAGGTTTATTGTCAGCGTGATACAAGCCAGGCAGGGAGCTTGTTCCACGCACCTGCACCCTATGTGTGGTGCAAGGAAGAGCTGAGCACCCCAAGTTTCACAAGCTGTTTATAGGCAAAAACCACAAAGCAGGGTTACTTGGGGTCAAGGGTGCAAATGTACTGCTGATTGGTTCATGCTTAGAGACTTTTTTACAGTTTAACATTCCTGGGCCCCAAGTGGGTGGTGTGGCATTTTACTGCCTTATGGTTGGATCATCCAGGTGTCCTTAGATAGTGCTTAGCATATTATTTCTTGAAACTGGGAAAGCTCTTGCCAGGAATGTGAAACTGAACTCTATTTTACCTCTATAGTACAAAATGGCTACTAGAATACAAAATGGGTTTTTTTTGAGTTGTTTATTCTCTTCAAATACGGCAATAGAAATTAAGACATTGAAAGGTTTGGGGTAGGGAGATGACTCAGGGATTAATAATTCTGTTCTCAGTACTAATATCAGATAGTTCCTAGATGTCTGTAACTCCAACTTTACGGGATCTGACACTACCTTTGGCTCACAGGACAACTGCACATGTGTATAGACATGCTCACCTACACATAATTAAAAACAATGAAATAAAATCTTCAAAAAGTAGAAGATGAAAGGTACATTATCTTAAAACAGAAAAGTATAAGAGAAACTGAACCACAGGTTTGAATTGGCAGAAGAATTAGTCAGTTGCAAATAGACCAACCAAGATTATCCAGTATGTGGAATTTGAACGAGAATAAAGTGAATGATCAATAAATGAATAAAGAAGGAAGAAAGGAAGGAAGAAAAAGTGACAGTGTTAGTATATTCATGATGAGAATCACAGAAGAGAGGAAATCAGAACAAGAAACAGATATTTGAAAAGCTATCTGAAAGCTTTTTAAATAAGATAAAAATTATTAGAAATTCATAGTTAAAAGGTCAATGAACTCTAACTATGTGAAAACCAAAGAGATCTACATATTACCTCACAGTCAACTGTGAAAAGCCAAAGAAAAATGTGCATAATAAAGAGGCAAACACACTTCTACATACAGTGTTTCTCAGACAGATGACTTTTCATGAGATATCGTGATGGTCAGAATAGAACAGAATATCCAAATTGCTAAAAGAAAACAATTTTTAACCAAATGCAACAAAATTATCCAGGGCTGGGGGTGAGAAATTGAGATGTTCTTGGGTCAATAAATTCTGGGGGTACTTATTGCTATTATTCCTATTTTATAAAAAATGCTAAAGAACCCCCTTCTTTGCCATTCTAAAAAGACAATGGACAGTAAATCAAATTCATATGAAGGAATAAAAATTGTCATTAAAGATATCTACATGCATAACTGTAAAAGATAAAAGCTATTTTGTGGATACATATGACATATTTAATAAAACCTGAATATTGGGGAGAGAGTACCCAGTCAAATCTCCAATATTCATGTTTTATTAAATATATCATATATATCCACACTATTTTTATGTACAAGTTGTCTTAGAGTCTTTATTGCTGTAAAGAGATACCATGACTATTGCAACTCTTATAAGAGAACATTTAATTGGTGCTGGCTAACACTTTGGGGCTTTATTCCATTATTGTCATGGCAGGAAGTATTGTGGCAAGCAGGCAGACATGATGTTGGACAAGTAGTTGAGAGTTCTGCATCTAGATCAGCAGGCAGCAGGAAGAGTGAGATATTGGGTCTGCTTGAGCATCTGGAACCTCAAAGGCCCACCCTCAGTGACACACTTCCTCCAACAAAGCCACACCTACTCCAACTAGACCACTGCTCTTAATAGTTTAACTCTTATGGGCCTATGGGAGCTGTTTTCATTCAAACTACCACACAAGTCTTAACCATATTCAAAAAACAACTGTTGCCAAAGGAGAGAAGGCACATGTTTTAATCCCAAAACTTGTGAAATTGAGAGAAATAATTACATGACAGAGACCAGAATGCTCTACTTAAGCATATCCTGAGCTATTTCCGGAGGCCAAGTCTCAAAACAAAGACTAAAAAGATAAAAAGCAATTAATATAGGATGATAATGATAAAGCTGTCAATGTACATAAATGAAGAAATTTATATGACAATAATGTTATAAAAAAGGGAATGGGAAACAGTGAAAGGGAATGGAAAATAGTTTTATTTGAGCAAAGATATTATATATTACTAAAACTAGCCCAACTACATTATTTTAAATTAAAATGCTAAATATAACTTTTAGGACAAATATGAAGAAAATAGATTTAAAAGTGTGTAAAAGAATCCACAAAGGGCATACTATTGCATGAGAATGGCTCTTGTTCATTTGTCTCTAAAAATACTGATTTAATAAAATGCTGATTGGCCAGAAGCTAGATAGGAAAGTAGAGGCAGGGCAACCAAACTAGGAGAATTCTGGGGATCAGAAGAGCAGAGTGGCAGTGAGACACAAAGGAAGGAAGATGATAATGTTGAACTGAGGAAATGATACTGAGCCACATGGCTAAACGTGGATAAGAATCATGGGTGAGGTTAAGAGTAAGAATAAGCAAGTAATAAGCCTGAGCCATAGGCCAAACAACTTGTAATTAATGTAAGCCTTTGTGTGATTATTTGAGACTAAATTGCTGTGGGACCAGCCAGGAGAGACTTTTGACTACATACTATAGTGTATTATAAACTATCTACTTAACAGAATGTGGAGAAATAATGTAGGAATAGAGGAATTTTTCTTAAGCCATTTACTCATATAAACTCAAATGAGTCATAAAGATAAATATAAAAACAACACTATAAGATACTAGAAACATTGTAATAAATCTTCACAGCTTTGGATTAGTTAAGGGTATTCTTGGATACAATGCCAATAACACACCTGACAAAAGAACAATATAAAATGGACTTTGACACAATTTGAAAGCATTCAACACTGATAATCAATATGTAAGAAAAACAAGGAAGCAAATACATTCTACACTAATGTAGAAAATGCTTGCAAGCCATTTATTTATAGGTGTCTAGTATAATTCATAGCTCAGTAATTTAAAAAACAAATAACATAATTTAAATGTTATCAAAACTGTAAATATGAATTTCTACAAGGAGAAGCCAATAAAAATTATCAAAAGCATATGAAACTATGTAACATTATTATTTATTGTGAACAACCACCATTTCATACTCATCAGACATACTTGTGAGAATTGTCCAGGATATAGTAAAATTAACACACACATAGATTCTTATTTCCCAATTTTATTTATTTATGCACTTTATGTATATGAGTACCTTATCTGCATGAACATCTGCATAACAGAGACAACATCAGGGAGTGAGATCTGCCATATGGATGCTAGGAATTGAACACAGTGAGTGTTCTTTATCACTGAGTCATCACTCTAGCTTCATAGACTATAAAAAGTACAACCAGTTTAGAAAAGTCCTATTTTCTAAAAGTTCTACATAAAGTTGTTTTTGTGCTTTTAGAGAACAAATTAATTCCACTCCTAGTATACGCTCAGAACAAATGAAGATATTTTGCCATACAAAGTCACATATTCAAATATCAACATTAATCACAAGGATAGAACCTGGCAAACAATCCCAATGCTCATTAGCAGATGAATGAATAAAATATGGTATATCTATATAGTGTAGTTATTCAACCGTGAAAAAAAATAATATCCTAACACATGCTTCATCATGAGATAACTCTAAAAACATTATAGAAAAAGTCCCATGTACACAACAATCAACCATGTATGTTCATGAATAGAAAATATAAAAAATGTCTCAGTTAGTGAATTGCTTGCTGCTCAAGCAAAAGGATCTGAGTTTGGATCCCATTCTCCTTTGTAAAATGCCACCTATAATCCCAGCACTGAAAAGTTGGAACAGGAAAGTCCTTGTCTAGACAAATCATTGAGCTAGTGTCAGTGGGAAATCTTCTCAGTTATCAACAAAACAGACAAACAAATGAGGTAGAGAGCAAGGGAGGAAGGCAATGGATGTTGACATGCCCATGTGTACTCCCTCTTTACACATTCACACACTACAGCAACACACACACATCCAAACCAATTTCTCTCTCTCTCTCCCTCTCTCCGTCTCTCTGTCTCTCTGTCTGTCTTTCTCTCTCTCTCTCTCTCTCTCTCTCTCTCTCTCTCTCTCTCTCTCTCTCTCTCTCTTTCACACACACACACACACACACACACCCCTACCTATCTCAGCACACAATCCACAGTAAAACAGTAGTTCGTGGAGGAACATGATGTGGTCATGTGAGAATGCCTACTTATTCCTTTATGTGGATTTTAGGATACAATACAATTTGCAGTATTTTAGCCCTTTCTTTCTTCTTTTCCTCTCTCTCTTCTTTTTCTTCTTTTTTTCTCTTTCTTTCTGTCACTATTTCATAGACTTTAAAGTGATTTTAACCTTTTCTACTTGGCAAAAATTTAAGATTATTTAAAGAACATTTATGACATTTCATAAGGCCTCATAAGAAAAAACCTGCATTATTACTGTGTGATATTTTATAATTAGAATTTATTCCACCATTTAAAAATTTTTTTACAGGTTCCTCATTAGGAATAAATATCTCTAATTTGCTTTAGCTTTAAGAAACTAAATGACATATAGTCAGTTAATGGAATTGTGATTGGAGTTTTTATGTTTTGCTTTTCAGACTAGGAACTCACAAGCTGAGAATACTTCTAAAAGAATTTTTATACAGAATTTGCATTGCATAGAGCTGGTATCTTAATTTTCTGTTTGGAGTAAATACATGCAAAATATTGTAATGAATCTCTAGGACGCATCTGTTTCCTGTTCATTGTGTACAACATGTTAGAAGCTTTTGGATGAAAAGTGGTGGTTGAAAGCTTCAAGAAATGACAATAACAGTCGTGGTGATGTTTTGCATTGCTCATTGGTAATGTGGGAACTAATGATCTCAAAAGCCCTTAAGAAATCAAATCAGCTTTGGAATATATTTGTTCAGAAAAGTAAACTTTGAAATGATATGCTTTTCTTCAGGAAAGGACCTCCGTGTTTTTTCTGTTTTAATTATTGATGCTGCATTGTGGTCATACATATTATTCTTCCTTTTAGGGAGCACAGTTAAAGCCATCTGAACACAAGTCTAAGCAAGCAGGAAAATATTTAAATTGTAGCAAATCACTGGCAGGCTACTAACTTTTTATCTTCAAGAAAGTTTATTAAAATTCGTCTTTTGGTGTAAATTTGTCAAAATAAAACTTTCCCCTTATTTTTGTATTTTTATTTGTCTTTTTACTTCTGCATGGGGTCTTTTAAATATCTCAGGCTGAGCTTGTTCTAGGTTAGAATCCTGCCTGTTTTTTGAAACATTTATTTATCTATTTATTTATTTACTTATCTATTTACTGTGTATGATGATTCCTCTTGTATAAAATTTGTGTACCATGTATGTGTCTGGCACCCAGATAGGTCAGAGAGAGCATCAGATCACCTGGAATTGCAGTTACAGATGGATGTGAGAAGCTACAGACAATGGGGAGCTTGTACATTCTTCAAAACAGGTGTGTATGGAGGTAGGTAGAAGTTTCTACAATTGGCTAGGCCTGTGGGGCCAAAACCTATTCCCATTCCTAAGTCTCAGGAGCCCTGACACAGGGTCTTTTGTGGCCTCTTAGTTTCATATATAAACTAACTTAAGAAATGGGCCCAGCTGATGGAAGCAGATGTGGAGGTCCACAGCTAAATACTAGGCTGAGCTCTGGGAGTCCAGTGGAAGAGAGGGAAGAGGGATTATTTGAGCAAGGTGTGTGGGAGGCAGGGTAAGATCATGATGAGGAAATCTTCAGAGACAACTGAAGCATGCTAGTGGGAACTCACAAACTTTTAACCAACTGCTGTGGAGCCTGCATGGAACTAAACAAGGCCCTCTGGATAAGGAGAGACAGTTGTTTAGCTTGGTATGTTTAAGGTGCCCCTGGTAGTGGGATCAGGATCTATCACTAGTGCATGAGATGGCTTTATGCAGCCCATTACCCATGGTGGGACACCTTGCAAAGCCTTGATGAAGGAGAGAGGGACCTGGACCTGCCTCAACTGAATGTACCAGGCTTTGTTGAGTCCCCATGGGAGGGAGGACTTACCATTTCATAGGAGGGGATGGAGGGTGGGTCAGGGGTGGGGGGAGGCCAGAGAGGAGCGGGAGGAGGGATGAGAGGGGGATCAATGGGCTGTATGTAAAATGAATAATAATAATAATAAAAAACCTTAAATTTAAAAAAAGAAAGAAAGAAATGGACCCAGAAGGAAACTCAAGGACAATCTTATTGGAGAAAAGTCAACAGGCCAGACAAGCTGCACCTCTCTGCAGCTTCTGGGAGGAGATGAAAACAGTGGAAGGAGACAATTATCCTTTCCGAGTCTGAGATTGACAGGCAGATCAGCTCAGCAGTGAAGTCAGTGAGCAGTCGGATGGATGGGATGGAGCCAGGGTTTCTTTAGAGGCAGACTCAGAATGCCCAGGGTGTCTGGGCAAGCGGGCTTAGCAGTTTGCCCTGTGTTTGGAAAGGGCCGATGGAAAGGGTAGGGACAGCAGATTTCACAGCGAGGCTCTGTCTTCCTGCAACTGCTTTGAGGAATATTTATTATTATGTTTCTTTTCCACTTCTGGCTTCAGCCTGTCCTCTTCAGGTTGTAAAACAAGGCTTCCCCCTTATCACAGGGGCTGTTAGCCCTCTTTTAGGCAATGGAAGGCACTGTTCCTTACATCGAAGTGTAATGTCAGCCACTGACCAAACTGTTAATCATGCTCTTTGTGGTACCTGACTGTCTCAAAGAAATTTCCATACAGGGGTGGCATTTGCTGTCTTCATCATTTTGAAAGATGCCTAATAAATCATACTATTTTTATTAGAGGAACCTGACATAAATGAGCATCACACCTCAAATAGTGCTTGGGAGGAAAATGGCTGTCACGGTCCTTTGTCCCTGACTAGTACCCCTTATTATCTTACAAGGGGAGATGGTTAATGCTTCACTCTTTCCTGTTTATTCATCGTCTATTGGTGGCAACAGCCTTGCCCATGCATGCCTCAGATCCATTGTTCCTTGTTAAGAGAGGAGAGTGGGCATTGTAGCAGGAGAGTAAAGAGCAGCCACTACCAAATCCAGAAGCCTTGGCATCTCTTGTACTCTGGAACCCCTATTGTGTAGTTATTTGAGGGTAGATTGTTTGGATTCTGAGACTTGGCTTTTAGAGCCACTACTAAAGAGAAATATTAGCCCCCAGTTGATTCACAGCTCCAGATAGGAACCCCTTATATGTTTCCTTCAGTGTTTTGGAAAATAAAATCTTAAATTAGATAGGTGAAGCCAGCTAGGGATTTTCTAGCATTTGGCAACCAGGGGAATATTTAGCAAGACCAGTGAGGTTGAATATAATTGGGAAGAGTTGGTGGGACTCGGTGTGGAGTTCTTGTGGTTGGTGGCTCCATCTGTTGATGTTTATTATCTCTTAATTTCAACATTCAACCTATTGGTGTTCATTTGAGTACATTGTTCAGTAGCTGGCACAGGATTCCTTTAACAGTCCAGTCCGGTACCTTTTCTTTTGTATTATTATCTGGGACTTAACTCTTTGCATATACTTTCTTGCTGAGTTCTTATGACCATGCATCTGGCTACAGATACAGCTTGTCAGTTGAAACTTCCTATGAGTTACTCTAGGGGCTTTTTACTTAGGAGCCTCTGAACTTCTTCAGATTTTTTTTCCTACTATAATCATCTACTGGGATAGATGAGAGTCTCATTAATCATGTGGCTTCTCTTGGAAGTACTAAGGACATTCCCTCTATACTGATGTCATTGGGATCTCATGGTACCTCCCTTGGCACCTTCTATGCTTTTGTTATCTTTGCTGAAGGAATTCATCAGAAACACAGTCTAGTGTAGAAAACAGGAAGAGTTTACTACAGAATAAATTAAGACACTCTTCGAAGGTGAGAATACACAATGACCAGACAGACTTTTGTGCTGTTTACATTTCAGACAGGCCTTCACTAAACTCTCGAAGACAGACAATTTTCCTAAGGAGAATTTTTCTGTCTAGGTTAGTGGCAGGCCCATGCAGAATGACTGTTAGAGGGGGTATGTAAAGCTAGATACGTATAATGTTTAGGGTGACTGTAACCAGATTTAGATAGCTATCAGTTAGTGAGCTTCTGGGAAGATTAGAATGTCTTATTTCCTACTAGGTCCCTCAAAGATAGAACTTATGTCCCATTCCTATAACCAGAAATTAGTATATTTTAGTTTCAGTCCTGTGTTTTATAAGCAACATTGTAGACATCCAGCTCTAATGTCCTCCCCCCACCCCCTGCCCCATCTGCTAATGCCTAATTAGTTACCTAATAACAGCAGTGTGAGTTGAAACCTCAGGGGAGTATTTCTGTTCAGCTGAAGGTGTCTCTGTAGCAGCAGGCAGCTCATGGTGTTAGAATGGGATGTGAGCCTACAGTAAGATTGACTCAGCAAGGCCACAAGAAATAGCAGTCTTCTGCCCTTTATAGTCCTCATATGCCACCAGTGGCTCTTATTCTTTTAATTTTGTAGAGGTCAAAGTGGTCTCCTCAATTCCATTCATAGGACATAATTTCCCCGGTAACATACAACAGGGTAGAAAAGGGCAGAGAATGGGTCTGCAGGACATGGCAGCATGTGAGGGACAAGGTATTCCTCTCATTAGGGCTTTATTTTCCTGCTGTGGTTTTGATATTTGTTTACCTATGTAAGGAATCCTTCCTACAAGACTGGGACAACTACCCATGGGGCCATATGATTAAAGTGAACAAGTCTTCCTATTGACCCTGTTCTTTGTCTACACCTCAGAATATTGGCAGTGGTGCTTATAATGATGAGTGCTTTCTCACAGTCCCCTCTGAACTTCAGATCTTTATGACCCAAAATTCATTGAGCAGGATGAGTCAGTCAGGACTGAAGTCATCTTTGAGACAGATTATAATCAAGATAATAATGTAAAGGAAAGAGTGTCAGACAATTTTCAGTGTAGCTGAACTAGAGGGGTTCTGAAATGCTCACACATACTAGTGCATACTAGTAAAATCTAGAGCTCCTCACTTTTAGTTTCAGTTTTGTTTCTGAAACATTTCTGGCCAAGGGGATTATGAAACACTTTTTCCATTTCTTTGGAGTGAGCTGATAAAAAACTAGATAACAGACAGGGACACATGACAACAGGGCAGATGGCCAGGCCTGTTAAAATAGAAAGAGATGTGAAGAAAGAATGCTCTGATTTTATTGTTGTTTCTGACTTAAGACCAAAGATATGCATGTGCTGATACTAATATTCAATAAACCCTATAAGTCTGCTTATCATTAGGCTATCATTTCTGTTATTTAGGGCTTCTGATGTCTTCAGAAAAGAGTGTAGGAGACACAAGAAAAAGTTGTATTTCAATTTCTTGATCTAATTGAATAATACATACATATGGAGTAAGGACTATACACAGTCTTACTATATGACTACACAGTCTTACTATATTCAGATGTAATAAATATTTATCCTTAGGTATCAAGCATCTTCTTTAATTTAATATTTTTCATGCTGGTGTAACTACTAACTACTTTATTATATATTTGTGAAAGGAAAGAAATACTAATGTGTTCAATGAAGATAACATTCCTAGAAAAGAGCCATGACCTGCTCGAAAGTTTTTGGATGACCACATAGTGACACAAAAGCTCAGCCTTACAAACAAGGATTTCTGGAAGTTTGATACACAAGGTCCTCCACCCATTTTCCTGTCACACAGGATGTAATGGCTTTTGTTGAAGCAGCATGACACTAAATAGCTGGCTACCACTGAATGTGTTGCTTATTATTGGGATCACTCCATAATAGAGCTGCATTTACAGGAAATCAAATGACCTTTCAGAATTACTGATGCCAAATAAAAAAGACAATTTAAGACTTTGTTGTGACATTTTTCAGGCATAGATTTTTGAGTTTTATACATGCCCAGACAAGCTTTGCTCTTTAAATACTCATATTTACAGTTTATTTAGGTGCAGTTTTAATAATCAAGATTCATGAACTTTCTTCATTTACTTCATGTCTTCTAGCATGAGCTAGATTGGAACCATTAAGGAGCAATGTAACATTTTAGCAATGTTGTTAAAATCATAAGCATGTAATAAATCATGTTTTAAGATGTATGAATTCATATTGTTCTTTTTGGAATATTTAAGATCAATATTTAACATGTTGTTCATAAGTTTGTCTACTGTTGTCCATGTGTAATAGAGTTATGGATTTCGTACTATTAAACAAAACTGATACATCATGACTAACTTCCTGTTGACACATCTACAACTATGTCTACAACAGTTGTTTTCAATTTGTGGGTCACAACACTTCTGGAGTCATAGGACCCACTCAGAGGGGTCACATATCAGAATCTTAAATATCAGCAAATATGTACATTCCCAAAATTACAGTTATAAAGGAACAATGAAATAATTTTATGGTTGGGGTCGCCACAACATGAGAAACTATATTAAAGGGTTTCAGCATTAGGAAAGTTGAGAGAATCTATGGTCTACAAAAAATAGCAGAATTGGGTAGAAGAAATGATTGCTCACATTGATGCTTGATAATTAACAAGGCAGCATAGTGACTCTTGTTTTCGAATAAGAAAATTGGCACATAGATTTATTCTTTGGCACTTGTTGTGTGGCCCAAGTCATTTTCAGCAACTTAAATGAGTCAGGCCAGGTACTCTCATCATAAGACATTTTTTTTTTTTTTTTTGCTGAGGTGGGGGGTAGGGGTGGGAGAGGATACATAATAAATAATAATTGAATAAAAATCATATTACACAGGAATAAATACATAATTACAATAGACTGGCAGTGGACACCATTTGCATACTGAAAGAAGACCCACCTGAAAAATGACATATTAATATACTGTTGATTGACAGGCCTTGTGACTATCATAAGGATCATCCAAGCTTATATGATAAGTACAAACAAAAGTCAACTGACAGTCTTTTTGTATCACTCATTTCCCATCATTCATCCTATAAGACTCTGGATGGCTTGCTCAAAAAGACTGGTGAACATAGATAGATAATAAGTAAAAGAAAAAAATAACCCATTGAGGTTTGAGAGATGGCTATATGGTTTGGAATAGGGGCTGCTCTTACAGAGGATCTAGTTTTAATTCGTATGTGAAGCAGGTGGAAACCACCTACCATTTCATCTCTAGGTGATCTGATATTTTTTCCTGGCCTTCACAGGTATTTCCACATGTGTGGCTTACTCACAGACAAACATACACACAAATACAAAATCAATCAAAAGAAATGAATTGTTGAGGCAAATATAAAGTAAAACTGAATCTGAGCATAAATATGTAGAAGGGTTGTGTGAGAAGAGAGAATATGATGATGAAGCAACTATTCATTTCTACATCTTATTTTTCTCTCTACTGGACCTGGGAAAAGAAAGTACCACCGAGACAGGCCTTGAAACAGCAGCAACACAGTTGGTGCAGAAATGAAGGGGATTGGTAAGACATCACATCATTTTGTCTGGGATAAGTAGGATTTGTGATTGTACTCTAAATGAAGTATCAAATGAAGTGTTTGTTTTTAGGGGTTAATTATTTGTCAAGATTAAGAGCAGGTAACAGTCTAGTTAAGTGCATTTAGATTCCCTTTCCACTAAGGCTTCTCTCCCTCTCCCCCACCTTCTTCCTTTGTCTCCTCCCTCTTTTCTTTCTTTCTTAATTAGTGGACTGGCATGAGACTAATTCCTTTCTAGCTGTGGTTTCTCTATCTTTTGACTCAATCTAAATGTGGAGCCTTCTTAGCATCAAGACCTGTTAAGAGACATCTCCATTTCAGAGTCATCAGTAAGTAACTCTTCCTAATTGGAGAGAAAAACTTTCAGAAACAAATTTGACCTAATTAACTCAAGCAAGAAAATGTATGAGTCAACTGGTTTCCAGCATCTGCCTTGTGCTGTACAAACTGAAGTAACTAAAAAAGCAACCAGGTGAATCTGGTGTGCATTCAGAGCTTGGCGCCATGCCAGAAGAATCCAGCGTGCTTACACTTGGCATTTAGAAATGGAATGTAGAATTCATTAGTATTCTGAGAACCACTGGGTTTGATTTTAAGTTTCTTTTTTTATAAGAATCATTTCCAATTTAGTCTTTCCCAGAAGAAAAAAGGAAAAATATGCATTGCTACCGGAAACAGAAACGTCTAAGTATTTAGATACTTAACTTTGTAACTATATGGATAGTCTAGAGAGACAAATGGTGTAGCTTCTTCATGTCACTTTATAGAATAAATCAGGTTGTATTGGTTAAATTCACTGATTTTCTAAGAAAATGATTACCATAATAACATTTGTTCTTCCCTTCTGAAAAAAAGAAATTTATTTTCAATAAAAATAAGAAATTATCTTAAGAAACTAATGCATAGTCTTAACATCAAATGAGAACAATTATAATTTTAAAATCTTATTTAGTGCACAAGTATAAAAATGTGGTCATACTATGCATATTGTAATCTTTGAATTGATTTTTTCACTATAAAAATTTATTAGCATAATCTTTTTCTATCTTTACAGAGGGCTTCACATATCCCACACTGGTCTTGAACTTATAACTGAACTGAGGATGATCTTGACTTCTGATTCAACTACCTTCACTTACCAAGTACTGGGAGTACAGAAAATACCTGGTTTTATGCATTAGTATACATTAGCGCTGTAACTTTTTTTTTTTTTTTAGCACTGTAACTTTTAATTACCACATTTTACTGCATGTATTTCTCATGCCATCTTCTTCTAGTCAATTCAGACCTTTCAATTTATGTTACAATTAATAATAACATATTTATGTGTCTAAACAGGGCTAAGCGGCATGCAATGAATGCATATGATATGGACACTCAGTCAAGTCTGAGTTTCTCAGTCAGGTTACTTAGAAGCTGAAACCTCCAGTTTGAGACTTAGAAGATGAGGTCTGAGAAACCCACCTGCAAATAATGAGAAAGAAGAGAAAACCCAAGCTGAGCATCATCTATCTTTATTTTTAATCTCTCTTTGATCATTAACTGAACAGAAAAATTTTGAAATGGTTACTTGCTCTCACTGACACTCAAAACTCAAGAATAAGTATTTGACTCTTTTCCCTTTCTTTTGCTCTTTCTGTCTTTCTGATAAAAACTGTCATTTGTACGAACACAGTAAAATGTGTTTCCCCTTTGTCTCCAGACTTAACCAGAAGACTGATTATGCAACTAAACTATGTAAAATATTTGATAATAGTTTGATCTAATCAACTCCAGTGAGTCTACTATTAGCAAACAAGGGTTATCCTTCCTGTGTAAGAGTGCTGGCTACAAAGCCGTGCCAGAAAAGTAGTCCAGAGTAAATCTAAAAATGTTAAATAATGCCTCTTCCTGGCAGTCTTCATACAAGTCTGGAGGGTTTTGAAGAATGAAAACCTGTCTACATTGACTTGTCTTTTTTCCTTAAAGTTGTAACTATCCATTAAACAAGGTTTCAATAACATCTCCATAGTAACTCAAGAAGGGATCATGAAGCACAAGCAGTATAAACTGTGGCCCTTGAGCATGGCCCTGTAGCTAGGATCTGGTGAACTTTAAAACTAAGAAAAAAATAACCTCTAAAAGACAGCAAAACAGATCAGAATTAAATAACACAAATTAAGCTTCAGACACAAAGGAAGTAAACTCTAAGCAAAGATTCCAGAAGAAAACCGAGTTCCCACACTGGAACATGGTGGTAGATGGGGCTAGAGAGATTACAAAGTGAACGATCAGATACTCAGGTCACACAGTTGTGTGCTTTAAATGGTGGTCTTGCCATCTTTACTTGAATCTTGAATCAAATGCGATTGCGGGTAACATTACAATGATATTTCTATGCCAAAACTGTCCCTTTATTTAAAGAATGATATTCACAGCATACAGAAAGACATTCTCACAACACTTCTCCTTTTCTGTCTAAACAAAAAGAAAGGTTTCAATCTCAATATAGCAAAATTACATATAACAAAGCAGCTATCAAGCAAGAATTATAGTTACAATATTTAGTCTATTTGTATTTAACAAGAATAAAGAAAATATTCCATCATCTACCTTATCCTTGTGAGTCTAAAGTTTCACATCTACTATACTTTTTAAAATAACTAAGAAAAACTAATAACCATAGCTATCTAATAGTCAACTACATCAAAGGTCACAGAAGGATATAATATTACCTAAGCAAACAGGAAGTACAAATAACTTCCAAAATCTACAAATGACAGAGATGACACGTGTCTGCCTGGACAGTCACCCAAAGTTCCTTTATAATATTGGGGCATCCATCTTCAGCCTACAGGTCCAGAGTCTTTGGCATACCTTTCAGTGATACAGGAAATCTGGTTTAGTTCGTCACTTGCTTCTCTTTGTGTCCTGAAGGATGCCTGGCAGTTTTCTCTGCAAAGTTGATAAATAAAGCTGATTTGGCCTATAGCCAGGAAGAATATAGCTAGGCAGGAAAGCCAAACTGAAGACAGGGAGAAAGGGGGGTGGAGGAGAGAGACGCCAGCCAGCAGCCAAGAAACAACATACCAGCAGACCAGTAATTCCAAGGCCACATGACAATACATTGATTAATAGGAATCTGTTAATGTAAATGTAAAAGCTAGCTAGTAATAAGCCTGAGCCATCGGCTAAACATTTATAATTAATATAAACCTCTGAGTGATTATTTGGAAATGGCTGTGGGATGGGGCAGGACAAAGAAAAGCCTCTGTTTACAATCGATTTTTATTAAATTTATAAATGAAATATTCATAGTGCCTACACCTGTGGATATCTGAACATATAATTATTTCTGAAAACTGTATGAAGAGCAAATCTGGTTGCTTTAAATGAAACTCAGGCCACTTCCTGCCTCATAGTCTCTGGGCTTCAGTTCCCCTGCTACCTGCTAAGAAGTGCTCAATTCTGGTTCACCAAACGTGGTTTATGGGGTTTCTGTGCAGTATGATATGGGGAAGTGTGGAGTACCCCAGCTTTGGGGACATTAAGCGCAGGTGTATGTGTGCTATGGGTGGAGTGCCTTAGTGACACATATCTTTGAATAACAGAGGGGGAACAAACAGGAAGCTAGTGGCTTTCAACTGCTATGTGTAAAGTGAGCTACCCATTGTGTCTGGATAGAGCAAACTCAAGGACAAAAACCCATCCGAATAGTTTCTACCCAGTTACACATAATGTGCATGTTCAAATACACAGGGATATTTTTCAATTAAAAAACAGAGTATTTTTCATTTTTTTTTCAGTTTGGTTCCATCTTTACCTTTGTTTCCTTATTGTCTTTATTATATTTGATAGTAACATGGGACCAGTAAATAAAATAAAAATGTTTATAAAATCAGATGCTAATTGAAACCTAACATTTGCTCATGACAGAAAGGGTGAAGGGAACTTAGTGGACAGAAAATTAGGCCTCCTATTAGGGTGATAGCTGATACTGAATCAAGATGATTGTTACCTTTTAGGGTGTGGGGTTAGTGTTATAAAAGTTATCCATGTTTTAAAAATAAATTAGAGCTTGGTAATATTTGAGAACTATCTAATTTATATTTTTAAGCTCCTAACCAAAAAGGATTCAGAAGAATTTTCTCAAGACAATTCCTAGGGGGTTGGAACCAGCTTACATGGGTATAGTTTGTACTCACCTATGGAAGATAGGAGAGAAATCACCCTTTTTATTTTTAGTTTTCCTTTTTCTCTTTTTTGTGGTGTACATCATTTATGTGCACATACAGGTTCATGTGTATACATATTGTTTGTATGGGTATGTGTTCACAGAACATATATGTTCATACATATCCAGAAGACTGTACACAGAAACATAATTTATTCACAGATGCTGATAATGTCTTTTCCCCCTTGGCTGGAGTTCGATCTCATAGTGAGTTGAAACTGGCCACTCTTAAATAATTGAAGCACGGGAAAAGAAAGGTGAAGGGATCACTGATCCATGTCATCAAATTACTGGACTGCAGTTGGGATCTTGAAGGTCTCCCCCACCCATGTGTCTATGTGGGATAAAACATTTCCATAAAAATCTTACAAAGTGGAGGAGATAAAAAGATTTGAGTTTCTGTTTGTTTTTTGTTGATAAAAAACAAAAAAAACTAATATTTGATATTTCTTACAAATTTCTTCTTTTATTTTTAACATCCTTTTCTTCAAACTCATCAAGATGATGACTCTTTTTCTGTATTATACTGGAGTAAGAAGCTGCAATAGGGAAGGGGTACCTGTTTAGTCATTTTAAGAGGGATTGCTGTGTTGAGTTTTCCTAGATGTTATAAACATCAATTTGATGATGTTTTGCTACACGTTTGGTGCTTCTTTGCATCTGCTGGAAACACTCATTAAAAGCCAAAAGCATGTTAGTGACCCCATGTATTGTATGAGACTATCTTGTGTCTTCTATCAAGTTTACCTGGGAATTTTTAAAGACCCTTGCTTAACAGTATGTATCCAGGTATATTAATATGCTATCTTCTGTGTGTAGCTTCTGTTCAGCTTTCTATTCAGGTAGGGTTGCTCAGGGCTGCTCAGCACTAGTCTAAGCCACACGAGTGCCATCTTCATAGATTCAGCTGTGTCTGTTCACAAAAGATGACTACCTCATTTTTTAATTCTATTTTATTTCACTTTTGAGAATATAATTATATTCCTCATTTCCCATTCTTCCATTCCCATTCTTCCTCATTTCCCAAACCCTCCCATAAAACTCTTCTTGGTCTCTTTAAAATTCATGGGCTCTTTTTTAGTAATTGTTATTGCATGCACATACATATGCATACCCCTCTCCCCATATTCCTAAATACCACCTGCTCTGTCTGTACAGTTGTCACTTGTATGTTTGCATGTTCAGGGTTGATCATTTAGTGTTGTTTATCCACTGATGGGTTAGATTGGCTAAGCAGCAAGCCTGAGAGATTGTCCTGCCTCCTCTCCAATGATGATATTATAGGCACACCTCCCCAGCAGGTTTTCATGGATACTGAGAATCTAAACTAATATCTTCACCATTGCAAGACAAGAACTTGATTGACGGAGCCATCTCTCTAGCACCCCATAACATTTTCTCTTCTTAAGAAACATGAAAATCTATTTTGTTAGATATTAAGGTAGTGAGAGCTGCTTGAATTCTGGTCCCATTGGCTTGAAATACATTTTTCCCATTAAAGGGATACCTAAAGCAGGGTAGATTTCTTGTAGACAGAAGACAGATAGGTTTTGTTTCTTAATCTATTTGTCTAACCTGTATCTTCAATAGAGAATTTGAAGCTATAGATATTTAAAGTTATTAGAAAGAGATATATGTTGATTACTGTCTGTTATTTTTCCTGCTTGGGTTCTCAGTTCTGCTTTGGGTTTCAGTAATTGTAGTTTCATTTCCCCTCCCCCGCTTTTTTTTTTTTTTTTTTTTTTTTTTTTTTTTTTTTTTTTTTTTTTTTTTTTTTTTTTTTTTTTTTTTTTTTTTTTTTTTTTTTTTTTTTTTTTTTTTTTTTTTTTTTTTTTACAGTCTCTTAGCTATGTTTATTTCTCTTTTCAATTTGTAGTATTTCTGCCAGTATTCTCTGCAGGGCTCGTTTGGGACATCAATTGCTTTAGCCTGTGTGTATCATGGGAAGTTTTTCTTTCTCTTTAAAGTATGGCAGGTATCTTTGCTGATACAGTAGTATAGGTTGGCACCTATAGTCTTTTAGAACTTAGAGTACATGGCAGTAGGCTCCTCTGGCTTTCAACGTTTCCATTGAGAAATCAATTTTCATTCTACTGGGTTTTCCTTTCATATGACTTGTGCCCTGTACCACTGCAGATTCCAGTACTCTTTATTGTGTATATTTAGTGTATTGACTATAATATACTTCATGAACTTTCTTTTTTGGATTTATTTATTTGGTGTTATGTGTGGTTCTCAAGTTTGTGTGGGTGTGTCTTTCCTTAGTTTGAAACAATTTTCTCCTATGGTCCTATTGCAGGCACGGTCTATGCCACTGATCTGGGCTCCTCTTGGTCCTAATCCTGTGATTCAAAGATTCAGACTTTTAATGGTTTTCTGATGTTTCTTTATATTCCTTGTGTGTGTGTTTCAGGGTTGGAGAGTTGGTTCAGTGATTAGGAATGCTTGTTACTCTTTGATTCCCAGAATCCACATAGCAGCTCACAACAGTCTCTAAGGAGTTTCAGGGAATCTTTTGTAGTCTTCTGGCCTCTGTGGTTTCCAGGCATGTGCGTGACTCAAAGACACACATGCAGGTAAAGTACTAATTGCATAAAGTAAAAAGGTAAACATAATTATTTTAAAAAATATTCTTTGCTTGAGTGGTACAATTTCTCTACTTTATTTTCAGAGTCTGCTGTTTTTTTTTTTTTCTACTTTACCCATTCTTCTATCAAGAATTTTGTTGCATTATCTAATTGAGTTATTAAGATTTTTAATTCGATTCTTCATTTCAGGTTAAGTTATTGTCAGTATTTCTATTTATATCAGTTTCACTTGTAAAAACCTGTATTGTGTTCAGCTATATATTTGTGTTTTATTAGATATACATGGGAATTACTTTCTAGCTTCTTTAAGTTCATTGAAGTTTTGTCCATATCTTCTTTAAAATCTTTGAATTCCCAGATCATTTTTTATGGTTGTTCTTTGTAGTTTCTGTGTCCTGAGATTTATGTAAGTGGTTATCATTAGACAACATTTTTATAGGCATAGCATGTTTACCGTCATTCATACTGTTTTGGCCTTTAGCAATGCTTGTGTTCTTGTGATATAACTTTAGTATCTGGACTTCTTTTATTGGTTACATGTATGATGTGAAATTCTATCCCACTTCTGCCTGGGCCAGCAAAGGAGCTGCATGACTAGAACGAGGCCTGGAAGCATGGGGTGATGGAGTAGGTACTATTTGTGAGAACTTAGTAGGCAAGACCAATCAATGTACATCTGTATGCCCAGATCCAGGCCTGGCAATATAGCAACTGATTTCAGCTCTTTAGACTTCTTACCCTGTATAATGGCTTATACAAACCCTGTATAATAAACCTTGTAGTAAGTCAGATCCATAGAGTTGAGGAAAGTGGCAAAAACCAGGTGCAAAGGCATGCCTATAATGTACTTCCTTATGAGGCAACCTGGAGTCTTCCTGAGAGACTAGAAGCAGGTGCTGTCCAGAGTTTCTGATTGTGCCCAGCCAATGAGGGTTGACCACACTTTATTGAATCTGTAAGCAGCCTGGGTGCTGGGAGGAGGGTATATAAGAATCTCTCCATGCCAAGTAAACAAGTCTGCCTTTTTTTTTTCATCTGACTTTTGGTGTCTGATCCATTGACACCTTGCTTTCTCATGCCCACCCCTAGTCAGTCATTAAGAACCAACAATACAACCTCTAAATATGTAGAGATGTAAATGTTAATATAAGTATCTATGAATATGTCTTATTTACCATTTTATTGTGGTGATAAGACACTATGACCAAAGTTACTTGTGGAAGAAAATCTTTAGTGAGAGCTTACAGTTTCAAAGAGTGAGTTCCTGACCATTGTGAATGGAAACATAGCAGTGCACACTATGCACATAGCATGCAAGCCCCACATAGGAAAATAAGAAGACGATCAATGAGACAAGGAAGATCTGTCTTTGTTTGTCTAGGCTGCTCTAACAAAATTATTTGGAAAAACAATGTTTCTTATAGCTGTAGCAATTGGGAATTCTAAGAACAAGGAGTCAGCAGATCTAGTTTCTGATGAATCTTTTTTTCTGTTTTGCAAATTGCTGTCTTGGTTTTGACCTCATAAACTACAGCGCTAGGCAGAAAGGGTTCTGTTACTCTTGTCCTCCTCCAGCAGTCTTTGCTACATTTTAATAATAGTAGGTTTTAAGGAGTTATCTTTTAGGCCTAGTCAGCAACATCAGACAGAGACGGTACTGGGTACTGAGTACTCCCCAACTACAGAGTACTGCCAACCCACTTAGACCCGTCACATAACCCAGAGGTATGGTTTTTGTCCATGGAGGAATTTACAGTCTTGGGATTCACAACCCAAAGTTTAAAAGTCAGACAACAAGTTCATTTAAGGTTAATTCTTCATCCTCTGGAGCTATTGTAGATGGAATTATTTTAGCATTTGTAATTAATCCAATCAGTATTAATTTGGTTGTGGATCTTTTTTTCAGACTGAGCCTGAAATAGAGATTTTATTAACATCCATTTAGTAAACTATGTCCTAGTAGGTTCTGAAAGTCAAGACTAGCTTTCTTGAGGGCAAGGTTAAAATAACTTCATTGAGATTACTTACTTGAAAAAGCAAAGTATATTGAAGAGTGTGCTGAGGTTATACTATTTAAAAACAGGCCCAGTACACTCATGCACTGTTCATTGAAAAGTGAATATTAAACTATGTGAGTTCTATGACTAACTCAAAGAAAGCCTCTCACAAATCATAGTGTTCACTGTAACAACTATCCATTATGTGTTATGAAAGTCTTATTTATGCCTGGTTACATCAAAAGTAAATAGGCAATTTAAAAGAGACTAGTGACCTGTATATTATCAAAAGGAATGATTGACTGTATATCTAAACAGAAAATAAATGGCCTTTTTATTTATCTATGTTAAAAACATAAACTATCTTCCCAGATTTTGCATACTAACAAGAAGTATGCAGCTTTAAGTTCTCACAATGGGTTGTCAGGAAAGCAGCAGTTATCGGAAGTATTTTAACACCTTAATCAACTCTTTCTAATCAACTCTATTTAAAAGATTCTGTAAACACATTTAAAATCCTGGAGTTATTCTGAGATGGTTCCAACATTAATCCTAGAATCTACCAGGAATAGTCGTATGACAGAGAAGAACAGATAATCTATCTGACTATACACGTGCTCAGTTCAGGAAAACAAACTGATCATCTGGGGAATACTCCATTTTGGACCCTCTTCTGGCCAGGACACACTATTTATGCAGAAAATCTGTGGCATTAGGCTAGGTCACTTCTAGGGAGTACTTATAAACTTTCAGACAGACTTTCCTAAGCAATGTAGCTAGTCCAAATCCTTTCAGAGCTATTTTCCTCACCTCATCCCAGAGTATAACATTCAACCCAGAACTCACTGAAGCAAAAGTGACTAGAAATGTAGACCCTAGCACATTCTTCTTGTTGCCTTGTCTGAACTCGGCATATCTACAACAGTGCTGTCCAGAAATCAGGGTAGAAATAGTGGTAATGAGAAAAAATATAATTGCACAATTAATAGGAAAATAAAAAAAGGTTTCAAAACTTCAATAAACTTGCATCCAAAGAAATGATAGATCAGTGATATGCTAAACTTTTGGGTTTTGGGGTCATGCTTTGTAATGGCCTTGCTGACCAACTAGATGGGTAGGGCTCATTTTCTGCTCATTGAAGAGTGATATGCTACACAGAGCCATGAAGGTTTCTAAGTGGTAAAATTCACACAAGTTCCAGGTTACTTCTAATGGGATCATTTTTCATGCAAAGTTTGATGTAGATGAAGATAAAGTGGTTTCTTGGTCAATAATTATAATTTTTTTCTTTTAAAGTCAGTGGGTCTCTTGTATATTTCCATTACAATTGGCCCAGGTTTAATTTCATCTATCTCCAAGATGGCAAAGTGCTTGATACTGGTAAATATGTAATGTTTGAACTCAAAGAAAATGGCCACACCACACCTTTGGTTAACTTTTCAACATATTTCTGGAGCTCAATGTCAACATTAAAGTGAACATATGTACCTTCTTTTCTTGAAGCCACAGGACTCAAATCTATGCCCTTCAAATCCTTCTCGCTGACTGTGATGTAGCGATTGATGCTCTACCCTGAATCTTTCAAACTGATGTTCTCATTTCTGATCGTGAGTCATGTCATCCCTGGTTCTCATAGCAACTGTGGCAATTAAAGTACCAGAAACTCTAGCAGAAAAAGAATCAAGAGGTTCTATCCCAGCACCACCACCTCCATCTGCAAATTCCAAATTCTCATCTTCACCAGGTCTTAATGGGCTAGGATGAACATCAAATGGGAATTCTTTATTATATGTAAGAATATTTCTTCAGGATTTGTCGAGCTTCTTCAAGTCCTTGAGCTTAAATTCTTCTTGGGACTGTGTGAACTGTAATGCTGCTCTTTACAATTCTAAACACGTGGCGATTTTGCCTGTTTTTCTTTTGCTCTTCTGTGAATTCAGAACTATTGTGTTGAGCATGAACCTCTTTCTGTAGATGTCTTGCTAATATTTGATATTCGTCTTTCACCTCCATGAGCTGGCCTCAAGAGTCAAAATCAGTGTCTCTCCTAAGACTGATACCCTACCATTGCAGCAGACTCTGGGTCACCTCCGACATGACCAGTCCCTGCCTCGGTCCCCTACTGCTGCTAACCCAGCAAGGCCTGGCTCTAGGGTGACATCCTCTCCAAGCTTGGCCCTGATACCAACATTAATAAGGCCAGGAGGAACCACTCAGGCCACTATCACCACCCTCTGAAAAGCCGCCCCTTTACTTTTTTAATATATATAATATATAATTAATACTTATTAATTATACATATAATATGGGTATGGGTACTTACCATGCTATGATAATGTGAGCTATTAAAAGATTAATTATATCCCCTAATGCAACTTCTAGCTGTCATAATATCAGAAGTTATATATTCAATATAAGGCTTTCCCAGAGAGGCATCCAGCTTCCAAATAAATGCACAGAGACTTATTCTTACTTATAAATGCCTGGCCTTACCTTGATCTTTTTTTTTTAGCCAGCTTTTCTAACTTAAATTATCCTATTTCTTTTAAACTACATTTTGCCTCTGGGTTTTTAATCCTCTTTTATTCTATATATTTTTCTTTCTTTCTTATTACATGGATGGGTGTCTGGTCCCTGGTATCTTCCTTTCTTGCTCCTCACGCTCTTCCCTAGTTTTTTCTCCTTATTTATTCTCTCTGACCTTCAGCTTTGCCTGTTTCTCTCTCCTGCCTAGCTATTGGCCATTCAACTCTTTATTAAACTAATTAGGTATTCTAGACAGGCAAAGCAACATATTTTTATACAGTTAAATAAATGCAGCATAAATGAATGCAACACAGTTTTTTGCATCATTAGAAAAATATTCTACAGAATATATGAATGTAACACATCTTAACCTAATATTTCACAACAGTGTGGTCTTTGACATTCTTGTAAGAAGCAAAAGTAAATTGGTTATAGCAGAAGAACTTTAGAGGTAAAGCATGCCTGGTGTGTTCAGGAAATCGGCCTATGTGAAGTGAGGTAACAGTAGCAGAGCATGTTAAGTGATGTGGTCAGATATAGGCAGCTCATATACAGGACTTGTATTTCATTCAGAGATGGAGGCCAGTGGAGGATTTTTAGCAAAGGCATGGAATCCTCTGGCTTATTTTAAAGGAATTATTCTGTAGTCTGTCAAAATAGATTATAACATGGCAAGGACTGAGGCAAAAGAAGCATTGAGAAAACAATGTCAAGACTCTCAGTACAGCCTGACAGTAGTTTGGATCAATGTGAAGGTGACAAAAGGTGGTTAGGTGCTGGGTGTATCTTTCGGGTAGAGCTGAGCACTGTTGTTGAACCAGTCAGATGAAGGTTGTGAGAGAGGCAAAATAGGATTGTCAAGTATAATTATAAAGGCAAGCTATTCCTCACTTGGGAATATTCCTGTCCTGACCCAAACAGCTTATTAAACTCATACTGTTCTTTGCTCCACATCAGAAGACTCACCAAGCTCATGAGTCAGGCATAAGAGTCCATCAAGGCCACCTACAACCTGATATCCAAGAACCTTCTGATGCTTAGGGGCCTCATCAGCCCCCTCCCCATGATGCTTTGCTACACATTGCTTGTATGTGGGTACTCATTTAAAAGTCAAGCACTTTTATCCCCAATTCCATCATCTCTTGTGATTTTGACCCTGTGTTCAGTGCTCATTCTTATGCTCATCACCGAGTCTTCCCTCCTTGTCATTAGAACAGTTTCTTCAAACTCGGGGTAGGGATTGGTTATATGGGAAATGAACAGGTAAAACACTCAGTGATCAACAAATGTTAATAATTAGCCATGATTGTTACTACTATAGAGACTTCCTTAAGAAATACTTACCATCTACACCCTCAAGGATTTAATTACTCTATATCATTTTGGTGTTCATTGTGGTGGCTATGAAGTGATATCATTACTATTAAAGATAATCAAAATAAAATTTTATTGCCTTGGTGTTAAGTATATTTCAATTATTTGTTAGCTGTATGTGAGTAGGAGCTTCTGGATCTGAAACTACAGACTGGCTAAAAGCTTTGTGATTGGAATCAGTCCTGCTAGAGGGCTCTGGTTTTAACCACAGAGGAAGGAGCTGGGGTTAAGGCCTCCTTGCACCATTGCCCCATGCCCTGATTCTCACCTTAGGGGAGTTATCCTAAGTTACCTATAGATATTAGATGATTTGAAAAGTACTAATGGCCATACCCTAACTATATCAAGACTTCCAAGTCTAGTCATTCTTAATATATCAATTCTTGGAAATGAAGTACAATTATAATATTGTATGCATATGTGCACAGGGGAAATCGAAGCCTCTTATCACAGTCCCATGAGGTACACATTTTGGCTTCGTATAACATTTAGCCCTCTTCAAAAAACCTTTGCCTGACCTTAGAAGAAGTTAATGTATATTTTCATGAAAATGAAAGCCAGATGTTTTTATATATTTATTTTTACTCTTTTCAGCGTTTCATCTGAAGATGGGTGGTATCTGAACACAATCTTTGGGGATTTTCAAATGAGGTTTAATATTAGTTTTACCCTCCTGAAGAGGAAGATAAGTTTTCTCATGGGTAAGTGATCACAAAATTCCAAATGTTTTATCTTGCCATCAAAGCTTGAATTTATTTAGAGTGGGTGTCAGCTTGGCAAGAGACATGAGGCTCAACCAAGTTTTTTTTTTTTTTTTAAATCAAAGGACAGTGTGTCCTGATTTGCAATAAGCATTACAGATTGTCATTTCAAAATTTAAAATTTCAAGCTATAGATTACATGCAAACTCTGGAGTTTCTTCAAAAAATGTATAGGTGGAATATGGCTAAGTTGCCATAAATTATTGTTCCTTTGGCACTGATGAAGTGAACTGGTAGGTACCAGTCGACCTTAAGGAAATATCAAAAAATACCAGGAGGTCCTGGACAGGCAGATGGCTCAGCAATTAAGAGAACTGGATGCTCTTCCAGAGGATCCAGGTTCAATTTCTAACTACATGGAAGTTTACAATCCTCTGTAACTCTTGGCTCACTGGGTTGTCTAGTCTCTGTGGGAGCTGGCATGCCATGCTATACAAAGACATGTGCAAGTATATAATAATAACACCTGTGTATATAAAATAAATACACAACATACAAAGAAATAAATAATAAAAAGCACCTAGCACTGTTAGGTAACAACTGATAGCCATTGCTAGAATAGCATATTCCATGGCCTGCATAGTTTGGCTATCACTGATGTGCCTATGTTGACCCAAAGTTTGTGCAGTAATCTGTGACATCCAAAATCCTAGCATCTACTCCTTATGTTTATGATGTTTGGCCAAGAATAAGAGATCAAAATTTGTGATAAAGGACTGGAGAAAATTGATTGTTTTGTTTACAATCATTAAGATTTATGTTTAATCACCAGACTTTTTTTTTTTTTTTTTTTAAAAAAAAAAAAAACAGATATGGTGACTCAGACTTGCATGGAAGCAAAAAATTCAAGATTGTGCTATGGCCTCCATGTGCATGTGTACACACGTGCTTGCACACATATACACATGTGCACCTACACAAACATTAACAAGCATACACACAAAACTTGCAATAAAAATAGTTGCTAGTATTAATTATGAACTCACCTTACAGAAATTATTATGTAAACACTTTAAAATGTTATGCCTGTGTGTAATTACTCTTGTCTATATGTATTCACATGCTCACTTGTAGTGAGTAATTAATGCCTAAATGCAGAACCACACATAATTTTCTGACCAGGACTCTTAATAGATTATATGAAGTCATACTTTTGTTTTGTTTTTAAAGATTTTTTTTTATTATGTATACAACATTCAGCCTCCACTATGCCTGTGTGCCAGCAGAGGGCACCACATCTCAAGATAGATGGTTGTGAGCCACCATGTGGTTGCTGGGAATTGAACTCAGGACCTCTGGAAGAACTGTTGTTGCTCTTAACCTCTGAGCCGTGTCTCCAGCCCTGAAGCCATACTTTCTTCCTTAAGTTGAACTTAAAACTTACAAAAAATGTTATTTGAATTGTAACAAATTAGATGAATAATCATAGACAATGTCTCCATGAGTCATCAAAGGGAGTAAATGGTATGTATGGAGAGAAAGTGAGCAACCATCAGGGTTATTGTTGGAGTTATGCTGAACCTTGAGATAGGACTGTGCATTTGCAGCCTCATTTGGACTGATACTACACTTGTTCACTATGTTGGGCTATCAGGCTGTTAGAAGTGTGTACTGTTCTGTATCCATACAAACCCTTTTGGGAAACTCATTCACTAGGAATATTGCCCCAAAGCCCTTAAATCTGGAATCTGTCTATTTAACAATCCTTCTTTATTGGAATATTTCGAGTCTTAACCTCCATGCTAAAGTAAAACTGCCTGATACACTCTGATACATAGTAATCTCTCAAAAATGTTTTCTTTACTCCATTTTTTTGCTATTTATTTAAACCCTAAAGTAAATTAAAGTTTTGTGATTTCCATTCTAGTGTTGCACACAGGACTAGATTCTTCCTTTAATTAAAATTCCATTTCCTAACAATTTCAAATTCCAGGGAGTAATTTGAGGAAAATTATTGCAGTTCATTTGAGGATAAATCCATTGGCATTTGAACTTTTGATGCCATTTGTAGCATGCTTCAGCTTTGCAGAAATATACTGTTTTGTCAATTCTTGCTTCTTAGTTAGGCCTTTCTGCAAATTGTTTGGTATGCAAACTAACTAAATAGCAAAACTGATATGGCAATAATTATTTTGTAGTCAGTGGATTCTTGGATATGGCTACAGAAATAATATACGTACCATGATAACATAAAAATAAGAATAGTGCTTTATCTAACAAATTAGATACCCATGCATTTTTTTTTCTTTCAAGAACATTCAGATGTTGAAGCCTTTCAGTCTTGTTACGAAACAAGTACAGACCTGTCTTTCCACATAACTCCCTAAAATAACTTTTGAGCTTCTGTTTCTTGTAAACTAAAAATTCAAGTAAACACCATACTGTAAATATGTGATGTTTTGAAGATTTAAAGAATAGTTTAGTTATGCTGGAATTCACCAGCTCTATACTTTAGGCATTAACATATTTTCATACTCTGCTTTTGTCTAGAAAGCATTTCATCCTTTGCTTTTTTGTACTCTTTGATAGTTTTTTTATATATTTACATATTTCTAATGTACCTATACGTCTATATATCTGTCATCTACCTGTCTGCCTATCATTACCTATCTATTGACCTTCTACCTATATAATCACATATGATGTTGGTATGTTTGTATTTGTTTTACAGAACATATATATTTTCCATTATATTTCAATAAAACATGTTTTCACTTATTTCTTGGTAACATCAATCATCTTCATGCTTTATCACACTTCAGCACATTTCATACATTAATCATCCCATTTGTTGGTCTGTCTCTTTCACACTGGCAGATAAACAGACCCAGACAAATAGAACTCTTTTCATGTCCATATATAGAACTTACTTCTTCATGTCTAGAGATTTAATTTTGTCTCTGCACACAAGTTGGTTTCCAAGATGAGACTAGGTTTTCTACTTACAATTAGAAATTACTGCACCTGTGGAATGTTTGGGAACATGTCAGGTCCAGGTTGAATACAGAACATAGTGCTATGGAGTCTTAATACTATTCAGCAAGTCAATAGCCCTTATGTTTCCCCAGTTTCTTTTACATGTGTAAGAGACTCAACACATTCATAACTATAAATAGTAAAAGAGCTTAGTCCCTTACTCTGGCAGGGTTGATTTTACTAACTTCTTATTCACAATTACTGAATGCTTTGCCACAACTGCATGCCCTTGAAAACTGTGCCTTCCTTCTCTTCTCTCTTCCTGTTTTGTATCTCTCCCAAAAAGATATCAGATGTCCATTTCATGATCATGGTATCTTCCCTGCCAGGTTTCATATGAGTTCAGATATGGCCTGCGTTGTTTGTGTGTGTGAGTGTGTGTGTGTGTGTGTGTGTGTGTGTGTGTGTGTGTGTGTGTGTGTAATTAAAGGGTCTGACCACTGAAAGGGACTCGGGAGAAGCAGAAGAGAAAGAGAAGAGTTTTGTGTGAGTATTTTCTTTTAAGAGAGCAGGTGGGTCCATGTTTACCTAGCCATACCTAGGGGTGTAAGAGCCACTCTGCTCCCTCCTAGGTGAATGCCAGCACTTGTGACATCATGCTGCCCTGTGGGATGTCTGCAAGGCCTGGGGTTCTGCAAGGACTATTAAGAATGCTTACAGCCTGTATGTGTTTAATATTCTATCTATCCATGAGTGTTATTTATTTGATTCATTTCTTGAAGTATAGAGCTTGAACATCCCTTTGGTGTAGATGCTTCTTTTTTTTTTTTCTCTAGGTTTTGGAAAATGCAGCCCATTATCAGTGCATCTATCTCTTCTCCAGCAAAAATTGTATTTCTATTAATAATCAGTTTTCTGATTGAATTAATGAAACTGCTGTTGCCAAAATTATGAGTGACATGCCACTAGTCTCCAGGTTATCTCACTGGTTGTTGCCATTACTTTATTCTTTTTCTGTTTATTGTTGTAATATAACTCTCTTAAACAACTTGAATAAGCTTCCATTTCTCGAAAACTAAAAAATCCCAGTGTGAAAATGTGAGGTTCTGAAGAAAATTTTCGTAGTGTTTTCCATCTAGCTAATCTGATTTTGTGACTTCCTATCACATGACTATAGGGCAAATGTTTAAATTGATTAAAATGACATCACTCATAGTTTGCAGTCTTTCAGCACACTTTACCCAAAGCTCATCTGCTGTTTTTACACCCCAACACCAAGCACAAGCGCTTCCATCCTTTTGCATGTATCACCTCTATTTCTTTCTTGAAATATCTTTCCATTGACTTGTTTTGGAAATTTTCTAATCTTCCTCCAATGCCAACTCAGTTATCTCAATGTATAGAAACTTTTTTCTATAGATACTCAATAATGAAAGTTATTGAGAGTCTTTGTACATAGTATGTTGGGTGTGGAAATTTTAAAAATGAACAGGAATGCTCTGAGGCAAAATAAGCCTTTTGTGAGAATGATGTTTTTGGAGAAGACAGATACCAATCAACTGAGTACAAATAAATAGGGGATTTTGTATGTGACCAATACTATCATGCTACCATTTGAACCTATAATAAAAAGATTAACTTCTTGTCATTTCTTTGAGAAAGTAAACAATCATTTCTTCAAGATGATGTGCATTTGTTTTATTGTTGCCATTCTCACAATTTAAATTTATGTATTTATGTCTGATTTTGTCACAAAACTATGATGTTCTTGCCCATTATAAATCTCTGTCCCAAGAAAAGAATGTTTGTACTTGGTAGATACTTTTAAATATAAGCAATAAGGCATTTGATTGAACAAGTAATTTAAGACTCAGATTATAAAAAATTACACAGGAAAATCATATTTTTGTCCCTGTCATTTACTTTCTCTTAGAATGAGACACTTAATGTTTGGTGGCTTTGTAGAAAAGAACACTATTCTCTCATGATTATAAGCCTTTTAGCATTCTTTCTTATAGGTCACGGACTATTCTAGCAGTTACTTGTTAACTCAGAGGTTGGAAAATAAGAGAGCTTCACTCAGTAGTTTAATTATGAATCATTTTAAAGGTCAGTGTACAAGAGCACAAACTAGAAAAATGCCTTTCAGAGACTGGAAAGCCATGCATGTCTACTTGATGAAAACAATATTGTAATGAGAAAAGCAAAAAGAGCCAAACAATTATAGTAAATATTTCCAAAATAAACACAAGAATTATTAGGCAGTGTTTAATTAATTTGTGATTTCTGATAATACCTTTTACATGTAACAAAAGTTAATCATAAAATGGCTTCTGGCTAGAGGCTAGTTACTTCTTTACATGAAATTAGGTAAATTAAACACAGCTCATGCAGAACCAAAATTATTTCCATCCATTTCCACTCCACCCTCTTCCTTTTCTAACTAGGTCAGAGATAGAAATAGCATCCTGGGTTTAGAGTCATGATCCTTTCCTTGAGATCTGTGGAGTGAAAGTCTCTAGGCCACAGCTTCACACCCTGCATAGCTTAGAGTTAGGATCTGTAGCACCTATGGAGAACTAACAGAATATGTGATCTACATGTTATGTATAGATGTAAACTTCTGATTTGGGGCTATTTGAAGCAATAACTATAATCTAAAAATGGATGAGAACTCCTTCAACACATTTGAACTAAATACTATGGCTTGAATGGCGACACCCTTTTCTGAATGCATGAGAAAGCTTTATCTCCAGTGTGACACGACACTATGAAGGGGTGTATCTTGAGGAGCTCACTGAGTTCTCAGGGCTTTGTCCTCATAAATTGTATTAGGTGTTTTTATACATGTGTCTGATGAATGTAATTCTTCCTATTTGCCTTTCTATCTTGCTCTATGTGAGAATACAACCATGGGTATTGTAGAAGCAAAGAAAAGTCTTTATCAGAGGCTAGACCTGCAGGCACGTTCACTTTGGACTTTTCAATTTTCAGAGTTGTAAAAAATACATTTTATTATTTCTAAGCTACCTTGCCTTCATAGCAAGGATAATATGCCTGGCCAGTATATGATCTTAATAAACTACCAAAGAATATGTTAAATAGTTGAAATGCACTGAGATTAGGTTAGGTTTGAGCTACAGCATTGCCATTCATTTGCAAGGTTGGCATATGGCAAGTTTTGTAAAGTCTTCATATCTCTTTCTGAAAAAAATATGTAAGGACTGTGTTTGACATAATCCACTTATCTGATCAGGTACACAACATATATGTATTGGATATAAAACTCTAGCTGGGCAGTTGTGGGCATGACTTTAATTCCAGCATTTTGGAGGCAGAAATAGGCAAATTTCTGAGTTTGAGGCCAGTGTGGTCTATACAATGAGTTCGAAGGCAGCCAGGCTACACAAAGAAACCCTGTTTCAAAAAATCACACACACACACACACACACACACACACACACACACACACACACACACCCCAAACAGATAGACAAAACAAAATAAAACAAAACTAAATAGTGTGACATAGGCACATACTGTGTTCTTACTGAGGAAATTCCTTATTCTTGGTAGTGGGAAAGCTAAATTGATAATAGCATCGAAACAAGTGAATTCAGTCTCTTGTCACTCACTATGCTTGAAACTAGCTGCTACAATTTCTGTATCTTTATTTCATTTTTTTCCTTCTGATATAAAGCATGGGCACAGGCCATGCCTGGTGAGGAGAGTAAGAGGAGTGAATGGTGCTGTCTTGAGTACTACAAGGTGGGCACATAGAGAGATATGGGGCTGTGCAGACAGCTTTCATTATCTTCTCATTTTTCTCTGTCACTGCTGTCCTCATCCTCTAGAGATCTGGGCAAGTTTAGCCACTTGGCTTCTTGAACGGGTTTTAGGCATTCAGCTAGGCATCACTTCAGCTTCCCAGCTGTGAAGGCTATAAAACAGATGGACATAGCCTAATCTCATGACCACCTACCAAGAGTACCCTATCAATTCTTGAGGAACCTTGGTTTTCTTGTAACGTCAATATTTGGTCAAAAACACATAGGAGGGACTCCAATGGACAAATGATTAGATATATGCTGTGTCCCAGAGCATTACTTTTCAAAACTCAATCTGAAAATGAGGTATCAAATTTCTAGTATGTAGGCACCCTTGTAAGAAATGCTATGCATCATTATGCAGGCTCCTCCAGAGCCCATTATCCTAATGCTGCTATTTTTAATGGTTACGCCTTAGTTATGTTATTCATGAACTTCTCCCTCTCCTGCAACTCATGAATAATGAGAGGTTGCTGTAGAGACTCTTGCTTCTAGGCCCTCAAGGTATGGAATTTTGTAAGTTTTTGGTTAAACAGCATATAGCTAATCTCTTGGCCTCTCCTTTCTTCTCCAGTGAGGTCAGTCCAGGGACATTTATCAATAAACTTCCTGGAAAAATTCATTTCCCAGAGTAGCTGAGAATCATGCCTAAGATGCTCTCAAATGATTCTCAAATTTTATGAACAAACAGGAAAGTACTAGATAAAAGAGAAGAATGGAGAAAGTCATCACTTTGAAAACCATGACACAGAAGCTTTTGTTTTTTAAAGTCTCCATAACACTACCAAAATATGTCCATAGCTGTGTTTGGAAGCAAGCCAGCTTTGCTTTGCATGTTTTCTGACACTTGGTAGAGAGACAAACTTCTAGTATTGTTCTTATTTTAAGTTGCAAACTAACAGATGGAGTCACTTTTTGTTTTCTTGGCTTGAGTTGCATTTTCCTTAATATAGTCCATCTCCACAAATCCTTGAATGAAAATGAGGTAACTAAAACAGAAATGAGCCTCTGAGGCGCTCATTCATATAAGTCATTAGGGACACATGGCTTTTGCCAGAAGAGGTCCCATGAAAGTGAATGACTGGCAGGCAATTGAAGGAGGATAGAAACCACTGAGGGCATTGGTTATGAAATAAGCAACAACTGATGCTCAGTTTACTGGACCAACCAGAACTGTGCTCACAGGAACATTAAGAAATAGTTTGATTCAACCTTCAGCAATGTAGTAGGATACAAGATTAACACAAAGAAATCAGTAGCCCTCCTATAAACTAAAGATAAAAGGGCTGAAAAAGAAATAAGGGAAACATCACCTTTTATAATTGCTGCAAATAGAATTAAATACCTTGGAGTAACAATAACCAAAGAAGTAACAAATATATTTGACAAAAACGTTAAATCACTGAAAGAAGAAATTGAAGAGGATATTAGAAAATGGAAAGATCTCCCATATTCCTGGATAGGTAGGATCAACATAGTAAAAATGGCAATTCTACCAAAAGCAATCTACAGATTGAATGCAATTCCCATTAAAATCCAAACACAATATGACCTTGAAAGAATAATACTCAACTTCATTTGGAATAACAGGAAAGCCAGGATTGCCAAAACAATTTTGCCCAACAAAAAAACTTCAGGAGGCATCACAATCCCCAACTTCAAGTTATACTATAGAGGTACATTAATAAAAACAGCCTGGTACTGGCATAAAAACAGACTTGTGGATCAATGGAATCAAAATGAGGATCTGGGCATTAACCCAAAAACCTATGAATATCTGATCTTTGACAAAGAGGCCCAAAATATTCAATGGAAAAAAGATGGTATCTTTAACAATTGGTGTTGGCATAGTTGAATGGTAGTGTGTGAAAAAATGCAAGTAGATCCAAGCCTGTCAACCTGTGCAAAACTCAAATCCAAGTGGATCAAAGACCTCAACAGAAACCCAGCCACTTTGAACTTGATAGAAAAGAAAGCGGGAAATACCCTCCAATGCATTGGCACAGGTGACTACTTCCTAAATATAATACCAGTAGCACAGACAGTAAGAACAACAAACAATAAGTGGGACCTCCTGAAACTGAGAAGCTTCTATAAGGCCAAGGACACAGTCAATAGGACAAAACGACAGCCTACAGAATGGGAAAAGATTTTCACCAACCCTACAAGTGACAGAGGACTGATCTTTAAAATTTATAGAGAACTCAAGAAACTAGAGCCCAAAACCTCGAATAACCCAATCAAAAAACGGGGTTCAGAACTAAAACAGGAAATTCTTAGCAGAAGAATTAAAAATGACTGAAAGGCACTTGAAAACATCTCTAGCCATCAGTGAAATGCAAATCAAAACAACTTTGAGAAACCACTTTACACCTGTCAGTTTGGCTAAGATAAAAGACACAGATGACAGCCTATGCTGGAGAAGGTGCAGAGCAAGGGGAACACTCCTTCATTGTTGGTGGGAATGTAATCTTGTTCAGCCACTCTGGAGTGCAATATGGCGGTTTCTCAGAAAATTGGGAACCACTCTCCCCAAGGATCTAGCAATACCACTTCTGTGCAAATACCCTAAAGATGCACATTCACACTCCAAAGATATTAGCTGTTCATAGCAACATTATTTGTAATAGCAGGAACCTGGAAACAACCTATATGCCCCTCAACTGAGGAATGGATTAACAATCTGTGGTACATCTACACAATGAAGTACTACTCAGCAGTAAGAAAAAATTATACTCTAAAATTTGCAGGTGTCCTCCTGAGATGGATGGAGAATATCCTCCTGAGTGAGGTATCACAAACCCAGAAAGATAAGCCGGGAATGTACTCACTCATTAGTGGACTGTAAACAAAACAGCAAAAAGCAAAACATGTTCAAGCTGCAAACCACAACCACTGAACAGCTTGGGATCTGAAACACCTTGGACTGGCACCTTGGATCCCACTCCCTCCAGAGGAATATCTGACTCAGTCTTGATGTTGGGGTGAGGAAAGTGGATCTGCCAGGAGTAGATGCTGAACTAAGCCATATTGGGACCTTGGGACCTCCTGTCCATGCTGGGGAGGAGATAAAGAGATGTGGAGAAGAGAGAGTGACTGAGAAGGGTGGGAGGGGGAAGAGAGCTTGAACAAGGATATTCATGGATAAAAAAATATGACTTTATTCATAATAAAATTAACAGGTTGGAGATGTTCAGCAATTGTGGATAGATATGGGAAATAGTTCTGGTATTTTGATGCATGATAAATGACTGTGTATTATAAAAATAAACTAAAAATGAGAAATAATTTTTTTAAAAAAGAAATAGTTTAATTCAGTAGTAACCATTACATAAGGAAAGGTAGCCAGACTGAGATTGTATCTATGGACATCCCACCTTCACATACATTAGCTTCAGTTGTATATCTAACATCCTTTGAAGGAACCATGCAGCCACTCTTTCCATCTCCTCATCGGTCAATCAGTCCTTGGTCAGGTATCAGTTGTGCTAAGGGACTTTACCCAGGGGGCCATGCACTGACACCAGGTCCCTCTAGATGACTCAATGATAGCTGCATCACCAAAAACCCACTCTTGAATGGGAGTTCATCACTGCATTTGTAGTGTTTCCTACATGACTTTAAGCTCAGCCAATCAGAAAGTTTTTTCCCCTCTACAATTGTTACTGCCTATATAACCTTGCAGGGAGGCTTTCCAGGTCTTTTAAACTTCAGAAGCTTCCTAAGACTTTTTAGTTTTGTTTACTTTTGGAACCTTCTAAGTTTCATTTATGTCATGAGTCTTATATGACCTTCTTTAAAGAAAGAATGTTCTACCGACCCAGAGGAAAGTGCTGTACAAGAGTGCAGATGACTCAAAGTCAGTTGTATCATTGACAATCCCTCTCCAGTACAGATGATTATTACTTTCCGAATCAAAATGACTGATTTGGTTGTATCCTGTCTATTCTTCACTACATTCCAGATTCTGTGAAAAGTAGAAACCTAGTATATATAAAACATTAGAAACCATTGTTTGAAATTTCATGATATCTGGTCACATCAAAGGCATTTCTCAAGCTCAAAATTGTATTGATTTTCAGGTTTCCCAATAATTTGCAGATAATATTCACTAACCTCAAAATTTGCTATTTAAAAAATAATCACTGGTAAGTGGCTGGAGAGTTGGTTCAGTGGAGAAGAGCACTGGCTGCTTTTCAGAAGAGCCCATCGATTCTAAGCACCCACATAGAAGCTCACAACCTTCTGTTCCTTCAGTCCCAAAGAATATGACTCCTTTTTCTGACCTCCTTGGACACTGCATGTACATGGTAAATAGATATAAGGAAGCAAAATATCTACACACATAAAATTTTAATTAAAGCAGTTTATACCAGTAGACTAGACTTAATAGAAAAATTAGGATATGCCATTTCAATAAGGCAATATCCCAAATTACTATCCAGATTTGATTTCAACATCACCAGAACTTTTTATAGAATGACCTTGCAGATTGTATAATTATATAATGAATGTTAGAATATTTCTATATTTCATCTTAGACAAAACTGTCAATATGGTAACAACACTTCTGAGCATGACCAGGAGGGATATCAAGTTGACTCTCCATTACTTCTTCCAAGCAAATGTGTAGGTACCACTTTGAGTGTTTCATAATTACTTCTGTAAATTGGGTAGTCTTTGACTATCTTCTGTCTTTCATTCCTGAACTATGATAAAAGCAATCAATGATGGAAGAAGCACATAAAAGCCAAAGTATAGGCATGTTTTTTTGTCCCATCAGCCAGTTCCCAAATAATCATATGGAGACTTCTTATTAATTGTAAATGATTAGCTAGTCTTGCTACCAAATATCTCTTACAACCTAAAATAACCTGTAATTCTTATCTATAATCTACCATGTGACAGTACCTTTTAAGCAGTACATGTTCATTTCCTGCTGCTTTTTGTCTGGCTGGTGACCCCACCTTTCTTCTTCCCCACCCTCTTTTTTTCTGCAAGTTCTGTCTAACCTCTATCTGCCTAGCTATTGGCCATTTAACTCTTTATTAAAACCAATCTGAGTGGCATATCTTCACAGTATACAATATTCCACAGTACCATAGTCATCAGAATTTCCTGGGTTTAAATGTTTTATTTTGCCACATGCATTTTACATTATCTAGGATACAAAATACAAAGCATGTATTTTGACATTGCTGTGATCCTTCTTTGCAGAATGGGGATAGCAGTATCTATACAAGATCATTGGAAAAACCAAGTGAAAAGCTGTGAATCAAGTGTATAGCATAAAGTTTGGCACATTCAGTGGTTGAATAAATGGCAGATGCTGTTATACTCATAAGGAAAATATAAATATATAAAGTCTTGGCATCTTGCCACTCTGGAAACACTGTAAAGTGAGCCAACACTCCAGGCTAGAGGAACACATGAAAATCACATGCAGATGTGGCCTCCACAGTGTGGAAGCAAAACATAGCTTCTTTCTATTCTTAAATAGAATATGTCAAAGGAGTTGAGAAGCAATGGTCTTTGCGAGATCTGAGATATTGCTTCATTTCATTGGTTTTTAGTTTTTTGATTTGTAAAATTAATATTTCGATTGTGTGGCTTCTGTATTCTTTCACATTCATATGTTTAAAGTGCTAAGGCACTATTTAGTCATATTACAATTTTAGTAAGAGCTGAGGACATAAGCCATCAATGTTCAGCTAAGAACACTGTTATAGTTGTGTGTGTTGCACAGAATGCTTGGTAATATGTATAACATTCAAGAGTATTTATTTTTTATTCTACACTTAAAAATTATATCATGACCACCTGAAGAATGACAAAATTTCCCACTTAATCCAGTCCATATTTATGAGGCTTGGTTTCTATCCTCAGTAGTCTTATACACATTTGTCTTACATTTGGGGTATATATATCTCCACTTACTCTCCTTTTGCCCACTCTGTTCTACAAAAAAAAATTGTTGACTTCCACAATTGATCATGATTAGAAGAACATGATTTTAGGAATACTATAAAAAATCACACTTGTCTTGCCAACTTAATATTGGCCTTTACCTTTTACTTTTGATGAGGTCTAGAGAGTATCTCTTGTAGATACTATGTGACACATGGTTTCAGCTACTTACATATTAGTAATGTCTACTTTTTATATTTCCCCGTCCCTTAAAGACATCAAAAACAATAATGAAAGCGATGTATTCTTTAGACCATGACAAGGAGTTGGATTTCTTTTTTTATTAGCTTTGAGTGCAACATACTTTCTAATTGTTATGAGTGATTTATCTTCTGGAAGTAAGGTCTTCATTTCCTTAATCATCTTGTGTTTTGGTAGATAATTCATGGAAAACCATGGAGGTAGGTAAAAGAATGGAGTTTGACATCAGTGTTTTGGGAATGAAGTACAGGTCAGACTCGATATTGCTGGAGAATGAAAAGCAATCAATGAAGCATCATGTATACAGAGGAATGTATTATAGTAACTGAAACTGCAAAGTACCTGGCTTACTACTGCTGGATAAACATTTAATGTAATAATAAATAACTTAAAAGTACTTCTACAGATTCTTAATCATAATACATATGTATTTCTAAGACTGGGGAGCATGAGAAAGCAATATGTTATTCTGATCAAACTGCCTACAAAACAGTTAAGAAAACCACTGGACTTACTGGAGATTTTGTTAACTTTATATTTATCTCATTATTATCACAATTATTTCTCAGTGATGGAGATAAAAGTCAGGGCCGTGTGTTCTAGACATGTACTCTGTCACTAACCTGTATCACTAACCTAATGTTTTTTTCTATTTTCCTCCTCTCTCTCTCTCTCTCTCTCTCTCTCTCTCTCTCTCTCTCTCTCTCTCTCTCTCTCGTGTGTGTGTGTGTGTGTGTGTGTGCATGCGTGTTCATGTGCACTCATACATGTATGTATGTGGAGACCAGGTCTTCCTTAGGTATCTTTCCTAATTATATCTCTATCTTAGTTTAAGACAAGATCTCCCACAGAACCTGCAGCAAACAGTGGCTGGCTTGTTTGGTCAGTAAACACCAGCAATCTTTCTGTCTCTTCCTTCGTGCTAGGATTACAAATGCACATCACCATACTTAGCCACATACATGTCTGCTGGGAATCTAATCTCAAGTCCTCATGCTTAGAGGAGAAGCACTTTACTGACTGAGCCACCTCCCTAGCCTTTCCTGTCCTTTACAGTAAATTAGAATAATCCCTGTTAATACAAAAACATGCCAAATGTATTCACTTGTAGAAATCTATTTTTTAAAAGTTTAACTCTCTAGTTCAATGCTAATATTTTCTTGAAGTTTAGAGGTATTTCATCTGAAAAACTGATTTCATATGATCTCTGTTTTTTGCTTATTTGTATCATGAGTAGTCTTAAGTCCTTGGAATTCTGGGAAAATGAGAGGGTAAAAGCCAAAGTATAGAGGAAGATGTAGAAAGAAGAATAAAATTATTAAGTTAGAAAGAAAATGCAAGAAAGCAGGCAGACTGAGTTCATGTAGAGAAAATGTGAAATGGGAGATGGGGGTTGAGTTGACCCACATAAGGTGCAGCTGGTACTTAAGGCTAAAAACTCTGACTAGAAGAGATAAAGCAATAAGAATACAAAAGAAAAGAAAAGAAAAATTAGATGACAGGAGAAGGAGGATATAGTTGAGCAAGAGGAGCAATAACATAGGTGAAATCCAAAGGCTGGCATCTGGTTACTGCCACAGATCTACTAGGAGAACAGCTTCAGACACTTGTTAAAGAGATAAGAGAGCCATGAACCCTGGAGCAGCTCACTCAGCTGGAAATGAGATTTCTAGCTGAAGCAGGAAGCAGATGGTGTATTTTGTAGAAATACTTCCCAAGGCCTCGAGAATTAAGATCAATGTCACCACCCTAACCAATCCCCATGGAGGACAGTCAGCAGAAAATCATCTCTCAGACACTCAAATCTAGCCAGTCATTTTCAAGGGATATAATCCCATTTTCCAAAGAAGAAGGTGTTGGGGGTAGCTTGATATTATGGTGTGGTGTTTAATCATAAGGGAGAAATATTGAATTCCAAGCCAAACAAACAACTGCTGTGGTTTACTATTAATTGGGCATTTTTTTTTTAACACAAGCAATAACTCTAGACTTCCCCAGAAGCAATTAATATGATCCATGGTGCCAACAACAACATAATAAATGTTCTTTTTAAAAAAACACATCTTGAAATTAGAACAGAATTGCTTGCATAGGGCATTAGGGCCATAAAAATAAAAGCCCCATTAAACTAGGAAAACTGTCCTGTTTACAAAACATATCTGCCATTGGAATATTGAGTACCAAAATGATGTGTTAAGATTCTACTATTAGAAAAATATTTAGTCAAAAACTATATAGTAAAAACAAACACATTTGTATTTGTGTGAATGTACTCATACTCTCATGGTGAATGAGGACGTTCATATGTGTGTGCATGAGCTCATGAGTGTGTATGATGGTGTATGTATGTGTGTGGACATGCACAGGTTTGGGAACAGGCTGTAGGATTTCAGGTGTTGTCTACACTTTTGGAGACAGGGTCTTTCATTGGTACATACTTCACTATGTAAGTTTGCCTCCCTGGCCAGAGAACCCTAGGAATCTATTAATTTCTGCCTATCTAGTGGTATGATTGCACTGCATGCTATCATATCTGGCTTTCTTTTTTAACTGTAGGAGAGCACTACACCCATTAAATCATTTCACTAAACCCTATATACTGATTTTTTGATCCCTAAAATGGTAGCTTAATCTGAGGTCAAATAATATGCCTTAGCAGTGTTGAATTGTGCCAAGGAACTTCCTTGGGTGTATTTTGAAAAAGACCTTTCAGTTTCAAATTCCAATAAGTCAACAAAGCAAGACTTCTCTAGGGTGAAGTTTGATCAGCAGCCAATAGTGTAAAGAGGTTTCTACAAAAGGAAACACCTGTGAACTGCCCACTGTGCTGTAGCAGAGTTTGTTAGAAAGTCTGGGGGTGTAGAGCTGTTGGACAATGTAGAAGAGGAATGTTATCAAGAATTCAAATGCTAAACAAATGTAAGATGGTCCAAGTTCGCTGTTTGTGATCTTATTTCGGGCTCATTTTTAAATGCTGTCTCTAAAACCTGTCATTCAAATCAAGTCAGTAAATGCATCTAAAGCCCCTCTGGTAAATAAGACAAGCAGTATGTATTCTTCTGTTAAAACGTTATGTGTAAATGTAGACTTGCTAGATCATATTCATAGACTCTTGAGAAATAAAAGAAAGTGGATTTCAAAGCAGCATCTCTTTAAACCAAGATGGCTGGCAGTCTGGTGAACTGACAAACATTTCTGGGTTTAACATGGTGGAAAATTCTCTGAACAGTCTTATTTAAAAAACATCCAAGTAAATTGGCTTGTGTTCACTCCTGGCCTGGAGGGAATAGAGGAAAATATATGGTATTCACCATGATCAACATGAAAAGCACCTGTCTAAGGTGGGCTAGGCTAGTGCCCAGCTAAGGTAGAATAGCTCCTGCCTACAGTGGCAAGAGCAGCCAGCAGCCTTAAAAAAACAAAACAAAACAAAACAAATCCCTTATTATTTATTTTTTGTCTTTCACACCATGCATCTCAATCTCATTTTGTTATTATCTCTCTGCCCTTGCAACCAAACACCCTCCCCCCTCCCAATAAAATTTAAAAGTAAAAAAGAAAAAAAAATTCCCATCATGGAAGCTAAAGTGTGACCCAGTAAACTCTTTTGTTTATGTATATCTTTACTTGTAGTTGTTCATTGCAGTCATTGGTCTGGTTGCAAGCCTCTGGTTTCTGCTGCACTATCGATGATGCTGGGTTCTCTCTGGACTCCTTTTGATTATCCTGCTGTTACCCTATGGTGGGGAAATCCTGCAGCTTTGGGTCTGCAGGACTGATCCCTTCATTTGCTCTAGTAGATCATACATGGTTAGATTTTGGGGTGGACCAACTCAGAACCCTGGTTCTGGGCCTGGATACTTACAATGGTTTGTCAGCCTGTCAGATTTCTCTTGACCTCACCACCAGCGTGAGCTCTTCTGCACTGCCCGCCATGAGTTCATCCTTTGAGCTCTGAGCAAGGGGTGGGGCCATATCTTCTGTTTTCATGTCCCACAACCACACCTTCATGGCCAGTTCTGCGTATTGCCTAGGTATGGTGTTGGGACCACTTTCCCAGGTGCTGCAGCAGAAGCGAGGTAGGGATAACTCTCCTGAGCTTAAGATCTAAGGTCCAGCCCCCTCACCTGCCTCAAATGTTGACAGGCTGGGGCGGGGGGGGGGGAGGAGGAGAGGAGAAGAGGGGGATGGACCTCTCTGCCCAGCCCATGCCACCACATGATGCATGAGTAATGGAGACAGCTTTCCCTTGCTCACAACTTCAGGGCTGGTTCACCCACACCTCTGCTGATGGGGTTTGGAGAGCAGCTTTAAATGAAATGCTCCATGGGGTGTCATAGAGGCTGTTTGGTCTAGAATAAGGGATGCTTTTCTGGGCCTTGTCTCAGATGGTTGGTTATCCTTGTGAGGGATCCTGAAATCGTAATAGCCAGCAATTTTAAATTGAGTTTGGTGGCTGCAATGATTAGTTCTTCTAGCTCATTCTTTTGACTCAGAGGCACTCCTGATGGTCTTCATGATGAAGAGAGCATTCAAAGGAACTCATGTGTTATGTGACTTTTTTTTTTTGCAATGTAAGTGCAGCTATTTATTCACTTGTAATATATCCTGGGAGCTTAAACATTCAATAATCAGTTTTATCATCAACTTTTGGGTAACAGTTATTAAAAGTTTTAATATCTTCTTCATTATTTTTATTGTTCTTCTTGCCTTCTGGGATGTATATATTTCTTTCTATTTATTTATTTTTGAATCAAGTCTCATTTTTTATCCATGTACCCCTCTTGAAGGTACTGTGAACTGGGAGAATGCAGGTTTCCTATGGAAACATCTGTGCTGCTAGGTTTTTTTTCAGATTGACATGGGCAAAGTCATTGGAAAGGTGGGAACCTTAATAGACAAAAAGCTTCCATAAGGTTGCTGTAGGCAACCCTGTGGGACATTTTTTTATTAACTAAATTTAGTCATATATTTTACATACTGACCACAGTTTTTCTCTTTCCTCTCGTCTCTTCTCTTGCCCCCCCTTCATCCACACCACTCCTCTGTTTTTCTTCAGAAAGGGCCAGGCCTCACAGAGTGTTAACAAAGCATGGTGTATCAGACTGAGGTAAGACTAAACTCCTCTTGTATTGAGGCTGGGTGAGGCAACTCAATATGAGGAATAGTTTCCCAAAGGCCAGCCAAAGCATTAGGGACAGGCCCTTCTCCCATTGTTAGGAGTCCCATCCCACAAGTAGACCAAAGTATACAACTCTTACTCATATGTAGAGGGCCCAGCCGGTCCCATGTAGGCTCTCTAGCTGTCAGTCCTGAGTTCCTGAGCTCCTATGAGCTCAGATTAATTTCTTCACTAGGTTGTCTTGTGATGACCTTGGTTCCCTGGCTCACATTTTTAAATTAGTTCCTGATGTGGGAGGGTCTAGACCATTCCTGGGCTGGTGGTCCTGGGTTTTTATAGAAAAGCAGAGTGAGTAAGCCATGAAGAACAAGCCAGTAAACAGCACATGGCCTCTGCATCAGCTCCTGGCTCTAGGTTCCTGTCCTAAGTGTCTGCCTTTACTGCTTTTAAAGATGAGTTGTTACGTAGCATTGTGAGTTATATGAACCCTTTTCTCAAGTTGCTTTTGATCACGATGTTTCTTCCTAACAACAGTAACTCTAAGACAGTGTCTTTCTACATTATGCTGCCTCTTAGCTCATGTTGTGGGGATGTGAGATTCCAAGATAGGATTATTTATGTCTCATTGTCTGGAGATACAGTGTTCCTTTTGACAGTTTTATTTTTTATCACTCTACTGTGAGAGACATATACTTTATAAATTTCTACTTTTCCCCTTTGATAGCAATAATTTCATTTCTTTGTTCAGCTAAGAGATACATTTTGTGGCTTGCTGTTCCTTTTGTTTTTGGACTTGTTTGCTTTTACTCTATTTGATAACTTGGGAGATTAAAAGTTTAATCATTAAAATTTTCTATTGATTTTTTTAAATTTTTATTTATTTAAATTGAAATATGACCACATCATTTTCCCCTTTCCTTTTCTCCCTCTGACCTCATTTATCAGTGCTCTTTCTATCTGAATTGCCATCATTTTAAATATGTTCCTACAAGCAGTGTATCTTTTCTGTTTCGTAGCTGATTTTCTGGCTCCTAAGTGAGGAGAGACCCTGGCCTTTGCTTCTGCTTCCTTTCATTCTAGGAGATAAGATGACAAGAAGGATGTCACTGTTCCAAATGACTCTGGATCTGGCTTTTGACTCTGCAGTTACTGAGCTTTCTCCTACCGCTCTCCCACTGTACACATGACCTTTGAAAAGCATAATTTCATGAGTCTGCTTTTTCTGATTTCCTACTTTTGTTTTTCTTATTTTTTGATCATTCATCATTTTAATATTAATATCCTTAAAAAGATAATAATTTCACTGTATTCTTCCAGAATTTTCAATTATTTGAGAACAAAGAGAAGTCAACATAGATGTTTTTAGGAAGAGGTAATAAATCATTAGTTTTCCAAACCTTGACTTGGTAATATATTTTTTACATAGGTAATTACTAATTTTACAATCTCAACTCTACTCAGTACTGGTATTTCTTTACGATAAATATGATTAAATTTTGCATGTGAGATTTGAATTGACATGATTTGCAGCACACAACCACCTATTGTGGGAAGAGGAAGTAAACATAACACACACACACACACACACACAGAGTTAAAATTAAAGATGAGTCTTCCCAGTGTTTTGTGGTTCAAGCTTTTCCATACTGGCAAGTGTTTGATTTGCGTTTGTTTTGCACAGATGCAAGTGTTAGTTTGCCTCTAAAATTTCCCAGAGTGTAAACATTCATGCCTAAGTCATGGCAATATTAATAAAACACTTTATGATGTGTGGATAGGATGCATTTCTTAGAGTACGCTAAGACTAGCCTCGCCAGATCTTAATGACAGGGAAGTATCCATAGGGAAGAGGAGAAGGAATGACTGGTTTGTAATTCTGCATTAGGCAACCCAAGCCTTTGTATTACACAACTCTCATTCTATAGTGTCTTTTGATAATATCATTATTTATTTGCTTAACTGATGAATGAATGTTTCATTTTTAATTATTGTCTACATAGTTTTCTTCTGTTTTAATACCCCCCCTCTGTCCCTCTCTCTCTCTCTCTCTCTCTCTCTCTCTCTCTCTCTCTCTCTCTCTCTCACACACACACACACACACACACACACACACACACACACACACACACCCCATTAGGGATTTGAATAGGTTTAGTTTGAGATCTATTTAGTCTATATTTTTGTTTTGTGTTTTGAATACTTCCTAGCATTGTAGAAGCCAATTTAAAACATCTAGACCATAAAGCAAGGCAAAACCCCTTTTCATTCCCCCCAATCCCTAATTTTGGACTTTATAAAACAACACCAAGTACCAATCACTTGTTTCTCCCCCCCCAATCTTTTTACTTCATAATGAATGTAGCAGACAGTAGTGCTGAGTGCTTTAGAGAATCTGGGATAAACATTCTATAAAAACACCATACTATTTTCCTCCTCCTTTATTTGGCAGGCAGCCTGTGATAGACTTAATTAACTTCCATTCTTTCTGTAGGGATCTTCTTTGGTTTTATTATTTCAAAATACTTCTACCTAGACCCATCTTACTGGAAACTTACCTTTAGAGAATAAAACAGTCAGAGTCTTGTGGAAGTCTTCTTGAAATCCACATTAAATGTGAGTGGTAAGGGAAGAACCCAGGTATTCTTAGCATGTGAGGCTGCTACTCACTTCAGTTGTTTTCTCCACTCCTGCCAATAAACTGCCATTGTCATGGTTAAGCTCTAGGTGAGGGTTAAGTAATACATCCCATGGAATATATATATTATATATTCATACACATACATGCATATATATAATACATAAATATATATGTATATAAAATGCTGCAGCAGTTTTACTTCACCAAATGAAATAATTCACAAAAGAAAATTATATTTGTTTCTATGATTTACATTTTTCTAATATCTGGGGTCTTGTACAGTAGGTCTCTCTGGAGGCTTTTAGATATTCACCATGCAGTGTTTGAATAATGAATACTGGATGTCATAGGATGCCTATAATTCAGAATAAACACTAGCCATGGTGTTTTGTGATAAAATACAGAAGTCCCACAAGGGAATAACTGTTCTGTACCTTGACCAGGCCAAGGTTTAAATTTGGCATGCATTTTAAAAGGCTTTTGCTTCTGGTTGAGCACAATGTTTTCTTGTTTGAGCAATTATTTGAGAAGTCTGACTCATTTCTATTAAATTCAGCCTTAACCTGTTTTGTTGCTACATCATTAAAGAAGCATTTGGAATTATGTAAGAACTGATAAATTTTGAATCCTGTAATTTGAGGAGAAATACAACCAAGCTGCCCCTTAAACAGAAATGGGCTCTGTTCACATTCATAGCCAATTTACAAGATGCAGGAAATACTGTGCATTTATCTGCTTGCCTGGGTTTTGTCATGTGGTAAACTAAAGGTAAGTAACAGCTGTCAAAGATAAGCAGCATTAATACTAGAAGATTAGCGCCCTGTGTGATAGCACACATGCACATACTCACTGTAAAGTAGCACACTGTGTCATAGTACATGGATTTTCCAAGGCTTATTGGGATAACAGCAGTATTTGGCCTTTGCATTTAGCTAAACATTAGATCTTTCAGATACAAAAAAGAACAGTGAAAATGAATAGATCTGGGTATTCATAAGCTACGGTAAATGTGATGGCACTTCAAAGAGAAAAAGAGGATCTTGCCAATGTCAAAACTCGATGGATGTCTTTTGGAGAAGCTATGACATGATGTTATGCCAACTACTATTTTAGAAATTGAGAATGCAGACAAAAGTCTCTTCAATAGGAAATCCTGTCAATAAATATGATTCTATTATGAAATGGAAAACTGGTTTGTGTCTTATTTTTATATGCACATTTTTCTGAGAGTAGGTTATCATCACTAAATGATTCAGAATCAGCAACTTAAAACACCCTGATTTCTTGACAGATGGGGAAACCAAAGTACAGCCTCAGACTGATCTCACACCATGGAGCACATTAATAGCTGATGCAGTTTTAGCACTCAGATGTTCTTGGTGCCCAGTAACCACCGAATCCAGTAAAGGACATGCTGCATGACCTTTATTTCCTGTTTTATAGTTGTTCTGGATTTTACAGTCATTCACCTACCTTTAGACTGAAAACGTTCATACTAAGAGTTGGAAATCTGGCCAGAAATGTGTCAGTAGTAAATAGAGCATATCAGTATATTAGTTTTGTGACTCTAAAAGATTGTGTCAACTTTAGTTTTCCAGTCACTAGATTTACAGAATGATGACAATAAGCTGTAACTAATGGGGTATTTTGAGAATTAAGCACTTTCATGAGTATGTACATATTATTTGGTATAATCTATTTTACTATATGTATGTTAATTATTACTGTTACTATTTATTTTATAACTATACCAAGCATCTTTTTTGGGGCCAGGTCCCCAGGATCTAGCAGTCATTGCAGCTATATTTCTATTGCTGTGGAGAGACACCAGAACCATGGCAAATGTTATCAAGGAAAACATTTAATTGGGGCTTGCTTACAGATTTGGAGGTTTAGTCTATTATCATCATGGTGGGAAGCATGGTAGTGTGTAGGCAGATGTGGAGCTGGAAAAGGAGCCTAGAGTTCTACATCTGGATCTACAAGGCAGCAGGAAGAGAGAGACATTGGGCCTGATACTTGAAACTTTAAAGTATAACCCCCCACACATACACAATACTTCCTCTAACAAGGCCACACCTACCCCAACAAGGCCACACCTTCTAATAGTGCCACACTCTAGTGACCAATCATTCAAATCTATGAGTCAAATGAGGACCATTTCTATTCAAATCACCACTCTCATCTTATCTCTAACTGGATTTTATTTCAAATGATGATTATTTGGATTACTAAATCTGGGGTAGATTGTAGCCAGAAGTTTCTGGCCTGTCTGGTCTAAGGTCTCACAGCTTCTTGGTCCCAAGTAATCACACAAAGGCTTATATTAATTACAAAGTCTTTGGCTTATGGCTCAGGCTCATTACTTGCTAGCACTTTCAATTTAACCCATTTCTACTAATTTATATTTTGCTACATGGTTTGTGGCTTACCTGTACTTTTACATCTTGCTCTCTGGGCAGCATCTTGCAGCATCTTTGTCTGACCCCACCCTCTTTTTCCCTCTATGTATGCTTGAATTTTCCACCTGCTTCTAAGATACCTTGCTGTAAGCCAAAGCAGTCCCTTTATTAACCAATAATAAAGCCTATTCATAGTGTACATAAAGATTCCCACATCAGTAGATGCCAGGGGTAGTGTAGATTTTGCACTCTGGAGCCTGGCTGCCTGGGTTCCAATCTGGGGTCTACAACTGAATTATTCTGAACCTATTATTTTTGAATAATCAACCAATGGTAGCTTTTCAATAAAAAAGGAATTATTTTCACTGTAAAAAATAACGTGGATTAATTTATTGGAAATTGTCATAACTTTCCCCCGGAAATACATCCTGAGTCTTTGGCATGCTACTGCTGTATGTGGCAAAATGGAATCCTTACTTATTTCTGGCCTCTACAAGGCTCAAATCCCTCTTTCCTGTGGGATAGGAGAGCAGCTTGCAAGGGTGATTGATAGGAAGACAGCAGGGCTAGTTCTCTTTCTAATAGTCTCTAACTCAGCTCTGTTATTCTGTATCTCTCCATGTTCTCTGTTCTGCAGAGAAGTATCAGACTATGTGAACTCTGTCACATAGCTTTGCTACAAGATGAGTGAGACCTCTCTGGTGTTATGTAAACAGCATGTGTTTTCAAGAAAGCTTGCATGCTATCTGTAGAAAAAAATTTTCTATATGACAGAAGATAGTGTGGTACATTCCCAGTGGCATTTACTTTCTTATTCCATGTCTTTTGGCAACTCTTTTATCTTTTATAAGTATTATTACTGTGGCTGTTTTGTTTCTCCTAAGAATTATTTTAGCTGGGTATGGTAGCTCTCAGCACTTGGGAAGCAGAGACATGTGGAACTCTGTGAGTTCAAGGCCAGCCTGGTCTACAAAGTTTATTTCAGGACAGCCAGGATTATGAGACTGTTATACAGAGAAACCTTGTGTAGAAAACAATTATTATTTTTAACACTGTGTGTATAAAGATTCATAATTATTTATCTTATCATTACTATTAGAAAAAAGTTTACAAAAATTTTGTTAAATTTAAAAACATTAAATCTTGTGTTACAAATACATTTTGTAAATAGTTCATATTCCTTATAGTCCAGAAAATAATGTATGTAGCATTTCATAAAAAATCATAATTAATTTAGCAAAGAGCGAAAATACTAGTTAAGAAACATTTAACTTCTCCTTAAGACTGTACAAGACTGGAATTGCATTATCACATCTCTTTAAGACTGCATAAGGCTGGTATTACATTATCACATCTCCTCAAGACTTCACAAGACTGGGATTACATTATCACATCTTCTTAAGACTGCACAAGACTGGGATTATATTATAACATCTTCTTAAGACTGTACAAGACTGGGATCATATTATAACATCTTAAGACTGCACAAGACTGGGATTACATTATCACACATTACATTAGGAAAAGAATCAAAGACAGAGAATGACAAAGCCTGAAGGATGAAAGAAATGGCAGAGAGCCCTCCATAGACTTAAAGATAAACATAGATAAACACTCAGTGCGCACTGATACATTCCCGAATGAAATGATGTGTGTCGTCTCTATTATGCAAGTCTTCTCATGTTTCAAAGACACTTGAGTGCCCCTAACTCCAGCCCCCTCACATCTTCCCACACAGTAGCTCTATACAGCAGAAGAATGGGAACTGTAAGTGGGTTTGGGGAGTCTGTTTATGAGGATTGTGTAAGAAAATCAAGAAGTGTTTTATAGTTCTTATTTGAGAGAAGCAAAATAACTTCCTCTTTTTAAATCTCAGAATACATGTTTCAGAGAAATATGTCTGCCTTTGTAACTCTTTTTTTGTATGAAGAATTTCAACCTTTGGTCAGTACATAAAATTTATGTCAATGAGATACTGTGTAATATTTTAATACATGCATAAATTGTAATGTTTAAATTAGGATATGAATATATAGCTCCTCAAATATAGCTTTTCATTTCTTTTTTTTAATTCTTCTCTTAAACAATACATCCAATCCACAGTTCCCCTTTGTACTGTGTCTCCCAGATTTAGTCTTCCTTTATTTCCTTTCAGAAAAGAACAGGCCTTTTAGGGACATCAAACAAACTCTATATAAATTACAAACCCTCATATCAGGACTTGTCAATACAACACAGCAGGAGGAAAAGGGTCCCAGTGACAGGCAAAAGAGTCAGAGACACCTCCACTCTGTTGTAAAAGGTTCTGACCCAGACTTTCTGGGCCTAGCCTCGAGGTTCAGCCTCACAGATGCACAGAGTCACAGAATCACACAAATGCTTACGTTAATTTCATGCTGATTGACCTAGGGCCCAGGCATATAACTTGCTAGCTCCTTCATCTGAACTCAACCCATCTCATTCACCCATGCAGCTTGGTACCTTTTCTCAGAGGAGCATTTCCTCTGCATCTCCTGGCAGCTCCGGTGACTCTGGCATCTGTGTCCAGTGTCTGTGTCTGCTCTAAGATGAGTTTCTTCACCTGGTAGCCCCTCCCATACTTCCTGTTTGCCTTTGGCCAATCAGCTTTTTATTAAACCCATAGCCAGGACAAATATTTACATTACCAGCATAATAATTCCACTACATCCACTCTATTAGGAGTATCACAAAAATAAAAAGCTAACAACCATAACATATTTTCAGAAGCCCTACCTCAGATCCATGTAGATCAGGTGATTGTCTCTTCAATCTCTGCATTCCTATAAACCCTTCCCACTTGACACCTGCAGGTTATATTCTAGTGTCCTGACTCCCTCTGGCACCTACAATGTTTCCTCGATCTCTCCTATGGGTTTTCCCCAGATCCAAGGGGAGAAACCTGATAGAGATCTCTAATTTGAAATCTTTCTGAGCCTAAAGTTTGCTGTGAATTTCTGCAATAGCTGTTGGAGGAAGCCTCGCTGATAATGATTTGGCTAGGCAAAAATCTATGAGTATAGTAGAAAAGCAGAATATTATTAAAAGTCATTTTATTGATTTGCTTTTTTATCATAAGTCTCTGGGTTATACATCCTCTTATTCCTGGTAAAGACATAGCTTTTCTATGCAGCCCTGGCTGTCCTGGAACTTATTCTGTAGACCAGGTTATTCTTGAATTTAATGATCTTCCTGACTCTGCCTACAGAGTGCTGGGATTAAAAAGATTGGGCTACCACACCCAGCTCAGACAACTCTTTATTTGCCAAGGTATACATGTATTTTTAAGAAACAAAGACATAGATGTTAGATTTTTTTTCTTTTACAAAAGGTAAAAAGGCCAACACAGAATAATTCATGGGTCTCCTGACTCTCTAGGATATGGGGCCTTATGTCATTTAAAATTGACATTTTAAAGGAAAAAAATCTGTCTTAGTCATTTTACTCAGTAGGTAGAGGTTTGTGCATTGTAAATATTTTATAACTTTTTATATGCTGAATATCAAACAAGTAGTATTCATTATTTAACATTTGATAATATCTGACAAAAAAGCTTATAAATATTCAATGTATTTTAAGTTACTCTCTGAATTTTGATAAATTATCATTATCTAAATTGATATGTCAAAGAATAAAAAAATTTAAGAGTAGTGAATTTTGTAATTAGAAGGTACCAACATCATAATAACATCAAACTCTGAGTCCGGAGTAACAGAAACCAGCAAGGACATTTGCGCTTTGTTACAGTGAGGAGGAATGGAGAAGCACAAAGCACCTCTGGGAAAGCACCATCAATTTAAGAGACCAAGTGATATGTTTGATTTTGTTTGATTTTAAGACATATGAGAGATACAATTCATGCCAGAAACATCTCACAATAATTAATCCAAGAGTGAACATTAAGGAAAACACCTCTCCACATAAAAGCTAGACAAGAGACCTGAAGAGAGATGTCACTTTCATGTGACTAAGAGAGGGTAACGTAGTTACCAAGTCTCCTGCATCCTGATGTTGAATTATCCCAACTCACTCTGTCTTGCTTTCCCATGAGTCACATGGTTCTTGTGCGGTTAGTCTTCTGAGTGGTAAGCTGAGTGCTTCTTTTTGCTTTTTTATCAACACAACTTACAAACTATGTGCAGGGGTCATTAAAGTCATGGGTGCCACATTATTGCCACCAGCATGTCTGCCAACAGTTGTTACACCATCTCAACCTGGAGACTGCTACTTAAAATGAGCAAATCATTTAGGTTGCAACTTAATTAAAATACAATAGTCCCAGAAGATGGAGAATACTTTTATAAGGATTTTTTTAGCAGCATAATTTTAAACAGCTGGAAAACATTTGTCCTGTTGTTGTCTGCTCCTCTACTTTCTTTTCCTTTGTCAAGCAAAGCAGAAATGGATCTTTCCAGAAAGTCTGAACACATCATCCTATTTGAACACACAGGATGGCAGCTGCTTGGGGAAGCAACATTGATGGACAACTTAGGCCTTTTGTCCACACCTGGGTTTAGTCACATTGCACTATCTATAGTAAACACTGACTGAAGATCTGGATGCTTTCCAGGACACCATTGTTTATGACGTGCCCTTCAATTTGAGGCAGTTGGGCCTATCAAGAGTTCAGGTGTGCATCATCTCTTGGGCCCATGTCATAATGGAGGTTGAAGAATCTGCAGATGGTGAGGAGCAGCAGAGAAGGGAAGACAGAGGAATGTCTATTGACTTGAAAACATGGTAAGTAAACTTTGCCAGCCACAGGAAATTAAAATCCTGCAGCACACCTCTGATGGTTAGTGGATTTGTTTATGTAGCACTGCATCCTGCACGAAGATAGACCTTCATTTATCAGAGATGAGAAACAGGACATGGTTTTTTGTGACTTCCCACCTTGCTCTTATCAGACTGAATCTGAAAAATAACACAACAGGAAGTTTTGGTGGAAGTTGCAGTTGACTGAGGCCAAAAGCAAACAGTGACCTGCAAATGTCATAACAGAAAGCTCTGACCCTGCCCACTCCCTTGTGTGTTTGCTTCCAGAGAAAACATGGCATAGTTATCTTCCTAAAACAGAGCATTAGCTTTTGGCTTTCTCCTGCTTTTCTCAGAGCAGAGGTAACAATGGAGTACCATGTGGTCACTGTGTAATACCAGCACATTGAAACATTTCTGGGCACAGGTTGAAGTACAAGTGAATCCTGTTCAGGTGTTCTTTGCTGCTTGTTTTCTTTATGTTGTTGTGTCTGGGAGTATAAGTTTATCTAAACAGAACAAGCAGGTCTAAGCCATTTATTTATTCATCAATTCAACCAGTCCTTACTGGGTGCTTTCCAATGCTTAAGACTATAGAAAATATATAGTCATGGAGAGCAGTTAGGTATAACCTCACCATGCTCTCTAAACCAGCCTTTCTCAACAGGTTCCTTGGAGAAGTTATACAGAAAAGGATGACAGACTGTTTTCATGATTCATTCTGAGAAACTGAGTAGAGGAGATGCCCTACGACACACACAAGATAACTTGAGTCATCACACATAATGGATACCTTAGGTCATCAGTCATCAGCTGACCCTGGCTGAAAGGGCATTTAAAAAAGAAATAAAATGGTTTTTTTCTTATAGTGTATTATAACCTTGTCTGGAACTAGTAAAGGGAGAAGGGTATTTGTGATCTGGAAATTCACAGCAGCACCCCTCCCCCATCCACAATTGGTATTGGACAAACAAAACTTGGGGGGTTCTCTTGCTGAAAATACTCCCTCATTTTGAGCAATCTGGGGAAGAAATCTTGAGGGAAGTTTGTGATTTAGAAATGAGAGGTAGCCAGATAGTAGATTGCACTCAATTTCTCTGAGAAGGAAGGATGAAAAGTAACCAAGAGTTATAAGGACTGGAGTCAAGGACTAGACATATGATAAGGCTTTCTGATTGCCTGATTGATTAGAATTTCTTGAAATAATTTTGGGAGATGTAAATATAGAGTCTCATATTTATTTTATTTTTTTCCTCATACTTATTTTCAAAACAACATGTATTTGGGCATGGATCACACAGATTTGGTTTAGATAATGCTGTGCTTCGTGAGCTCAGGTGTATGTGCTCATTAGCTTGCAGGTGTCTGTGTTCTGACTTTAAGATATTGACCTTTATTTAATCAGAATCTTCACCTCTTTCCTTTCAGATCCTTCAACATGGGTCACCTGGGTATATGTATTTTTACTGTTCCTTCAGTTTTATTGAAATGACTGGGTTACTGCTAACTATCTTTTCTTCCAGCCCTTCTGTTCTGTTTCCTTGCAAGCCTCCCCTGTGCCCTGATGCTCCACAGTCCACTCATGCTTCCATCTTGAAGAAACATTAAGTTGGAAAATTTTACTTACTGGATAAAAATTCATTTTAGGATTTAATATAGGTGACAATTAAGGCCATTTATTAAAGTATAAAATATTATTTTTAAAATATGTGCGAGCGTGTGTTTCTGCGTGTATGTGTATCTGTGTATGTGTGTATATCCTTGTGTGAGTATGTGCATGTATATGTATGTATGCTCATGTGTGTGTTTCTGTATGAGTGTATTCATGTGAATATAATTGCTTGAGGTGGCTCAGGAAAAGTTTATGCCAACTCTATATAATCACTTTCATATTGCAGGAGCAGATGTATTCTCCCTAACTGATGCTATAAAACCCGTGTTACCCTAACTCCAAAACTAGAAGAAGGCATTATAAGAAAAGAAGTAGAGAATTTCATCTCCCACAGATAAAGAACCATTTTGAAATATCAGAAGAATTAAATTTAACAATGTTGTCAGAAGTTTCTGTTCCACAGAAACTCTTAAATACCCAGCAGCGACTTCCCAAGTAATTGATTTAGAGGCCTAATATTACAGCAACTGCTGGGACAGTAGCTCAAGTATATTTCTATGTAGCCCTTACACATACATTAACCCATAATTCTTATCTATGTTTAGTCACATGACTTAGTACCTTTGCTCAGTCCAGCATTTTCATCTTGCTTCTTCTTTGTCAGCTGGCATCTACTTCTCTGCCTTACCTCTTCCCAGAATTCTAGTCTGGTCACCAATCTCTACTTCCTGCTTGCTACTGGCCAATCACAAATGACAAATCTTTACACTCTACAAGAACATTATCCCATATAACAATGCATAAAAATCTTGGGCCCCACCGTAAATGAGATGGACTCCAGCTTATCAATAACTATTTTACCTTTCAAAAATATTAAGGACCAGCAAAATGCATCAGTCAGTCAAGGCACCTGTGGTTAAGCATGACAACCTGAGTTTGATCCCTAAGACCCAAGTGATAGAAGGAGAGAACAGAATCCTGCAACCTGTCTGTCATCTGACTTTATACACTTACCATGACATCTGCCTCCTCTTATAAAATAAAGAAATGCATTTTAAGATTATCTCAATAAACTCTATACATAGTCAAGCTAAAAGAGTAAAAACAAGCTACAGTAGCAAAAGATATATAAATAACATTGGTCAGCAATAAACACTTCTTTGTAAGAAAAACTCTCAGTTAACTTGGAATACAGGCAGCCATTCTCATTTTTGATATACAATACCTTTAAGAACTCAACAGGCAACTATGAATTTGTTGGGAAGATGAGATGTTCACTCAAGGATCTTTTTGAAAACCCTAGATGATACAATAAGACAAGAAAATAAAGATGCATTAATGGCTAAAGAAGTAAAGGTCTCCTGCTTTCATATGAAACTGTGAAGATGTATAGAGAAAACCTGAAAGGTCATCCCAAGCCAAAAGTGATTAGTAGTAATAAGTGACTGAAGCAAGGTTATTAGATTCAAGTTAATAGATAAAAAACAATCACCTTTACAGGTAATGAATATGTCCAACTTGGATTTAGGAACACAATAGCATGTTCAATGGTATTCCTTAAAATAAAAACATAAGTTTAAAAAATGACAACACATGCAAGGTCTAAAAAAAAAAAAAAAGAAAACTAGTGAAAAAAATCAAAAGAAAATTAAAGAATTGGAAAGACACTCAAAATTCATATATAAGAGGACTCAATGAGGTGAAGATAGTAGCTTTTCCCAAGTTGATACATAATCAGTATAACTTCAGTCAAAACTTCAGAAAAATTTCTAGATATCTACAAAATGATTCTGAAGTTTGCATGAATGTTCAATAAAACATTAAATAGTCAGCACCATTGAAGAACAAAGTTTGTAAAGCCAGTAAAAGCTGATTCAAAGTTTACCAGAATGATACAGTAATTAAGACAGTATCATGCTGATGAAAGACAGGTACACAACAGAACAGAGAAGAGAGCCAGAAACAGACCAAGAAATATACAGTCAAGTGATTTTGATCAACTGGCTAGTGCAAAAATATATAGGAAAGAGTCTTTTGTAGAACTTTCACTAAAAACAATACAAAATAAAAAAACTTAAAATGGGTCATGGAATACAGACTTAAATCTAAAATTGCAAATTATAACATTTTTTTACAAGAAGACAGAAGAAAAATCTTTGCAAATTTGTGGTTGGCGATGACATTTTAGATATGATATTGATGGCACAAGCCAGAGAATCAATATGGAATTCATTAAAATTAAAAATTCAGAGGTGGATGTTATGGCTCAGTGGGTGACACAAATCTGGCTTTGGTCTCGAAACTCATGTTAAGGTAGAAAGAGAGAACTGATTTTGAAAAGTTGTCTCCACATGTGTACTGTGGTACGAGAGTTGTGTGCACCCCTCCATACACAAACTAAATATCCCTGTTTTTGTCTAAGACAGTGTCAAGATAATGGAAGACAAGTTATGATTAAGAAAAATGATTTACAAGAGATATATCTTATAGACTAGTTTCCAAATATGTATAAAGACTATTTCTTAAAATTTTATATAAAATACCTCACACTTTGAAAAAGTATGCAAACATAGTAAAATATACCTTGAGATGTAAGATATACAGATGATGTATAAAATATAAATATATTTTCTACTTCTTATTTCTTAAGGGACATTAAGATGATGACAGCAATGGACATTTGTTTGAATGGACCAAATAAAACCAGGCTGCACTGAATGCTGAGGAGGATATAGTCTAAGTAAGTTTCAAGTATTGCTGACAGAAAAATAAAACCATCAATTGCTTTGGAAAAAAAACATCAATTGCTTTGGAAGCCAGGCTAAGTTTCTATGTAACTAAACTTACTGTAGCTTATCATTCTGCAGTTGACAGACTGGGTAATTTTTTCAGGTTGGAAACTTAACACCCATACAAGCAACTATGCATAGAAACATATAGCATCTTTTTTTTTTCCCCTCAATTTTTGGAACCTGGAAACTGTCAAGATTCAAGATTTTTTTTGGAGGCATAGATGATGGTATATTGAGACAATAGCTTATTAATATGTTCTGTAGCAATAAATGAGCTATCAAGCCATAAAGAGACTTGGAGGAAAGTTGATTGCAATGGCTGAGTAAAAGAAAACAACCTGTAAAGGCTAAACATATTTTGAGTCCCATAACATGATATTTGGGGAAAGCTAAAACTATGTCAACTGCAGACAAGATTTTTAGGGCATTGAAACTGCTTTGTATGATACTATAGAGATGAATACATATAATTAATTCTTTATTTGTTAATATAGAAATCTATAAAATGTACAACTCCAAGAGCAAACCCTAATTTATGCTATGGTGTTTGGGTAGAAACAATGGTTTCCTTTCATAATAAAATGGCCATTCTATTTGGTGATGTTGATGATAGGGATACAGGGTAAAGATTTCCAGAGTGAGAACTGAATAAGGAGGTTCATTATGAAACACATTATTTTGAGACATCAACCAACATGAGAACAAAACTTGGTAGCTCAAAACTCCAAACATTCAAAATTTTGAACAACACTTTAATAACTATGAAGTCACAGACATTGGAGGATCATTATTTGCCTTTTAAAAGATATGCAACCTTCAATTAGAGCAACAATGTGGCTAAGATTCTTATGGTTCTTATTACTGTGTGTCATACATACAAATAAAACAGTGATTGTTTTTAAATACGCTTTTTTTAGAAGTTTCTTTGGACTTTGAAGTAGCAATTTTACTTTGAAGTTTACAATGTTCAAATCATCAGTTATAAAATACAAAGAGAGCAATTGCATAATGTTTATGAACAAGCATTTCCTACCCTGTGTCATTTGCCATTCTTTTAGCCATGCCTGTGATCAATTAACAATGCCTAAGGTCATTTTGAACATGAGAATTAGACATGATGATCCAAAATTATGCAATCTAGATTATATAACAAGTTATATTATATTCATAATATGTCGTATGACATTATTACTAGGTAGATGTGAAACCAGTATTTACTGGCCCCAGTAAGAAAGAGACACAAACCAAAGAAACAAATACCACCAACGTCCTCTAGAGTCCAACCTGATGAACTTACATGTTTTTATTGTAGTTATATACAGGAGAGCATAGTTAGGTAAGGGATTTGTTACAGGAGAAGAAATGATAAAAAGAACTGTATCAGGAAAAGCCTACTTCATCGTAGGTGACAATCTATAAAATCTGGATCCATGCTGCAGGGAGCTTCCTAGGTTGACAGCTGTCTGTTCTTGGTGGCCCAGCTGGTCTGAGCCTCTTCTCAGCAGTTTACCTCGTATTTGTTTATTTATAGGCTGTTTAGCTGGCCTCTGCTTCTTTTAGGCCTTTAGGCTTGTTTGAGAGTGACTCTCAACAGTCTTTACAGCTTATATGTAATTGAGGAGAATCTACTGAACCTATCAGTTTCAGGGATTTCCTAAAACTATTTTGAGTTGTTTACTTGCTGCCTTAATGAGCTTCCCTACAGGATAGGCTGTTTCTTCCATAATTAGAACATCTTGTGTTTCATTTCACTGTAAACAACTTTCCCAGAATATCCCATTGTTTTGCTTTGCTTTTGTATCCTTTGTTTTATGATGTTGCCAACAAAGATGGAAGCTTAAATCTTGGAGGAAATGGCCATGCCACATAGACACGTTCATTTATTATGCATCTTTTTCTTCTACTTAGTAATGCTTTCCTACAATCATGTGTGGCAGTGGCAAGGCTTATGACTCTACCTGTCACGAGCAAAATCCCGGGCACTTCCCCAGTGGTCAGCTGGAGATGAATTGGACAGAAAGCTCAGACACTCAATGGCGGTTCAATAACCTTTTACTGATGCTTATTCAGAATACACAATCCACATCAAACACATTAATATAATCACACATTAATATAATCATATGACCTTTCTCGTTGCTCGTGTTCCACGCTTTCTGTCAGTACCCGCCAGGGATGAATGTAGTCAGGCCTCAGTCGCTGGTTCGGGTGGCAATTCGCTCGGAGCCTTGTCTCCCCGTGCCTAGGATATGGGATCTGGTCCTTCAGCGTCCCGGGAGTCGACCAGGGTCGGAGGGAGTTTGACTGCAGAGCCTCCTCAGAGTTTCCAGGTGTTAGCTTCTGAGGGCTGGCTGGAGTCCCCTTTACTTCAGCTGTGAAGCTCAGGTCAAAACTCAGCAGCTTTGGGTCTGCTCTCCCTTAATATGCTAATTAGGTGGCCAGGCCACATCACCCTAGCAACTGGGTGAGGTAATCCTTCTCACCTTATCTATCCTGGCCTTTCACTCTGTAACTCCTGATAGCCAGGGTGGCTTGGGTGGAGTGCTAGGAGGGTGTCCTTCTGCTTATCTTTGTTCCTCTCTGCACCTCTATCTATGTCTTCACACATTAAATTATGTCACTCAGGCCTAGCCTAACTTGTCCAAAAGACTTCCATTTTATGCTCTTTACACTACCTTCAGCTGAAAGTTTGAGAATTTAGACTGTAATTCAGATCCTATTACCTATTTTCTAAATAATCTTGGATAATCTTTCTAATACTTTTTGGTTCATGTTGTTTATACAAAATGGAATGATAATGGTTTATAATTTACCTGTTGCTTTTTAGAATTTAATGAAGGCTACAGAGAAACTTCCAAGAAAAAAATGCATGGATTCATGTGAGCAAGATGGTTCAGGAGATAAAAGTGCTTGCCATGTGAGCCTAAGGCCTTAAGTTCAATGAATTCCTGGAACCCAAAGTGTAAGGAAAAAAATTGACTTCTAAAAGTTGTTTTCTGAACTACACATGCATGCCATGGCATGTACGCACCTCCAGATACACACACACACACACACACACACACACACACACACATACTCTCTCTCCCCCCCCCACAGGAATACACACCCCACATGCACACAAACATACACACTCCACACATACATGAAGGCACATATACGTACACTGCTAATTAATAATAAGTAAACACTAAAATTAAAATGTAATTGTCACATTAACTTTTCCACACAGTTGAAGATGACTATAGACATTGTAAAGTACACATGGACCCAATGGCAGCAAACACTGAACATAAAACATGTTAGACTTTGAAAAAAATCACCATAAAATTGTGCATGTTTATTAACAAATTTTTTTAGTCCAACTTTTCTTACCAGTTTTATTTTAGATTTTCTTAAATAAATTTTGTTCTGGTATCAAATCACCATTTTATTTTAGATTTTATTTTTATTGGTGATGGTGTACTGTGTGTGTGTTCATTCCGGTGTCCATGGAGGCCAGACGATGATATTAGATCCCCTTGAGCTGGAGGTTTAGGAAGTTGCTGATAGACACTGTACTTGAATTCTCTGGAGGAAAACTGGCTTCTTCTATAGACTCTTGTGCTAGGTCATGGTTTCCAGCCTGTCACAGGATGATTCCCACATCGTGTGTGAGCCCAGCACATCTCTATTTTTCCATCCTAAAGAAAGCAATTGTCCCATGTTTGCCATTAGGTGTAAACCCAAACTTATATCCCATGACATGAGAAATTTATGTGGCTACACTTTCCTCTGAGGAAATACTGGTATATAAATTTTACAAGTATCTTTCCAAGTGCACAAAAGCCTTAAAAAGAGTCTAACATTTCAAAATGTTTATGAGCAAATTTCAGGGCAAAGTTCAAGTCATGTCATGCGTGTAGTTTTAAATTTTGACCTGTGGGTTACAATTCAAATTATGGGTAAAATGAATTAGAGAAAGCTGGAAGTGTAAAGAAATATAGTAACTTATGCCATGCCATGGTCATAAGAAGTAGGAGTGTCCCATCAAGGGAAGAGTACTGGAGACCTTAGGGTATCTTCAAGTAAACCACGGACATGGAAGCTAACTCAGTCTGAGTTCTTGAGATCAGAATCAGCAAGTGGCTATAATTAATGCAATGAAAAGGAGTGATTTTTATATTATACACTCTGTGTGTGAGGGGAGGCTGTTTCATAAGGATGCATTGGACTACAGCAAGAGGTGAAGCTGGGGCTGCAGGACTGACACATGCAGAAGATGATGGGAGAGATCTAAATTAGGGTTAGGGTGTGTGTGATGAGCAGAGTATTGATTAATGATAAAAGTGCTCAAATAAAATGCAAGTAGTAATACACACTTAATATATGATTGAATGATATTAAATAAATATATACTTTTTTTTGAAGGTATGTGGTTGTAGTCTGAAGTTTGTTTGTCCAGCTTGGCCAGTCTTGAAGCTATTCAGTCCTAAATAATCGCACAAAGTCTTATATTAATTATAAACTGTTTGGCCTATGGCTCAGGCTTATTACTTGCTAACCCTTACTCTTAAACTAACCCATGATTATAATTTATGTTAGCCACATGGCTTGTATCTTTGCTTCAGTGCAGCATTCTCAACTTCCTTTTTCTGTGTCTTGCTGGCGTTTACTCTACTCTTCTTTCCAGAATTCTCTTTGTCTGGTCTCCCTATCTATACTTCCTATCTGCCTAGCTTCTGGCCAATCAACATTTTATTAAACTAATATTTACAATGACAAATATTTACAGTGTACAAAAGCATAGTCCCACAGCTTGTGATTGATTGGTGCTTGAAAGAAATGATTACTAGAAGTTGAATGTGGTTACTTATGAAGGTGTCCTGTTTAGTTACTGATGCCATATTGCAATGCCAGTCTAGTAATTATAGTGAAGAAGAGGCTGCCACTCCTATGACAATTGGTAGATCACATAATGAACTATTAGGCTTACAGCATGATATGTGTTGTATTGAACTTCAGGAGGCCACACTGTGCCATTGTGTTTGCTGAAAATACATCAAAGTAATGATGGACACACTTCATATTCCACTGAATCTTCACATCAGTTCTAAATGGGGGGTACTTACATCCTCATGTTGAGAATGCCAATGTGGTGCAGATGTCATGGCAACCTGCAGAGAACAGGAATGTGGCTTACACTGTTTGCATCCATAGTTATGTAGTTAAATAAATGTGTTCAATAACAAGACTATATTATTATATGTCATCAGGCTTATGGACCACATGAACAACAGACACTACAATTTTTTGGTATAAAGTTATTTAAGAAATATTGAATAAATATTTATTGAGCACTGTCAAAGACCAGAAACTAGTTCAGCTCCTAAATATTTCATAATGTACAAACCACTTAGAGATCCATTTTTCACTTACATTTTACTTGAGAGAGAAATAGATGATAAACAAGGACATTGCATGTTATGATATAGTATAAAGTAATAATATTATAATGAAATAAAATGTATTAGAAAGATGCACATTCACACTCCAAAGGTATTAGCTCAACAATCTTCATAGCAGCATTATTTGTAATAGCAAGAACCTGGAAACAACCTAGATGTCCCTCAACTGAAGAATGGATTAACACACTGTGGTACATCTACACAATGGAATATTACTCAGCAGTAAGAAAAAAATGATATCCTAAAATTTGCAGGCTAATGGATGGATTTGAAGAATATCCTCCTGAGCGAGGTATCACAAACTCTGAAAGAGAAGCAAGGGATGTACTCACTCATTAGTGGTCTCTAAACAAATAAACAAGAAAAAGCCAAGCATGCCCAAGCTGCAAACCACAACCACTGAACAGACTGGGATCAGAAACACCCTGGACTGACCCTTCGGATCGCACTCCACCTAGAGGAACACCTGACCCACTCTTGAGGGAGGGGGGACAAAACTGGATTTGCCACGAGTGGAGACTGAACTAAGCATTATTGGATCAGTGGGACCATGGGACTGTCTGCTCCCTGCCCAGGGAGGGGATGGGGAGTTGTGGAGAAGAAAAAATGACCTGATGTGGTGGGAGGGGGAAGGGACCTTGAATAAGGATATACAGGGATAGAAAAAAAAATTCACAGGGAAACCTGAACACAAAGTAATTTTATGTGTAGCAAATTATTTGCATTATTACCCTTGATAAGTCATGCTTATGATTTTTATTTTCTTTATAGTTATTTTTAACTTATCAGCATTTTAAATTCAATTTACTGTTTTTCTTGATAAGTACAAAATAAATAAAGGAAAAAAAGGGGTAGATGCTCTAAACTGTCTTTAATATCTTCCCCAAGGATCATCACTGAGTTTGGGTTCATAAACATCATATACCTTGCACTTGCTGGGCTGACAGAGGTCACTGGTGATCCACAGATGAATAAAAAATAAAAAAATAATAAAAGTTAAAAAAAAACAATGGAATTGGCCTTTCTTTACAAATTTTATTTTTAACTCCTTCAGTTGAGTGTAGCATCCTTTGTTGACCAGTTGCTGAGTCTCTTACAGCTACTGAGCAAACTACACTATATAAGAGAAGCAACCATCACTCTGGTGGAGACAGAGGCCAAGGAAAAATACATTATAAAGAAGTAAATAAACAGCAAAAGGTGAAAAAGAAAAAAAAAGAAGTGTGAAGGCAGAAGCACTAGGGAGTCCTTTCAAGGGTCATCTTTCTGATGCAGTGGGTCTGTCCTGTGACACAAATGAGATTGAACTTCTCACTAGTCCTGTCTGCAAATAGCAAGGGAGGCTGGAAACAATGTTTAAGAGCAGTACACATTTCTGCTTTCACTCACAGAATGTGTTAGACAGCCTCAAGGGTGGGGTTACTAGAATGTGAAGGGCCTAGTTTAGTTTTAAATCATCTCCTCCTGGCTTTTGCACTATGGCAGATAATCAGAATGTGGAATGGAAGGGAAACTGCACACACACCAAAAAAAAAAAAAAAAAAAAAAAACCAAGCAAATATGCTATCCACTGTCTCCGGAGAAGCACTGGCAATCTCTTACAGGAACTGCATTCATTGTTCTCAAGGGTGTTGTGATCTTTGCCAGCAAGGAAGATCAGACAGGATGTCTAATGTTTTGCTAACTGACTTCTTTGTCATCTGTAGGCACTGGACCAGACAGTCAGACAGTGTGGATTCTGTGGGAAACCTCCAAAGCTTTGAATAATTCTGAACATTGTTGGTTTGTTTGTTTGTTTTACATAGTGTTATTCCAGGCCAAATAATTTATCTCCGGACCTCTATTTTTACATACTAGCTGTTGAAGAAAAGGAATTGGAGCTTTTGGAGAGTAAGAAATGTCATCTACCATGGCAAGCCTTGATTCACATATGGGTGAGGATTCTGATTTACTTAGATCTGCACCTAAGCTAGAAGCTTTGTCTATGCCCTGTGCCTTGTAGGTTTGTATTATGTAATCTATCCCAAGTGGATTAAATGTGAATCTTCTAAATGGCAATGTTAGAAATAATAGACACACAAAATAGATACTTTGTAGTGCAAGCAAGAATATGATTTAAAATAACTCTAAGAAATAAGTAATAAATGCTAAAATACTATATTACTTCATTTGGAAATAATAATAATAAAAAACCAAGCAACTGAGTAACAAGAAATGAAAATTTGTAGAGTAGTTTTATCCATAGCATTCACATCCTCAGGAAAGTTTCTTTATAGACTTCATGAAAGTATCAGCAGAAATAACATCTAGGCAGAATTTAATTAACACTTGTTGGCAGTAGACAACCTAGCAGGAACTGGAATCACAGCCCTAGCTGTGATATTTGTAAATAAGTAATTTTACTCAGTGCCTTCAGTGAGCCATTTGCCTCCATAGCTTGCAAACTTTTTCTTAATGTGCAAATGCGTGTGGAAGGGAAACAAAGGTCCCTGAGTTTTGCTTTTTAGAGAGATGAAATGTAAAGTTAAATAGCATTTGTGTGCCTGTCTCTACTCTTCTGAAACATTGAATAAAGCTTGTTTTTCATCGACTGACTGAAGATTCTTTCTTGTCCCACACTCCAAAGATCACTGAAAGGAATTGTATTTACATGAAACTCTACAAAACAGTCTGACTAATTAGAATGCCAGGATTGTGGGGGAGTTGGACTGTTACAGGTTCACAAACAAATTATCTCAGGATAGACCCCTTGTATAGCTATGCATTACTCACCTCTGTGAGCTCACTGACTCCTTTGGACTGTATAAACAGAACCTTGACTTTCACCAGTGCAGAAGCTGAGGATGTTGTAGATAGTGTCTGAGGTCTGTATCATAGATTTCTGACTTTGCTGTACCCTTTCTATATGTTGTACTCACCAATGCATTTTAAGAGTAGGTGGCTTTATGACAATTCTGTTACTATAAAAATGTTAGCACAGTGAAACATGAAATTTAGAATAACCAAAATTTGTGTTCCCAGGACATGGTCACTCATACTTGGTTCCATCATAAACTATGTGTTATCCTTTGGGATGAGAGCTGTCTTTCCTAAAATTGAAAAGAAAAGGTATTCCTTGCATTAGGGAGTCACACTAAAATACTCAGCCAACAATTTTCTGGGTAAATTTAGAGTTTTAGTTAGACTCTGGCAACAGTTCACCTAAGCTTCATTAAAAAAAATTCAAGCTTTGGGAAAAATTTCACATTTAGAAAATGTCATGTTTCTTTTTCCCTGTGAGAGACCAAATATCTTAATTATTACTGCAAATTAGCTTGCAACACCATCCTCTCTCTTTGTAAATAACCACATCTACCTTTCCTACCCAGTCCTAAATGTCACATGTATTTCCAAACTTCACACATATTTCCAGACTTAGAGTTGAAATGTAAGTGGAATAGACCAGAATAAGCATTCAGATGGAAAAAAAATCTAAGATAGGCAAACAAAAAGGGAAGCTCCTATATTAATATCATCTAATACTACCTGCTTCATTTTATTCCTTTTTAACTATTTTGGAGTGAGAACTTTACACATGAGCACTGTATCTACTTTCCCCTACCACTCCATTCTCTCTTTAAAACTTCTCTATGTCCTTAGATTTTGTTTAAAATTTTGAAGTTAGTGGGACACACATCTCAGTGGAGCTATGGCTTGCCTAAATGTTTTCTTAACACACTGGATGAAAATGAAGAGTTAAACCAATGCAGTATATAGCATGAAAGGTGTATAATGCAGATACAATGAACCGAAACAAGTTTTCTGTCTAATGTCAAGATATGGGGCCTTAGGTAACAGCAGTCCTATGGACTCAGGAATTTAGTCGACTCAGAAATTCATTGCATTGAGAGTATGAACTCAATATACAGCCCTGTTTTAGTGCAAGAAAGCTAAATATATACATATTTATTTACTTTTCTTGTAAGTAAAGATATATGTAAAGCCAATTTCTGGAGGCCCTGCTATGAGTCTATGCAGGGCTGAAAAAAAATGAATATGAACTCAGATGGCATGGTTAGAGGAACTGTGTCTTGTCCAAACTAAATCTGGAAACTACTACAGTTTACAGTAGTAAAGGAAATGAAGCCCACGCTTTATGAAAGTAACATTTTCATATTGAGTTCTAGAAAGAGGAAATTCCTTGGAATATGAGTGTTCTCATCATGTAGCCAGGAGGTGTCATGTTTCAGTGGAAGAAGGAACTTTCTAGAAATAGGATGTGTTAATAGTTCTGAGTCTCAAATAATATTCAGTGAGGGGCTAAAGTCACCAAGAAGACAGAATGTGTGAGGGAATGAAACACGGTTGAAAAAGGGCTAATGAATGCAGCCTTTTCCAACTGCATAAGGTACTTCCTCTTGAAATGAATGGTAGCTTTCAATGTCTAGGCTAACTAATAGAGAGAACAGTTGTTTTAAGTCTACACACAACTCATATTTTAGTTGAAAAGAAATATATTCTCTAAGCTCTCTCACCATTTGTCTGCTGTCTTGTAATTTGAGAGCATTAATTTGGTTGTTTACAGGAATCTCATAATTCAGTGGTTAGATACCACTAAAAGTCCAAGTTAGTACAGAGAACAGAAAAAATGCACGGGGACTCTTGCTGTCTTATACAAAGCTCCCTGACATACATTTCATGTGATTTTGCCATTGAAAATGTATATGACAAAAGCTATATGTTATGTTCTGAAATGTGGTAGAGCCTAAATATTTGACAAACACCAGACTGTATTATGAGAAGTTTTTAAGTTGGAGTTTTTAAAAGGTGTATATATAACTTATAAAATTTAATATTTCTGAAAGAGTTATATTTTCTCAGAAATGTCATGGAGCCCACTGATTGTATGAGGTATATCTCACCTGTTTTCTGTAGTTTCTTTATATTCCTTTCTACCTTGGCTGAAAGAAAAAAGGTAGATTTTTTTTTTCAACAGAAAACAGATTTGTATATTTTTTTCTAGTGAATGTAAACTGGGAGGCATAAGATGAGAGAAACATTTAAAACTAGCACCTGGTTGCATATGTGAGGTTTGGATATGTGACCTGGTAACAACAATGTGAGCTAGGTATAAAAACAGAACTTGTGTGGTGTGCTGTGGGGCATAGAAGCATTGTTGGAGAGTTATGCCTGGGTGCAGTCCCATAGCTTGTGTTCCTCCATGTATTCCAGGATGCTTCACCTGAAAGGATATTCCTTCTATGACATGTCCTCCCAGATGGCATTTTTCCAGAGCTGGGTAGCATGCCAGTAGCAATATTGACCAGAAATGGCTGACCCTTTCTATCATTTTCCTGGGTTTGCACCTTTGTGACTGGTGATGATAAAAGAGGCTTCCTTCTTGCAGAAAAACAACTGAAGTATGTGCTTAGTCAAACAAGAGTATGGCTGGGTATACTTTTGTGTAGCAAATTGTGCCCCTGAGATAATTTATAAACATGCCAACTATGTGATTGGTTTGAGTAACAATTAGATTAAAACCTTTCAAATTCCCGGCGAAACTCTTTACTGTATCTAGCTTACAGATCACAAAACTGAGTTTGTGTTCTGGGATACAATCCTGTTAACATCTTACAACACTTAGAAAATATTACTATGAGGACCCTTAGGGCTTGCTTTTGAAAAAGAGTCAAGCTTATTTGCTTTTAAGAAAGGCTTGTGAACTATTTAGACCTCTACAACCACAAGCACAGAGACAAAAATAACTGGAGGCAGGGAATCCTCCTGAGGTTTCTGATACTTCCTGCTCTGGCTGGGCCATAAATAACATAAAAGAATCATGCGTTTGGTATGTGAGCATTTCCACATTCAGCTGTTAAAATAATTGGAAGTGCAGAGGTGTGAGAAAAATGCAGTTTCCACTATTACCATGAGCTTCTGTGACTATCATTCATACTCAAATTTTGTTTCTACTAAGAACTTCCTGTTTAGAATTTGGTTGATTGTTTAGTTTGTGGTGCTAATACATGGTCAGTTAGCATAATTTAGTTGTCAGGAGTAATATATGAATACAGAGATAGAGTTACTTGAAAGCTTTGTTTGATCCTTTGCATTAGCTAAAAAAAATAGTATATAAGGCAAAGAGAGTTTCATAACATCATTCTCATACATACTTTGTTCTTGTGGATTTTCTGTTACCATCCCTTTCCATGTTCCCCCTCCTGCCCCTTGGCGTTCCCTTCACTGTAGCTAGAAGAAATCCTGTTTCTTGCAGCCACTTGGTACCAAAGAAACACACAGAGGCTTATCTTAATTACAAATTGTTTGGTCTCTGGCTCAGGCTTCTTACTACCTAGCTCTTGCATCTTAATTCAACCCATCTCTATTAACCCATATTTTACCATATGGCTCATGGCTTACTTATGTTCCATTGCATTTTACTCCCCCAGCAGCTGACAGTGTCTATCCTGACTATGCCTTTCGTCTCTGTCTCTGTGTCTGTCTCTGTCTCTCTCCCTGAATTTCCCACCTGGCTGTAAGCTGTCTTATCATAGATCAAAACAGCTTCTTTATTAACCAATGGAAGCAAAACATATCCACAACATACAGGAAGACATCGTACTTTGCTTTCCCTTTCGTGTCAAATCAAACAAGGTTTCAACTTTTACATAGTAAAATTACAAATAACAAAGCAGTTATAAAGCAAGAATTACAGTTACAACACCTAGTCTATTTGTACTTAGCAAAATTAAAGAAAATTATCTACCATCTATTCTATATTTGTGAGTCTAAAGTTTCATATCTAATTTACCTTTTAACATGACTAAGGAAACTTATAGTTATAGCTATTTAAAAACCAATAAGGTTATATTACCTAAGTAAACAAGAAGTACATTGTAAGCAACTTCCAAGGTTCTAGAAATGACAGAGACATCTGGCTGCCTGGACAGTTCTTACATAATGTTGGAGCATCTGTTTTCAGCCTATAGGCCTGAAGGCTCTAGAACACAGTTCAGTGAAGCAGGAAATTTGAAAGACTATTATACACATTCTGGCAAAGTTCATCAGTCACTTTTCCACATGTCCTGCAGGATGTCTGGCAGTCTCTTCTGTGAAGCAAGAACTTCAAGGATCATCTTGCCTTGTTTTGTCAAAGTTCAGTGGTCATTTCCCTATTAGTCCTGTATGATCAGTTTATACAGCATTCTGTCAATCAGCTTTTTGTCCAGTGGCTAACTTCTGTCACAAAGAAAGCAAACTCCATATGGGGTTTCTTCAATGATCATCATTCTCTTGAAGTAGATTAGCAGACAGGTCTTACTGTCCATAAAACTATAAACTCTTAAAACATTTTAGATGTTTTATTCTGTGGATCTTTAAGTGTTTTACTACCTATCTAAAATATATCTTTATATACCTAAAAATATAGCATGACTATAAGTTTGACTATTATAGATTATTAATCTGTATTCATTAATGATGCAATAAAATTTTCAATGAATTGCATAAATATAATAACTTAAACAAGACTAGAAATATTTATATAGTATAACAAAATTAAGCTTGTATCAATAAACCAAAATCCCTACCAATGCAATGTATTTTGAGATTAACAGTTGTTTTGAATTGAAGTAGATTCAACATCTTTTTTATCATTTCTATATTATATTCCCATTATTCTTTACAAAGATATTGACTATGACCATTAACAATTTATAATGAAAACAAATATTTATAAGAAATATTTTGGGAATTTGGGTATAGCTTTCTACTACTTCCTGCTGATTTGGGATGCTGGAAATCTTATGGGGGCCCTGAGAAAATTTAGAATTATGTTTAAATCTTGGCTGTAGTAGTCTATGAAACTGCATCATCTCAGCCTGTTGCCTCCAGGAGATCTTGGTTAATCAAACCATATTAGCCTGGAAGCAATCTTCAGGTTCTCATCTTCTGTGGAAACAAAAGCAAATCCTTTTTCAAAGCAATAAATACTTAGACTCAAATTTTAAAGTCAAGATACATTTAAAATAAATATGCTGGTTTAACATAGCAGTCCCTATAATTAGAACTCTTTTGACAGCTCATTAGTAGTCAAAACATTCAAAGAAAGCAAATAATGTACATAATAGACTATCTATTTTCCATTTTTATGTGGCTATTTCTTTTATATTATTTTTACTGTTTCTTTAAAGATTTTACTTTTTAAAACTACCTCTTTATATAACTGCCTATAGTCATTTTCTCTGTCTTCTAAGCTACATACATTTTTACATATATTGTAACTTATTTAGAGGATTATTTTATCTGTTATATTGTATATCTATAGCTTTTTATCTATATGAGCAAAAGTCTTAAACCTGACATGCAGCACTGGCTTGTACTGTGGCCCATGAGTCAGTTTGTTTCTGCTCAGCTTAAGCATATATGTTATGGTCAGGGACACATTTTAGTATCTCAATTTGTAATGACAGACATGAACTAGAAAGCTATTTTGGGCTCCATTATTTCTTGAGTCCCACAGAAACTTGGACCTAAATAAACACATAGAGGCTTATGCTAATTAAAAAATTGTATGGTCTATGGCTCAGTATTGTTACTAGATAGCTCTTGCATCTTAACCCATTTCTATTTATTTATGTTTTGTTATGTGGTTTGTGGCTTACCTGTGTTCTGTTACATCTTTCTGTTTTGGCAGATGGCAGTATCTACCTTGAATCTGTGTTACTTCTCCCTCTCTCTCTGCTTGGATTTCCCACCTGGCTGTAAGCTATCTTAATGTATGAACACAGAGAGAAAATGTCTCCAAGTTTTGTTTGAACCTTTGTAGTAGTTTTTTTTTTTTAAAAAAAAAGATATAGAAGGCAAAGTTGTATTACATCATTCCATACATTGTTCTTGTTTTTGCTCCCATCCCCTTCCATGTCCCTCTCTGCTGCCTTTGGTCCTCCCTTTCCTCATACCCTCATCTCCAATTGGCTTTTCTGAATGTTGACAATATTTCTAAGAATGTCTATCATGTAATGTTGATGCATCTACAGGATGCTGTTGGTAGTAGACTCACAAAATACCCAGCTAGAGGTGGCCTCATGGGTCACCAAATTTCAGCATTTTTGTAGGTCCAATGTATAAGTCTATACATTTCTGGCTATGATGACATTTAATATTTGTCCCCTTTCCTAGTCTGGACAAGATTGGCAGCTCTGTTCTCTAGTGAGCACTGTGCTAGAGCTGAATTCCCATATGAGTCTATAATTAGAAGCTGAAGTGATCCTATTGATTAGAAAATAACTATTGAATTGGTGTTCAAGAACATGTGCCCATAGTATATGTATCTGCACTTTAGTAAAAGCTATTGATAGCCTAGAAATGTATCGCTATTGTCACTATTAGATCTACCCTTTCTCTGGACATTTTGTTGTCCCCCAACTTTCTATCCTATAAAGAGTCCTATCAAGGACACCTCTTCAATTGTGCTGACAGAATCTCCAGATTAAGCCATTATTATGTCATTACTGTTAGGGCCACTTGAATCTAGAAAGTCTTTGCACTAAGGGCAAAGTGGCAAGTGTGGTGATTTCAGACAAAGAGTAGGGAGTCTGGAAGAATATAGGTCTCCTATTCATCAGATGGCATGGGGCATCTTAGGAGGTAAGCTTTGTCCCTGAGAAGTATTTATATCAAAAACTAATTATTTTTTTGTCTTCCCATATTGCTTTTTCCTTTTATGTAAAATAGATTTTCTTTCTCATGCAATATCCTGATTATAGCTTTTCCTTTCTCTACCCCCCAGTTACTCCCTACGTCCTCTCCCCACCAGTACAGATCCACTTTCATTCTGTCACTCAGTAAGAAACAAACAGGCTTCTAAGAAAAACTAATAAAGTAAAATAATATAAAATAAAATATGACAAGATAAAAGAAAACATAGCACTTTAGGATTAGACAAAGCAAAAAAACAGAAGGAAAGAAGCCCATGAGCAGAAACAAGAAACACAGACCCTCTCATTTGCACGCTGAAGAATTCCATCAAATCATTCAACTGGAAGATTTAATCCTCTAACCAATTATATTTTTCAAAAAACCCCAGCTAAATATTCTTTACAATATTCAATAGGGTTTTGCCTTCATAAATCATCACTGGTGGTATTTATGTGGGAGAAAGACTCTTTGAGGGAAAGGGTCTTTTTTCAGCAGAAAGGGATTCATTTGCAAGCTTGGAACAAAAAAAAAATGCCCTTTGAGGGAAGAAGAGCCAAAGGAAATGATACCAATAACACATACTTCTGTCATTTTTGATATGCTTAAAAAAACTCATTTAGCAGAGGAAACAGTTTGCTTGGTGGTAGCTTAGTAAAGAAAAATCCCACTGATTTTCGTTGTTGCTTTTGTCCGCACCTTCATTTCCCTCAGCTCCTTGCTATCCCTTAAACTGTCTTGTGGTTCATCATTCATCATTACTAACCTTGCATTTCCAGAGCTGGCCTGTCTGGCACAATGCATTACGTATAGCTGTGAATACCTCAAGCTATAGTTGCCAAGGCCTTTCTAAATAGAGAATTAACCTATAATTACAGGAGATCAAATGTGTAGAGAGAAACAGGGCTCCTAAGATATTTCAAATTATCATTGATGTGGTCTTTGGATGATCAGTAGTTAAAAATAAAGAACTTAAATCCCATCCCATTCCAAATGTCAAGTAATAATTATGGCAGAATACCAGTACTTGAATCCCAGGCACAAAAGGACAATAGAGATGCCAGTAGCATTAGAAATGGCCATTTAGTACTTTAGCTGTTGACCCTGCAGCATATAATCATAGTGTGTGCTCAAGTTATGAAGAAATTGCAACCTACCTGAAAAATGCAGCTTTCTGACATCCATCAAGGTGATGGAAGAACAAGAAAAAAAAGAACATAAGCATACATATCTCATTTGCTTCTAAGAATACACTTTTATATCTGACTAAATTCAGAGAATAAAAGTATATTTTGAAATTTCCTTCCCATACATGCTCTTAAGTTTCTTTGAAAAGCAGAATATGTGCAGATAACTAAAGATGGTTTGGCACGTTAAGCCCTCAATGACCTAGCATTATTCTGCTATCTTTCACACTATTTCCTATCCTGAGGTTCCCCTGGGCATACTTGGGCAGGCAATGGTTAGCAGGAGGGCTACTTTTAAATGTTTGTTCTGTGTAATTGTTTTGAAGCCATAAATCCTTTACATTGGGTAATGTGAACTGTGACATAATAGTAATTTTATAAGATATTTAATTACTTCTCATAGCACTGATTCTTTGAGTTAAAGCCATAAAAGTTATTGTTAAATAACACCTGCACACACACACACACACACACACACACACACACACATACACACACACACACAAAACTCAGGGTAGAAAAACCACTGACATACTTTTGTCCAGTGTAAAGATGGTCTGGATTATCTTTTGACTGTTATAATAACCATCACACAGAGGAATTAGAGATTTGAATGAATTCAGTCCACTTTGCCAAGATATTAGCAGGAGGAGGTGAAAGGAAAAACCACTATTGTGGAGTGATGTTTTGGGGGTTTGTCTGAGGTAGCTCTGGGGGATCTCAAACAATCAAGACGATCCCATTGAAGAACTGGAGAGCAGAGAAAAATACTGAATTTAGCTTAATAACTAGAGGACATTAGAGAAACCAGCAGAGTCCAGAAGAATCTCACATGTGGAACTGGTAATCTAGCTGTGTCATTGGAAGAACTCTTGCTTATTACTGTAACAATTAACTGCAGAATGCCCTGTAATACCTATCAAAATTCATAAGCTAGGCCTAGCATCCACTCAGAAAGGTTCTCTTAGACTTGCTTTTGGCAGACAATACAAAGAATAGAGTAATTGTGGGTGTCTATGTTTTTAAAGCTCAGGAAAACAAAAATACTTAACTCTGAGACACTTTAATTTATTAAGTTGATGACATTGTCAAATAAAACAAATTTAAAAAATATTGAATGATACTAAAGACAATGGAAACTACCATCTCTATGTTAGCACTTTTGAATTCATTAAAGAATATTTTTAAATTAAATTGAGTTTGCATTCATTCTGTGCACATTGTTTTTGGTGTTAGGCTGCTGTTTGTTGTAAAAAATTTTTATATATAACTAGGAAGTTTTTTGTGCATAGATTTGTTTAAAAGTCTCCTATTTCACCATGCTGAACAAAAATTTTTACCCAAGGGTAGAACTTTCTACTATGGTGCATGTCTCTTGTTAATAATAAATAAAATGAAACACTTTTTTAAAATAATAATTAATTAATTTTTCTTTTTTTTAATTAAGAATAAAGTCTCATTTTTATATCCATGTGTCCCCTTGTTCAAACTCCCTTCCCCCTCCCTACCCTCCCAGTCATTCTCTCTCCTCCTCATCTCCTCATCTCCTCATCTTCTCTCCAGCAAAGGAAGGAGCTCCCAAGGTCCCAAGGTGGCTTAGTTCAGCATCTACTCCAGGCAGACCTGCTTTCCTCACCCCAACGTCAAGACTGGGTCAGGTCTTCATCTGGAGGGAATGGACTCCAAGGTGTGGGTCCAAGGTGTTTGAGATCCCAAGCTGTTCAGTGGTTGTGGTTTGCAGCTTGGACATTCTTAGCTTTTTGTTTAAAGTCCACTAATGAGTGAGTATATCCCTTGCTTATCTTTCTGGGTTTGTGATACCTCATTCAGGAGGGTATTCTCCAAATCTATCCATTTGTCTGCAAATTTAAGGATAACAATTTTTCTTACTGCTGAGTAGTACCTTACTGTGTAGATGCACAACAGTTTGTTAATCTATTCTTCAGTTGATGGGCATCTAGGTTGTTTCCAAGTTTTTGCTATTATGAATAATGATGCTATAAACATAGTTGAACTAATGCTTTTGGAGTGCAAATGTGCATCTTTAGGTTACATGCCTAGTAGTGGTATTGGTAGATCCTTGGGGAGATTGATTTCCAGTTTTCTGACATACTGCATTCTAGAATGGCTGAACAAGCTGACACTCTCACCAACAATGGAGGATTGTTCTCCTTGCTCCCCAACCTCTCCAGCATAGGCTGTCATCTGTGTCTTTCATTTTAGCCAATCTGACAGGTGTCAGGTGGTATCTCAAAGTTGTTTTGATTTGCATTTCTCTGCTAGCTAAAGATGTTGAGCACTTTTTCAAGTGCTTTTCAGCCATTTGCACTTCTTCTGCTGAGAATTCCCTTTTTAGTTCTGAAACTCATTTTTTGATTGGGTTATTAAAGGTTTTGGGCTCTAGTTTCTTGAGTTCTCTATATATTTTATAGATCAGTCCTCTGTCACTTATAGGAATGGTGAAAATCTTTTCCCATTTTGTAGGCTGTTGTTTTTGTCTTATTGACTGTATTCTTGTCTTACAGAAGCTTCTCAGTTTCAGGAGGTCCCACTTAATTGTTGTTCTTAGTGTTCTATCTTGTTGACTTTCTCAAAGAACTTTTTGATTTATTGATTCTTTGTTTCAATTGTATTGTTTTCAGCTCTAAATTTGATTATTTCCTTCCGTCTACTCCTTCTAAGTGTGTTTACTTCTAATTGTTCTAAAGTTTTCAGCTGTGCTGTTAGTTTTCTATTGTGGGATTTCTATAGGTTTTTATATAGGCATCTAGTGCTATGAATTTTCCTCCTAAGACTGCTTTCATTGTATCCTGTAAGTTTGTGTATGTCTTGGATTCATTTTTGTTAAATTCTAGGATGTCTTTGATTTCTTTCTTAATTTTTTCCTTGACCCAGAAGTGGTTTAGTTGAGTGATGTTTAGTTTCCATGAGTTGGTAGGCTGTGATTTTTTGATATTGTTGAACTCTATCTTTAGGCCCTGGTGGCCTGATATGATACAAGGGATTATTTCCATTTTTTGTATCTGTTGATATTTGCTTTATGACCAATTAGTGGTCAATTTTAGAGAAAGTTCCATGTTGTGCTGAGAAGTATGCATATTCCTTTGAGTTTGGGTGGAAGCTGCTGTAAATATCTATTAAATCCTTTTCAGGCTCTGGTGCTAGGACAGGAGTAAGACATGATTTGCATCATAACCTCTGTTAGACTCCTTATTTCTCTGTTGAGTCTCTGTCTGGTTGGCCTATCCAAGGGCAAAAGTGGGTATTGAAGTCTCCCACTATTAGCGTTTGAGAATTAATGTGGGATTCGAGCTTTAGTAGTGTTTTTTACATAGATAGATGCCCTTATTTGGCGGCATAAATTTTCAGGATTGAAATTTCATCTTGATCAATTTTTCCTGAGATGAATAAGTAATGTCTATCCTGGTCTCTTTTAATTGATTTTAGTTTGAAATCTCCTTTGTTAGATATTAGGATGACAACACCAGCTTGTTTCTTAGGGCCATTTGATAGGAAAATCTTTTCCCAACTCTTTCTTCTGAGCCTGTGTCTGTCTTTAAGGTTGAGGTGTGAAAATAAAACACTTTTAAGAATTACTTTACCATTAAATCATTCTTTATAACTTCAGGATCTTACTGAAATGTTAGTATCTCTACCCATCAGCTTGGTTTTGATGGAGTAAGAGTTTAGATTGGTTATTTTCAACACAATTACATTTTAGCAAAACCTTAGCACTTTTGACAGAAAATATAGGGTTCATTATTTTTCCTTTAAAGAAGTAGGTGATGAGAATTTGAGAAATGACTCTGTGGTTAAGAGCATATACAATTTTTGCAGAAGACCTGAATTCAGTTTCCAGCACCCACATCAGGAGACTCACAACTACCTAAATCCAGCTCTAGGGAAATTCAGTGTTTTCTATTGGCCTCTGTGGGTATAAACACACACACACACACACACACACACACACACACACACACACACAGAGAAATTAAAAATAAAATAAATATTTACATAGCAAATAGATTCTTACTTTTCTGGAGCTGATAAATTTTTTTTTATTATAAGTAAAGTCTCATTTTTTATCCATGTGTCCCCTTGTTCAAACTCCCTTCCCCCTCCTGCCCTTCCCAGTCTCTCTCTCTTCTCCCTGTCTCCTTATCTCCTCCCCAACAAGGGCAGGAAGTTCCAAGTTCCCAAGGTGGCTTAGTTCAGCATCCACTTCAGGCAGATCTGTTTTCCTCACCCCATTATTAAGACTGAGTCAGGTGTTCCTCTGGAGGGAATGGACTCCAAGGTGTTTCAGATCCCAAGTTGTTCAGTGTTTGTGGTTTGCAGCTTGGGAATGTTTTACTTTTTGTTTAAAGTCCACTAATGAGTGAGTGCATCCCCTGCTTATCTCTCTGGGTTTGTTATACCTCACTCAGGAGTAAAATATTTATTTTTATTATTTTTTATGTGAATTTGTGTTTTGCCTGCATGTATAACTGTGTAAAGATGTCAGATCTTGAAATTATAGACAGTTGTTAGCTGCCATGTGGATGCTGGAAATTGAACTCAGGTCCTCTGGAAGAACAGTCAGTGCTCTTAACTGTTGAGCCATCTTTCTTCATCCTGTAATTTTTTAAGCATTAATAGCCATCAGTTCTTGTCCTGTGTCTTCCTGCAATCATCTATTTTGCATGTCAAAACACAAAAGTGAATATATTCTAAAACTCTAAGCTATGAACTGACGTGAACGTGGAAGCTCTTAAATTAATGTCATAGGAAAGTACAATTTATGCATAAGCTTAAATGAAAACCTAGCAAAATGACTTGAAAATTTATTTAGAAACTCTCAAATCAGCTCAGTAAAAGTGAAATAAAGGTTGAAAAACTATAAGAAGTCATTAGATAAAAATTTTATTTAGCTCTTGTGACTTAGAAAAGCATACTTTTTTCTTTTTTATTTTTCATTTATTTTTGAATAACGTCTCATTTTTTATCTATGTTTCCCCTTGTTCAAACTCCCTTCCCCCTCCTGCGCTTCCCAGTCACTTGGAAAAGTGTTGGTGTTTATTCTGTTTACATTATTTCAGAATGTGGATTCTGTGAGAAAAGGAAGTACATATATTAAAAATAGACAGGCTACTCCCAAAGGAATTGAACTATTTGCATGGTTATTTTCCCTCAATATTGATTATGCTAATAAAACATTTCCCATTAATTTCTTTTATTCTAACCTAACTTAAAGTAATACTTATGAACACAGAACAGTCACTGAAAGGACAGAATTGTATTCTTTTTAATTAAGTAATTCATTGCTTCCAAGCAAGTGTGTCTTTACATTTGACAGGAGTTTTACTATTAATAAATTCAGTTCTCAAGAATAAGCATGTACACACACACAAAATCACAGGGCTTTGGTTAAAAGTTACAACTCTTTTCTTGGTTAAAATTTCTAATGACTGAATGTGTAATGTTAATTGTTCTTTTTAAAATTTGAAAGTAATAGTATAATTACAAAAATTACAGATTAAGTGATTAGAGACTAACTTCCTTATAAATACTTGTTTGGATTTCAATATCATTCAATTAATTCAGTTGTGTTCAAATTCAATATTATAGTATTATCATAATCATTATTATTTTTTACTACATTTGACTATGTTGATAATAATATCTCCCAAATGAAATTTTTCTTTGTGTCTTATTTCAAAATTTCTTATAATAGACCCTTTTTGGGTCCAGACAGATATAAAATATAGTGTTAGTTATATGTTAGGAGCTATAGATTTTGTCAAGTTTCTGGGGAGAACGTTAGCGGATTAATTTCAGTATTTTAGAAGTTTTATTTCACCAATATAATTATATATATTCTTAAGATGAATTGTACATTGTTGAGGATTTATAGTCTCAAGGAACATTTTCAGAATGGTACCTAACTGAAAGACTCTTAACTACCCTGAGGTATATTTCCTAATCTAGTCAGAGTAAGCTATATATATATATATATATACTATTCAGTCTTCTAAACAAATATAAAATAAGAAAGAAAGCGAGGGAAACTAAAAAAAACAGGAAGTATTAAGTGATAGCTTGGCTTAAGGCAGACCAATTTTTTTCAAGTATATTACCTACTGGGGTTAGTTCGGGTGAGAGGCTGAGGCAGGTGGATTCCTAGTTTTAGACCAGCCTGACTACATAGTGTCTGTCCTCAAGGTTATTGAGAACCTATGTTAACAAACAAATAAATAAATGAACAAATGTATCAAATAAGGGTTAGGGATGTAGCTCAAAGGAAGAACGCTTTCCAAGTGTGCATTTTTGCTCGATTCTAACTCTTAGTATAAATATATAAATAAATGAATAGCTAAATAACTAATGAGTAAATGACATAATAGAAAAAATTAATTCTTTACAAGGACAAACCTTTGTTGACTTTATGACGAGGAGAATTTAAGACTGTATTTTGCAGCCAACAATGAAAATTTAGTTTGGAAGAAGTAACTGTTAGTAAGGAATACCGATTGTGTTGGCTACTAATGCTTGTCAAAGTGGCACAAGTCAGAGTCATTTGGGAAGAGAGAACCCCAGTTGTGAAACTGGCCCCATCAGCTTGGCTTATGAACAAGGCTGCAAGGACTTAATATGGGAGGGCCCAGTCTTCCATGGGGGAGGCAGTTCCACCCCTGGACAGTTGGTCCTGAATGGTATAGAAAAGCTGAGTGCAAGCCAGTAAACAGCACTCCTCCATGGCTTTGCTTTAGCTTTTGCATTCAGGCTTCTGCCTTGAGTTCCTGTTCTAAATTCTCTTTATGATGAGTTGTAAGCTGTAAAATGAAATAATCACTTTCCACCTCCTCCTTTATTGTAAGGGTGTTTTGTTTTTTTTTTTTTTCACAGCAACAGAAGCCAATGAAAACACAGATATTAACATTTAGAGGAAGGCTGAAAACAATATTTAAAGGTAAATAGGAAACTGGATATGACAATGTATGCCTATAATTGAAATAGTTGGGTGATGGAGGCTAGAGGATTATGAATATGACGGTCATCTTGGGCTGCACAGCATTAGCAATCCTGGATTACACAGTGAGATACTGTCTTAAAAAAGCTGTAAAACCAAGAGTTGGAAAGATTGCTCAATGGTTACAAATATTGGTTGTTCTTTCAAAGGACCTAGGTTTGATTTCCAGAACCCACATGATGGCTTACAACTGTCTGTAACTCCAGCTACAGGAGATCTGACCCGCTTTTTGGTTTCTATGGTCGCCAGGCACACATGTTGTTTACAGAAACACATGTGGGTAAAATATTCACATGCATAAAATAAAATAATGAAAGACATTTTAAAACCTTTAAATCAAACAAAGTAAAAAACAAAACCAAAAAAAGAACGAAAAATGAAAAATAAGAAAAGATAGTTAAGTGAGGCATGACAAAACCAATAAGCTAAAAAGCACAAGACAAGGTAGATGAACGAGATGGGTTTCTTGTACCATCCAGGACCACTTGCCCAGGTTGGGGCCTCCCATGGAAGACTGGGTCCCCCCAATTAATCATTAATCAACCCCTCCCCCAAAATAAAAAACAAACAAAAAACAAAAACGCCCTAATAGTGCCACTCCCTTTGGGGATCATTTTCTTTCAAACCACCATACCATCCATATGTGAGAGTAGAGTGTTCCTCTCCTATTATTATTGAATCCAGGCCTAAGTGGTCTCTTACGTCTTCTAGCATTTCTTTTATAATGTTAGAAGTCCCAAGATTTGGTACATTTACTACAATTATATTATCTTGAAAAATCATTCATTTTATCAATATGTAGTGGCCCTTATGTCTTCTGATTAGTTTTTAAAATATCCAGCTGGTCTTTTTCTTCCTGAAGACACCTATATCATCCAAGTTTCTCTGTGTTGAATCTGAGGTGGAATAAAAGAAAAGTCATCTTTCCACTCCAAACCATGGCAGTATTTTGTAGGAATATATCACATTTCACCACACAAAAATGACTGATGAGAAGCAGGACTGCTTGCTGAGAAGAAAGCATAGAAATTCTTGGCAAATCCTGAGTTCAGAATCTTGAAGAGATAAAGCAGCTAAGGTCAAAGAAATATTCACCCTGTGTAATAAGGTTCTTTATATGACCTAGTACTGACACAGCCTTCCTGGTTTGGTCCTTCTTGTGTGCCTTAAAATATTCTCATTTTTCTAATGTGTTTCAATACATAATTTTGTGGGGCACACATATCTTGGTTGACAAGTATTTGCTTTCAAGGTCTATAACATATCATTTCATATTTCCTAGCTTTTAGGCTTGATACCAACAAATTTGTTATTTTTGTCCTGGGTGGTCACACTTTTCCTTTATAGCTTTTACCTTTTGAAATTTTAAGATAATTATTTTATGTACATGGATGTTTCACCTACATGTATGTCTATGTATCATGTGTGTGCTTGGTGCCCAAGGAGGCCAGAAGAGGTTGTTGGATCCCTTAAAAATGGAGTTACAAATACAAAGTCAAATAGCTCACTTGTTTAATGTCCTCTTCTCTCTTACCTTTATAATAAAAATATACTTTTAAAGATCAAAAACAAACAAACAAACAAACAAACAAAAAACAAAAAAACAAAAATGCCCTGGCAGGCTCACACATAGACCAAGTTCCTGGGGCCATCTTCATCTCTCGCCTCCCAGATACCTCTAGCTTGTGCCAAGTTGAAAATGAATTTCTTGCTATGAAAGTGCCAGTCACTCATGGAGCCTCACAAATCCATGCCAGGAATCCTTTTAGTCAATGTGGTGCTGGTGAAAAGGAAAGTGTAGGATTTAGTCACATCTCCTTCAGAAAACTCTGTAGCATGCACTGAAAGAAAACCATATTTTAGGGGGGATTTTCTAGTTGCCACAAGGCTAGAAGCTCTAGGAAATGAGAAATGTGCAGAAGCAGATTTAGCGCACAAAATAGGATGGGGCTTGTGATGTTTGTAGATATCAGAGAAAAACACAGTTGAGCAATACTTAAACTCTTTTCTGCAATTGATAAAGTGAAAGCAAATTATCAAGAATGGACAGACAACATGCTTACTGGTTCTGAAAAGAAGCCTGCCAAAGCTAGCTACAAAAGATGACACTGAAAAGCACTGATAAAAAAAGATTAAGAAAGGTAAGACAGAAGGGAAACTGCAATCCTTCTTCTAGAACATTCTCACTCATCAGTCATGAGTCAGCCCTCTTAATATGTACTGCCTGGTTATCTTTAGTGAGTTTATTTTATTATAGGGTTTCTCTTGGTTATTGCATCCATCCCAGCAAATGAGAGAGGAGACGTGTTCTGCATGAAATATTCATTGGGTTTTAGAGCTTAAATCTTAAAAGTAAAAGCTCCAGTAAGAAGCTGAAATAAAAAGAGTTTTAGTGTCTGTTTTATATATATGAGAGCATGGTGGGAGGATAAAGGGGGATTCAGCATGGGGGGGGGAGTTAAAGAAGCTAACAGGAAAGAACTATTTGGAAAGATCTTAAAAGCACAGACTTTTTTGAAAGTGGAAGTTTGGAATATGGGAAAAAAAGAGACAAAAGTATGCAAAGAATTGCAAACTGTTAGGAAGAAGCCAAGATGTGACTTCAACCATCCAGTGTGGGAAATTGCCACGAAAGGAAATGGAAAAGCTCAAAGGCTTCCATCTGATGCAGCGAACAGCCTTTTAGTATCATTATCCTTTGTTTTAGTGAGCAAAAGAGCCTAGTAAATAAAGGCCAGGATTTTCACTAATTAACAAGATCAATGTTACAGGTTGATGATAGTTTTCCTTGTTCATTTAGTCAAATGGTGACTTCACTACTCATAGGCATGTTACTTTATTTATTTATTTTTGGGACACAGTCTCATTATGTAGCGATGGTTAGCCTGGAGCTCTCATTGAACTTTTAAAGAGCCACTTGCTCTACCTCCTGCCCGCTGAGATAAAAGGCATTGGTGTCACCATGACTGGCTCATGATCCTATTTAGTATGTAGCAATGAAGTCTGAAACACATAACTCCAAGGTTATAATATTGTGCACAAAATCTGAGCAGGAGTGATGGGACCATCTTTCCATATCATTATGTGACCTCTATTCTAACTTTCTATTAAGTCTTCCATAGGTCAAAGTGTAAAACAATCAGCACTTAGCATCCTCACCACACATCATTGTCTCTGATGAGAACAAACAGATGCATCAAAGGTATCTATTTTACATGGATTAAAATATAATAAGGGTCTAAAGCCTATCATGTAATTATTTGGAGAATAAAATGAAAAGGAATATAGGCAATAGTGATCTTTGCTGGAGGCATTCAGTCAGTGGCATGATGTAGTACATGCAGCGGTGGTCCTCAGAATTCTCAGTCTTGAAATCAGGAAGTGTTTTGAATAAATGTCTGGCAAATTTAAGAACAATAGCTGTACATGTTGTGCCTAATAACAAGGCATCTTTTCTAGCCCCTAACCAAATAGCACTTCTCTTTGTTGTCCTATAAGTCAGCCCAGTGTTTCATGCATAGTGGATTCTTGCTATGCAGAATAAATGTGTGAAAAAATAATTTAATACACAAAAGAATAATGATACTTATACAGTTTTTGTCCATTGTAATCTGGGTACCTCTAAGTGCTTAAAAATTTCAGTATTTATGGTTCTTTTTCTTTTTTCTTGAATGAAAAAGCCATGGTAGGGTTGTATATCAGAGAATTTTAGAATCAAGTGTGCATTTTGTGTTTCATGATTTATTGAGGGTATAGAGCCCAGGTATAAAAAGTGTCATTGACTTCCCAGGGACAGCACTCTCTTTGGCAGTATTTTACCTCATTTACATCTTAGGTCTACAAGGGAAGCTGAAGACTTGTGTGAAGATTTGTAGCTCACCACAGTGCTAAGGAATAAGGATTTGGAATGGTGATTTTTACTCTTTATGTACCTCAGTTTCCTCAGTTATCCCATACCATGCAAGAATAATCATGCCTAATTTGCAGGGATGTGGCAATTGTCAAATGAATCTGTGTATGTGAAGAATGGAGAAGAGTGCTTGAGGTATGTTAGGTATATAGTTCAACACAGTGCAATCATGTGCTGAAATTTTATGGAGAATGATTTATTCTGATATATATTCTAGTCTTTGATTTTCTATGATCTCTTTAGAAGAGAATTATTTTCAACATGTTGCAGTCTAACTGGAGAAAGTACAAGAATGTGCTAAAGAGTATTTTTAGTTGCTCACAACACAGGCTATAAAAATGGATTTGGCTCCATGAATTCTTTACTTTGACTATTAGACACTGAGCACAGCATTACTGGACACAATACATAACCCAGACCTTGTGAATAAATTGTATAATGTTTTATGATTGTACAGTAGTATGAAGAAAGGCCACACAGATGCATCTTTCCTAGGCCACTGATTCTTTCACTGTCTTCTTGCTTCCAAATAAAACTAAGGCAATAAGAGAACAAATAAAGCTTGCAGGAAAGAGGTGGTTGACCATACAACAACTCTGAAGATTATTCCATTTTATTTTCACTTTTCATGGCAAGAGGATGAGAACTGAAACAGGTGTTTTTAAAGAGGAAGCATGGCAACAGAGAAATATGTATAACGTATGGCACCACAATTCCAGAACACACTAAGGTTAGAAAACACCCAAGCCTGTTTGACAAGATGAGGAAGAAGATAAATATCCAGCTGATAATAAGATAGCAAACACAGGAAACTTGAAAAGCCACACTGTAAACCTTATTCTACATTGCAAGTTACCTAGGGTTAGAGTTCCAGGTTAGCTATCTGGATGAATTATGTGCGCATCTAATGTCATACTATAGTTTGATTTTCAAATAGATAATAAATCAAATGGCAGTATTCCGGGGTTGAAAAAGGTTTATTTTGGGTTTACAGCTGTGATTTTTCTGGATTTCAAAATGACTGCTTTGGAATTTATTTATTCTCTTGGGAAAGAAGGGAAGAAACTCTCTGCTACATTCCCACTGTCTAGGATATTAGCTGTTAGATTTCCTACTGGTTGACCTGATGAAAAGGACACAGCTTTTGACCAGCTAAGCATTTCTTTCCCTGGTCTCACTAAGTTACTGTATAATTCACATTGAATACTGGATTTTTCTTTTCAAGTATTGTAACATGACCCTTACAAAGAGACATAACTGTGAGCTATTTTCTTCCAGGGTTTAATTGGCATGTATCCTCATGCATTGTATTACAATTCCCCCTTGTAGCTTTCTGGAAGATGCCTCATCTGGGTTTGGTTTGAAAAGAATCAGTCTGTTCTTTTACCAAAAAAGTAGAAATAATCCAACATATCATTTTTCATGTAGTCTCTTGGCTACTTTTATAGGAATCAGTCCAATATAAAAATTAACCATCATATTTTGTGTTGATAAATGATAAACTTATTCTTTGAAGAGCTTAGGAAATGACTGAGAGTTTATGGAAAAGGAACAAAGGATTTTCTCTATTAAAGGAATTAAGTCAATGTTTCTATACTCTGACTTTATAGCATTCATTCCACTATCTAACTCTGTTTTGTCTGTGGACGAAACTAAACTCTGGATGTGAAAAAAATGAGCTGAGATACAAAGAGGCACACACAAATTCTCTGATATAGTCTGTGTAATCTAAGGTCTGGGCATCAGGATCGCAGAAAAGCATGTAGGATGGAACTGTCCTCAGATACAATGATAAGGTTTGAATGTGGAATAGTAAAGCTTATGAAAAAAGATATAGGCTTACCAAAGCAGATAATCCTAGGTTAATAAACAACTCAGAAATATTCAGTTATTGGCTAGTGAATATCTATGATGAGTGGAAAAGTTACAAAGCACTCACTCTGGCTATCACACATTTAGGATTTGACAACTTTATCCTTCTTCTCTGTATCCATGGAGGCTGCTGGTGACCTTTCTTTGTGGTATCATTGTCCCTGCTCCAATATTTTCGGGATAAATCTGAGAAAGATTTATAGCTTGAACTTTGAGCTTTGTAATTAAGAAAGTATCTTTGGAAATAACCTGGATATAAGCCCAGATTCTAGTCATCAACTATTGTGAAGCACCTAGAGATTAGAAAAAAGTTCACGAATAGTCAAAATCAGTTCTAAGAGAAAAAGAGTACTTGTTGGTTTTGCAGTCCTTTATTGTTCCCTAAAAATATGCCTAACACAATTATGCTGTGACCACTTCCCCAGGATAACTATTTCACAAAAGGAAACTGGAGAATAGCATTTCCCTTAGAGACATTTAAAATATGTACCTTTTATAGACACTAAGTACTAGGTAAGCTATATTCTTGCAGAGAAACATTGCTGATGTTGACATTTTTGTCTACAGTGATGATGGGGGAATCACTCTAGATAAAAATTCTTTTCTCTTCTTTCTGTGAAAATTGGATTCCAGATCTTTTCCCTAAAATGTGACGTGTGAGCTTTGTAAGCACTCAATAGAAAAGAGACATCACTTTAGGGGCATTGGCTGACAAAACAGCCTTTTTCTTTTTTTCTTAAAGTTCTGACTTGAAGAGCCCTAATTAACCATGCAAGATGTTTGCCTAGGGTTTGCAAGAGAATATTTCCCTGTTTCTCATGAGCTAATAAATTCTTTAACTGAAAATTCTAACTCCTCTCAGTGTTACAGAAGATGCAGGTGTGCCATCCACTTTCTGCAAGCTGGGACAATTGGCTGTTTTACACACCATTTCAGTGTCAGAAGTTCAAATTTTTGAAAGAAACTATCATTTCCATTATGTTCTATTTTCCATGGATGGAGTCAAAGAGGATGGTAAATTCTGAGAACAAAATATGTAGGATTTGAGAATATGTAGACATATTCCACCTCTTAATGGAAGCAGCAGGAAATAACATCATTTTAAGTTGTGATTTTTTAAATGTGACCTTTGGATCAACATCGTCAGCATTAACTAAGAATATGACTTGAATACAGCTCTTCAGTGTGCAAGACAACAAAAATATAGGAATGGAACTAAACAGTTCCTTCTATAATGTTTCATCTCCAACATAATCATTTGAGAACTACTGAATTTTATTAAAAAATAAAAGCAATTGCATATAACAAGTTTCCAAAGAATATCAATGGTATAAAGGATTGTATAGTGCCTTCTTGAGGCCTTTTACAAGAGATGTGAATAATTTTAGAAAAGCACACTGCTCAAGGTCCCATAGATTATGCTTTTTATTTATTTTCCTTAAGATATGTTTTATAGCTTAATATGCTTAGCAACTAGAATTGCGTTTTTATTTGTAATAGTGAATGAGCAATCACATATTTGAATATGCATTGCTTTATCTTAAAGTAGTTTTATTTTAGTGCATTGTATTGATTGTCTTAGAAAATGACTGATTACTTAACAATTTTCTTTTAGGTTAATATCTGATAAAATTATGTTTTAAAGTTTTTAAGTAAGATATATTGTTGTAAATAACTCATGAAGAACTCCAAATTTGTTTAGAAACTATAGGAGGTAGCCAGGGTCACAATATTAGCCTCAAAAAATGTCTAGATCCCAGGTATTTAAAGGTGTTTCTTTCCAGGACAGTGAGTACACAAGCATTTGACTCCCAGGGAGGGACCTTAAAACAGTCATTCTTCTAACTTTAAAAGAAAATAAAAGTGTGTTCTATCTCCTTCATATTTTTAAACAAATAAACAAAAGCAGGAAAGCCAGGATTACCAAAACAATTTTATTCAACAAAAGAACCTCAGGAGGTATCACCATACCTGACTTCAAATTATACTATAGAGCTACAGTAATAAAAAACAGCCTGGTACTGGCATAAAAACAGACTTGTGGATCAATGGAATAGAATTGAGGATCCAGATATTAATCCCAAAACCTATGAACACCTGATCTTTGACAAAGAGGCCCAAAACATTCAATAGAAAAAAGATAGTATATTTAACAAATGGTGTTGGCATAGCTGGATGGAAGTGTGTAGAAAAATGCAAATAGATTCGAGCCTATAACCCTGCACAAAACTCAAATCCAAGTGGATAAAAGACCTCAACACAAACCCAGCCACTTTGAACTTGATAGAAAAGAAAGTGGGAAATACACTTCTACGAATTAGCACAGGTGACCACTTTCTAAATATAACACCAGTGGCACAGACCCTAAGACCCACAATCAATAAGTGGGATCTCCTGAAGCTAAGAAGCTTCTGTAAAGCCAAAGACACTGTGTATAGGACAAAAGCAACAGCCTACAGAAAGTGAAAAGATTTTCACCAACCCTACAAGTGATAGAGGACTGATCTCTAAGATATATAAAGAGCTCAAGAATCTAGAGCCCAAAACCTAGAATAACCCAATCAAAAATGGGGTTCAGATCTAAAAAGGGAATTCTCAGCAGAGGGATTTCGAATGGCTGAAAGACACCTGAAAAAGTGCTCATCATCTTTAGCCATCAGAGAAATCCAAATCAAAACAACTTTGAGATACCACCTAACACCTGTTAGATTGGCTAAGATAAAAGGCACAGATGACAGCCTATGTTGGAGAGGATGTGCATCAAGGGGAACACTCCTCCATTGTTGGTGGGAGTGTAAGCTTGTTCAGCCACTTTGGAATGCAGTATGGTGGTTTCTCAGAAAATTGAGACTCAATCTCCCCAAGGACCCAGCAATACCACTTCTGGGTGTATACCCTAATGATACACAGTCATACTCTAAAGGCATTAGCTCAACTATGTTCATAGGAGCATTGTTTGTAATAGCAAGAACCTGTAAACAACCTAGATGTCCCTCAACTGAAGAATAGATTAACAAACTGTGATGCATCACAATGGAGTACTAGTCAGCAGTAAGAAAAAATGTTATCCTAAAATTTGCAGGAAAATGGATGGACTTGGAGAATATCCTCCTGAGCGAGGTATCACAAACTCAGAAAGATAAGCAGAGGATGCACTTACACATTAGTGGTCTCTAAACAAACAAACAAGAAAAAGCCAAGCATGCCCAAGCTGCAAACCACAACCACTGAACAGCTTAGGATCAGAAACACCCTGGACTGATTCTTCGGATTCCACTCCACCTAAAGGAACACCTGACTCACTCTTGAGGGAAGGGGGACAAAACTGGATTTGCCAGGAGTGGAGACTGAACTAAGCAATATTGGGTCAGTGGGACCCTGGGACTGTCTACTCCCTGCCCAGGGAGAGTATGGGGAGTGGTGGAGAAGAAAAAAAGATCTGATGTGGCGGGAGGGGTAAGGAACCTTGAATAATGATATACAGGGATAGAAAGCGTGACTTCTTTGTTAATAATAATAATAATAATAATAATAATAATAATAATAGTATGCAGAAAAAAAGAAACTAGAACCCAAAACCTTGAATAACCCAATCAAAAAAATGGGTTTCAGAACTGAAAAGGGAATTCTCAGCAGGAGAATTGCAAATGGCTGAAAGGCACTTGAAAAAGTGCTCAGCGTCTTTAGCCACAAGAAAAATGAAACTCAAAACAACTTTGAGATACCACCTTATACCTGTCAGATTGGCTAAGGTAAAAGACACAGATGACAGCCTATGCTGGAGAGGTTGCAGAGCAAGGGGAACACTCCTCCATTGTTGTTGGGAATGTAAACTTGTTCAGCCACTCTGGAATGCAGTATGGTGGTTTCTCAGAAAACTGGGAATCAATCTCTCCAAAGATCCAGCAATACCACTTCTGGGCATATACCCTAAAGATACCCATTTGAACCCCCAAAGTATTAGCTCAACTGTGTTCATAATAACATTATTCGTAAGAGCAAGAACTTAGAAACAAGTAGATGCCCCTCAACTGAAGAATGGATTAACAAACTGTGTCATATCTACACAATGGAGTACCATTCAGCAGTAAGAAAAAATGATAACCTATAATTTGCAGGCAAATGGATGGATTTGGAGAATATCCTCCTGAGTGAGGTATCACAAATGCAGAAATATAAGTAGGGGACGTATTCACTCATTAGTGGACTTTAAACAAAAAGCTAAGCATGCCCAAGCTGCAAACCACATCCACTGAACAGCTTGGGATCTGAAACATCTTGGACTGGCAACTTGGAGCCCATTCCCTCCAGAGGAACACCTAACCCAGTCTTCATGTTGGGATGAGGAAAGCAGATCTGCCTGGAGCTAATGTGTAACTAGGTCACCTTGGGACCTTGAGATCTCCTGCCCTTGCTCGGGAGGAGATAAAGTGATAGGGAGAAGAACAAGTGACAGAGAGGGGCGGGAGGGGCATGGGAGTCTGAACAGAGGGATACATGGATAAAAAATATGACTTTATTTATAATAAAAAACTTTTAAAAAAGAAAGTCAATGCAATAAATGCAACTCTAACTTTATAAGATATTCCTAGTTGCTGTGTGCATAGGAACAGGAAGCAAATTCATGGTATCAGATGATAAAGAGAAGGTGAGATGAGGGTGATAGCTTAAGGGGTATTAGGTTTCTGCTAAGGGTAATGAAGTGTTTCATGGCAGGGTACAACATTAAGCAATGCTACTGAGTTGTCACAGTTAAAAATGACACATTTTAGAAGAAAAGATATGCTCAGTTAGCCTCTCAAAGAATGCAAAATATGTTTTATTTTAAAATTTAATTTGTTTTTATTTGATGTAATATAAATTTATATGCAAGTTTGACAAATCGTACCTGGGTCTTTATCTCCTCTGCATTTTCTTTGCAAGAATCTTCTATACTTTCTACCCCTAAAGTAGCAGGAGCATTCTTTCTGCTTGTTGGCTAATATAAAACTGTGCAATTGGGTATTCTGTAACTTAGACTTCCTGCCCCTCACACTGGGAAAAGTACAGTATGTTGTACATGGTTACTCATTAGCCCCTTAAGATGGGATAACCTTCCTTGTTATTTCATCCTTAATAGGAGACAAAGGGAGAAAATGTAGATAAGGATAAAAATTAATGATATAAATAGTTTCTACAACAGTATTCTTCTACAAGTTAAATACATGTGTCCTATTTGTTAAGGTTTTTTTGAACAACCTAGACCAAGTCTATAAAAGAATACACTGAGGAGAAAACTGAGTCATAGCTTTGCCTATCACATATGACTTTTAGTAAGTATGCGCACACATGTACTCTCTCTTTCTCAGATGGTTAGACTTATGGGATTCTTTTTTATTACACGAATAATTTCTTTTATTGAGAAGAGAGAGTGACTGGGATGGGTAGAAGGGGGAAGGGAATTTGAACCAGGGGATACATGGATTAAAATATGACTTTATTCATAATAACTAAAAAAAAGTTTTAAAATAAAAACCTCAGTTCCTGTGAAAGTGTCATTCGACTCCTCATAGGGAACATGGCCCAGAGGTAGAGAACCACTGTTATACTAAGTTACTACTTAGGTATAAGCCACAGGCATTCCTGTGTGTTTGTCCATCAGCCAAGGGACCACACAGAGCCACTCACTGAAGCAACAAGTGATCTCAAAGTATATAATTAAAATCTCATACTATATAAATAGATATGTCAAAATGTTTGCTTATCCCACCTTATTCTTTTATTTTTATTCACTTCTCACTGAGCTATTTCTTGTAGCATTTATTTTTAAAAGGCCAACCAAATTACACATTTTTCATCTGTTTGTTTGACGATGTCTGGGTTTCATTGAAAAAGTCAAAACTATTATCTCTATTTTACAAATGAAGAACCAGAGTCACAAAATGGCTAAATAAATTTCTCAGATAGGGAAACTCATAAAAGCTACCAACAAAGTGAAATGACATGACTCAGGGGGAAAATAACTCCTCTAAGATCTGTTCTTAACTGACAAAATAGGAAATGTCAAACTGACAGGATGCAAAAAATGACTAATTACTGTTTTGTTAGGCAAGTGGACTCTTTCTCCTTGGTATGAAGGTTTGCATGTGACTCCTGTAGCTGTGTTTAGGTAAAGCTGGATTTGGATTTGTTGTTCTTGTCCTGCTGGTGACTTGATGTGTTGTTCCTTTAAGGTGGAATTCATGTTCTTTAGAATCTCAGTGGGCAGTAAGAACCTACTTTATTTGTTTCATCCTTAACTAACCTTTTTAAGGGAGCCAGTATATGCTTCTTGCCTCTACATTTTCAGTGGTTAATTTTTAGTGGGATGTATGTTGGCTAATCTCTGAAATTATTTAGATTCTCTTGTGTCTATCCTTATGTTGAACTTGGACATTGATATGCTTTCAGTGTTCCAAATGTATTCAGTAAAAGAAATGAACAAGTTTTCATTTCTCAAGCTTGGTATCTCCTTATCTTCAGAACTTACCTTTGGACAGCTCCAGCATTTTCATTGTGTTGCCTACCTATTGGTGGTCTTCAAGGCTGAATAGAGTATAAGTTTCTGAGCCTAAAGACAATGCCTGGCCATATGATAAAGCCTTAGGGGAAATTCTGTACACAGGACTCAAGCATACTACCCTTATTTACAGTACATTGCATGCTATCCTATATTGCTACTGATATAACTATCTTAGACTCTTAGAGGTATAAACCTCATTTGTCCTTGTATTTACTCTACTGCTAATGTTTAATCTGCAATTTCTTCACTTTAATAATCTGTAACCATGAATGAAAACCTTTTCTGAGTCCTGTGGTCTAGTCAATGAATCACTAAGCTAAGGAAAATCTCAAGGACCTCTCTCACATAAAATATATCTTTTCATTGGTACTGCAGCTTAATCAGTTTCTATTTACTTTTTTACATTCTCTTATTGCTGTGGAGAAATATTGTTTTTATTTATTTTTTAAAAATAGTTAAAATTATTATTTCTGGTTAAAAAAACTTTTGTGGAGAAGGACAAAGAGTTTGCTTCCTGCCAACCCTACAGTTACTCCCCATCATCTGCCATAGTGTAATCAATTAGCAGATGGTTGCAATTTTAACTCCAGTGGTCTCCCACAGGTACCCACCCAGCCCTGTTAGGGCATTTCCAAAGAGGAGATTTACATTTATTCATGGCACACCTCCATATGGTGCTATGATTCAGAGGAAGAGCTTAACTTTCTGTTTTGCCTGACCTAGATTTTAAAACTGTGGAGACAAAAATATTAACATTTACTATTAACTGTTATTAGGTTATTTTTGTGAGAAGTCTCACTCTGTAGTTCAGGGTGTCCTAAGGTTCAGCATGTTGCTTTAGAGATAAACCTATGGTTTCATGAAGAAGAAAATGTATAGTGATGATTCCAGGAAGCATCACTACTGCATAATTTCACAGTGTGGAGAACAGAAGTATTTTATAGAAGTTTTTTATGTAAATACAATTTTCCAATTATCATAGCCCTTTATGGGCTGCAGCAGTTGTGATATTACTTATTTAATGTGACTAGTCAATAATTTTTTGGTGTTGTCCTGGTGCCCTTTATTTTTCTACTTGAAAAAGTGATGTCAGTTCCAACTTTACTTGTGTATGTGGGCATGCATGTGACTGTGAGTGTGCATGACTGTATGTAGAATTTTATCTTTAAAATTTGCATAGCTCATACCTGACTTAGTTTTTAAGATATGATGTAATTACTAAATAAGATCCCAATTTTGTTACTTTTGAAAGCTGGAATACAGAGTAATATGGATATATATTACACATTTAATAAAACCTGAATATTGGGGAGAGGGCACCTGGGCAAACCTTAGGCAAGCAGCTCAGGAAATTCTTAAACCTGATAAACAACTGAGTCAGTCACACACACCCTTAATCCCAGCACAGGGAGAGCTGGGAGTGGTGACCTCCACCCTTGATCCCACAACTCCAGAGATAGAACTTCTGTTTCTGTGAGTTCAAGGCTACATGCCTTTAATCCTAACCTGTATGGGTATATAAGGGCTTGTAGAAATCCAGAGAGAATAGAAGAGACTGGCAGAAGTGACTAGGAGTGAGGCTGAGGAAGTTGCAAGACAGCTGGGTGAGAATTGACTGTGGTGCTTCCTCTCTCTGATATTTCAGCCTTCCCCAGATATTTGGTTCTGAGTCTCATTTGTGATACTACAGAGTAACGAGATCATTATGGCATTTTTATACATACATTTTTGTTATTCCCTCCTCATTTCCCTTTTCCCTAGTAGCCCCCACTTCCCAGTATTGCCCCTTCATTTCATGCTGTACATGTACCATTACCTTCTCTTTTTTATTATGAATAAAGTCATATTTTTAATCCATGTATCCCCTTGTTCAAGTTCCTTTCCCCCTCCCACCCCTTCCAGTTACTCTGTCTTCTCCATATCTCTTTATTTCCTTCCCAGAAAGGGTAGGAGGTCTCTCCATTATCTTCTCTTTACCTCCTTCTTTATCCTTTAAAATATCTTTGTATCTGGTCCTTTCCTAATTTCATGATCTATGCCCATCTAATTATATATATTTCTATCTATCTATCTATCATCTATCTATCTATCTATCATCTTTCATCTATCTACATATATCCAATGAAAAAAGTAACTAAAATAAATCTGCAATAAAAAAGGAAACTCCAAATCTTGTACATTTTCAACTCACAAGATTTATTTTATAGACATAAATACAAATAAACACACAAGTAAGTGAACATGAAATTAATATTGATTTACACCAGGAAGTCGACATTGCGTAGCGACTTGGTAGAGGCTTTGTAAAACCTCTGCTCTTCCTGAAAAAGTGCTCATCATATTTAGCCATCAGAGAAATGCAAATCAAAACAACTTCGAGATACCACCTAACACCTGTTAGATTGGCTAAGATAAAAGGCACAGATGACAGCCTGTGTTGGAGAGGATGCGGAGCAAGGGAAACACTACTGCATTGTTGGTGGGAGTATAAGCTTGTTCAGCCACTTTGGAATGCAGTATGGCGGTTTCTCAGAAAACTGGGGATCAGTCTCCCCAAGGACCCAGCAATAACACTTCTGGGTGTATACCCTAAAGATGCACATTCACACTCCAAAGGTATTAGCTCACCTATGTTCATAGCAGCATTATTTGTAATAGCAAGAACCTGGAAACAACCTCGATGTTCCTCAACTGAAGAATGGATTAACAAACTGGGGTACATCTACACAATGGAATACTACTCAGCAGTAAGAAAAAATGATATCCTAAAATTTGCAGACAAATGGATGGATTTGGAGAATATCCTCCTGAGCGAGGTATCACAAACTCAGAAAGATAAGCAGAGGATGCACTTACACATTAGTGGTCTTTAAACAAACAAACAAGAAAAAAGCAAAGCATGCCCAAGCTGCAAACCACAACCACTGAACAGCTTGGGATCAGAAACACCCTGGACTGACCCTTCAGATCCCACTCCACCTAGAGGAACACCTGACTCACTCTTGAGGGAGGGAGGGGGAATAAAACTGGATTTGCCAGGAGTGGAGACTCAACTAAGCATTATTGGATCAGTGGGACCATGGGACTGTCTGCTACCTGCCTAGGAAGGGAATGGGGAGTTGTGGAAAAGAAAAAATGACCTGATGTGGCAGGAGGGGGAAGGAACCTTGAATAAGAAAAAAAAATTCAGAGGGAAAGCTGAACACAAAGTAATTTTATGTGTAGCAAATTATTTGCATTATCACCCTTGATAAGTCATGCTTATGATTTTTATTTTCTTTATAGTTATTGTTAACTTATCATTGTTTTTCTTGATAAATACAAAATAAATAAAGAAAAAAAAACCAAAAAAAACCCTGCTCTTGCGACTGCATTTGAACCTACAAGGGCATTCTTAGGGTTGTGAGGATGGGCTAATTACTTACTTTTAATGGTGGCTGCATGTATTTTGGGGAGAAATTTTATATGTATGCATGTGCATATAATAAAAATAAGCATGTTTATTGTGAAAAAATTGTATCTTTAAGAATATGACAATAGACTATTTTTAATTTTTCTCTTGAAAAATGTTGTCCAAATTGTTACCTGCCCTAAAGATGCTTGTTTGTGGGAAAGGAGAGCTGAGGATGAAGATATACTTAACTATTTCAATGTAGTCTTTTATATCACCATAGTTACTCTGGAATTAAAGCAGAAATTGTTAATAATATTTAATATCTCACGATAATAGAGAAAAAATCATCCTGCAGAAGCATAGTCACAAAAACTGTACAGATCTTTAGAAATAAAATTTGCCGTAAAATTAAAAAATAAAGAGTCATCAAGGAAACACCTATTATTGAAACATAATTTTGAATTTCACTTTGTATCTTACAATGAATTAATAATATCAACAAGATCACAAATAATCCTCCAGCTGCTTGATTCTCAATCCTCATCCTGGCCAGTTTTCTATAACATCGAAGCAGATATTACATTCGTTAACGTTCTTCAACTAAAACCTTCTTGACATGCTAAATTATTTTTCAGTCATTTAGTCATTCATTCTGTCAATCGATACATCTTTATTGAGAATCTACTATGAATCAACCACTTTAGTAGGAATTGGAGCTTTATAAATGGTCATTGTCCCTGGCTTTAATATACTATTTTTTCTCCCCAGAATGAAAACCAGTTATGGTAGTACTTGGACCTGCTAAGCTTATCATTTCAGGGTACTATATATTGAAACCATCTGGTTTTATACAAAATGCATCTAAGAATACTCTGATCTTTTCAAATCAATAAAGGGATTTCAATATTTAATTTCAAACACCAACATCTGTTAATTTTATTAACATGGGAAGATCCTTGTAATGTGACCATCACAGATAATCCAAGGGAAGCATTATAACAGAATAAGCCTGTTAGAAACAGCATGAGTCATATCTTTATACTGACTAAAGATGTTCATGTAAAGCAGTTACCAAGGAATGGGATTCCACTCAGTTCTTAGGTGATGGCACACTCTGTTTTTAACCTTAAAGAACATCAGAATATATTCAACTATATCTCAAACTTAAATTGGATAGAGTAGAAAAAAGTAATTAACATTTATTTCATGGCTGTGCTCAGGAGACTCAAGCATAAGATGTCAATTTGGTGTGTCTGTGATTTAACAAATTTATTTGCATGACCATGTTTATAGGTATGAATTACTGAGTCAGAAACCAAAATTTTCAGTTATAGTGGAGCTCAGGCTGGGGGAATGACTACCTCTGAGCTTCTATGTTACGATTTCCAAGTTTCACACTGTAACTGAGCTGGGGTTTGTTTTGTAGAGGCTGGGCTTCTGTACTGCTGGAGACACTTTTGATAAGAAAGACTGGTGCTTAGTAGTACTAACACTAACTCTGTAATCACTGACCTATTCAGGGTGTGGATTATTATAATGGACATACACTATAGTAATCAAGAAATAGCATCTCTAGGAGTCTCATTCATCAAAATTTCTCCCTTGGTTACTGGTAATAATTATAGATGGAGATGCAAGGCATCTTCTTTACTCTTGTGTGCTTATCTGCTGTTTCTGCACAGCAAGTCTCTGCAGGCTGGCTGTTAGTGCTTCATGTCTTGGGTGTCAGAGGAGCCAGGTTTAGGTCCTCTGGCTTTGACTGTCACTGCTTTGTGACCTCCTGAAGCCTCAAATCCTTCCACTCCTACAGAGTATTACATTTTCAAACTTCCCAAAGCTCCATTATCTCAATTTTTAATGCTGCATTGTGTGTATTGTTTTGAAGGTTTTCTTATTTTTTTCTCATATAAATCCCTTAATTTTCTTTACGATTGGTCAACAAAATTCTTTAGACCAACATAAAATTCACCAGCCTTCTAATCTTTGAATAAAAATACAAACAATATGATCGATAATACTAGAAATGAAAATTTTAAAAATAAGATTAAAAATAAGTAAAAATTATAAATCTACTCTTTGGTTTGTGTATATGCTCTGTTGGTCCCACAGCAAACTCCTGAAACTGGCCTTGCAGAGCCAGTCACTCAGTGTGATAAATCAACAGCTAACAATTATAAACAGGAAATTCATGGAAGCTCAAAGTGAAATATAGTTGCTTCTCAACATCTTCTTGGTTGCTTAAGCTGACAGAGAGTGGTGACTACTGGTAAGGGATGTGACTATACTTGAGTTTCTTTTGAGGACTTCTAATATTTATTATATTCTGAATTTTTCTCTTGAGCTCTGAGAGACACAGATCAGATCCTATACTTACTATGTGCCAATTGAATGCTGAAGCCCAAACCATGGAGCCATAGCTATGTGATACTATGCTATGATAACGTGGCCCCGCATGCATAGACTATAATCTTTTTCTTATTATTGTATTACCTTTCGATTAAACCAGCCTTATGGATCTCAAACACTATTTATGTTTCTGGTATGCTTTGTGCTTTCTCAAATAGAAAGTCGTTCACTTTTCTCTTTATGTGCTACTTAAGCATCTGTCATTCATATATCTTTCTGTTCTGATTTTGATTTATTCATGCTGTCAGTGTTTTCTGGTTACCATCCCATGTAACGGCCTGTTCATCTGTGCATAAACATTTGTATGAGCTGGAAGAGGTGAAGTAATATAAATTTAGTCCATAATTTTTCCCCAATATGAATTGTGCGTCACTACACTACTTCAGCACAGGTTATTCATTGGTTTACTCTCTGAGTTTTTATGGTTTCCAGGCGGGTTTAATACCTGTGATTAACTGAATTTTCCAGGTTGACATCTGCATTTAATCACAAGTTATTACCCATTTCCTAGACTGGTCAGTGTAACATTTCAATCACTCCTTCCTTCTTCATCCACTCATGTACTAAAAGACTCACAGTCATCTATACTTTCCTTCACATTATAGAGTTGCCCTTAGGTACTATTTAAGAAAATTATATTTCTTTTGAAGTAGTCACAGGAAGCACAGGCTTAGTGTATATAAACAGAAGGGAGAGGGCTGGCTGACTGCTTGGGAAGCTATTGTTGATTTACCGAGAGCTCTTATATCAATGCCACAAAATTTGCCTCAGAGAAAAAGCAAAGGCTGTATTGGACCCCAGAAGCCACATAGCTCCTGTATACCCATGTGCAATTCATAGAGCAAAACTTCTCTTCATTTCACATTCCCCTACTTTGGGGGAGGGTTATAGCCTAACAAATCTATGAGTGGTCATATTTTACATTAAACAATCATTGTTTAGTTTTCCAGACTCTTTAATTTCTTAGTTATGTATCATGGTGAATAAAAAAGATTAGAATTTTGCCACTCCTCACCCCTTTAAATGATCAGGTTATTTCAAACCATACTCGCTCCAAGTTCTTCATAACCCTGTCATAAATAATCGTTTTAAGAAGAGATATTGCATGAGGGACAAGCAGGTAAACAGGTGATAATTTCTGGTCACTGGAATTTTGGCAAATCTTGAATGAATTCAGGTCAAGCTTTATATTCCTCCTAAGGTTTTTGCCCTGAAGAGCAGTAAACAGGTAGGTCATATGCAACATTGCAGGAATTTTATTTAGGTACAATCTGGGATATCAAGAATATTCTCATTTTTATGAGTGCAAACCATGTTCTGCTTAAAATTTCTATAGGAAATTTTCAAAGTTGGACTTGATATTTTAAACAAATATATCATATAGCTGAATTATTCTTACATTTTTAATGATCAGCACAATGATTGTTCCACTACATCTGAGGACACAACACATGCAAAAGACCACATAATGACTATAAGTAGTGTCCTTTCCTTATCCTTATCAATTACTGTAAAGTAATTATAAATCATTGTGTACTTGCTGTGCACAAGATCTTCACTGCTTCTAAGTCAGGAGTTCCATATGGCTTATAATTTTATCATAAATGTCAAATATATTAATGATTAGCATATGTTCAAAGTTCAAGCAAAACTGAACAGCATTCGGGGCTGGCTACCAAAAAAGTTTTCTAAATCATCCTTTTCTAAGTTCTCAGTTTGTAAAATGAAATCAGTGAGTCTTCATTTCCCAGTTCATACCAACTCACTGTTTATTTCACCTCTCCCGTGGAGATGAACAGAGAAAAAAGATATCTGGATGAACTTCTTTGTCTCATTACTTTTTGCTTTTTCATGCTACTTTCCACCTGCCATGACATCAGTTCACCACTCTCTACTTTGCAAGGTCAGTGACTGTGGATGGTACATTAGAAGCCTGATATCACCTCCAGGAGTGAGGTCTGCAGTGCCTCAGGAACTCTTCGAAGCCTATTTTGCATACCTTCTTTTTTTTCTCACTGAAATTTCTCTGATTCAACTTCCCCACTAACAAAATGGTACCTTCAACAGGCAGTGAACCCATCCTTTCAAAAACCAGGAGGCTAAATTGATGCCAATAGTTTCCTTCCGTCTTTCCTCCAATCTCACCTTTTTTAGGGATCCTCAGTGCTACCCAGTCATTCTCAGTCCTTCTCCAGGTCACTTAGAAATCTTCCCATGCAGTCACTTGCTTCGCCTGGGCTCCTGTATATATTCAGCTATGCTCTAAGCCTGATATATTCACATGTTGACCATCTTTGTCTCCTTCATGCTTAGCTGGTAGATATCTTCTTTGAACTGTTATTTTCCCTGTTCTCAGAAAAGAATGGTAGTCTATGGATAGTGATAAAAGACATATCATTGGATGAAGAATTAAGTCCAAAGAAATAACTACATACATTAGCCACCTTAGCATAACTGCAACAAAATGCCCAAGATAATTGGCTTGTGAAAATCAAATGGTTGTTTTGGCTCATAGTTACAGAAATCTTACACAACTGAAGTGCTGTTAATACAACTGAAAAAGAAACAGAATTTTAATTTCACTTCAAATAGCTGTAGGCACATGTTGCTTTAGTGCCTCACCTCTCCTAGATCTTGTCAATAGCTCTTTCATATTGATCTTTTCATTGGTGTCAATGACCCTCATTACTTTACTTTTTAGCGATCCTACCTTGTTCTCGTTAATTCCTTCATGTTAGTGCACGCAGGTTCCTTGCAATGTGCCTTTCCAGCTCTCTTCCTACATTTATATCTGTCATTAATGCTCATTCTAGTGTTTTTGAATATCTTTGTACAAATAATCAAAATGTTTGTCTTCTGTCACATCTTCTGACTCTTCACCCACCTGTTCCTTATTGAATGTACTCACTTGGATGCACCTCTGTACAGAATCATGTGACCCGAGCAAGCCATTTTCCATTCCAGCATACTCACACCCTCTTTATTAATGGCATTAGCAGCTTTTTTCTTCTTTGGGTTTAAAGACTCTGATACTTGGTGGATGAATATCCCTTTATCTGGTTCAGTGAAATCACTGACTGTATCATTTCCAAATATATCTAGTCTGCTCTTTTCATTTTACTTCCCAAATATGGTCTTGTTTCTAGGATACAGATGACACTTTCTTCAGAATGGTTTGCCAAATGTGTTACACTCATTCTCTAAATGGCTTCTCTGCACTCAACTTTCATTGGTTCATTAAATATTAACTAATGAGTACAGATCAATTATTTTGAAGATAGCTTATGTATATTTATTTTTTTGTTTATGAAACCTTGCTTGTGAAAATGACTCTCCTTATTCTTTATCATTAAAACTTACATACTTTTTTGTTTGGGGCATCATGAGTCTTTCAGTTCACACATTCTTGTTCTTTTGTTGATTTATTATTATGTATTATTATATACATACATGTTGTGTTGCTTCTATTATCTTCTTAACAATTTAACCCTGTTTTATAGATATTTGTATTTCCTCAATGCCAAGAATAATGACTTATCATGATATAGTATATACTATTTAGTTTGGGCCTTACCTACTTTAAAAATCTTATTATTTACTGCTCAGTATAGACCAAGCATTTCTATGTGATTGAGTAAATGATGGTGAATGAGAATGTATTTCTTTGTTGTAGGGTTTTTAAAATATAGAAAGTGAGACATTCAGAAAACTATTGGAAAATAAAACTATAGCATACAATATTAGGAATATATACTAGAGAAAGGTAGTTACAAAGAAAAAAAATCAGTAAAATCTGAGTAGATGGTGCAAGAAAAATTAAGTAGACTAATCTTGAGGGATCATAAGGAAGTATAAGGAAGTTTTATGTTGTAGTCTTAAGATGGTAAAATGCCTGAGGAATACAGACAGCACTTTGGCTTAGAGCTCTAAGCTGACATGAGACTTATCGGAAAATTACATGCAGTTCTGAATAATGAGAACATAAGGCAATCAATAGTTAAAAAGTAGTAGGATAAAAAAGAAAGAGGTCAGACTTGAAGCTATTTGCTCTAAGCATATACAGGGATTTTTTTTTGTTCCTAAATTTTAATTTATCTTAACTGTATTTTGTTTTATTTGTGTGTGCACATGTTGTCTGTGCAAAGCATGGGTGTGGCAGTTAGAGAAAAACTCATAGAAGTTGTTTTTTTCCTTGACTATGTGTGTTCCTGGGTTCAAACTTACATGTCAGTCTTACCTTTAGCTTCTGTCCCTGTACTTTGGGAATTTGGAACTCTATCCTGAGAAATTTCAGCTTTCTCTCTCAATAAAGCCATTAAGGTTTTAAGAAAGAGAAAAAAAAACATTAGATTTTATTTTTGGAAGGTTGTCAGTGGAAGGAAAATGAAATGATTCAGTACTGGAAGCAGCGAGATAATTTACAAAAATTGTTATAATACATTAGGTAAGAAAGATAGAGCCCCGAATTAAGACAGTGCCAAAGAGGATGAGGATGGAGACAGTGACTGATGGATAGATGGCAATCCAGTTGATAATGAAGAGAGGGCAAATATATTCCTTTTCTAAAATGATAAAGGAGAATATTGGTAAAAAGAGAATGAGCTCATTAATTTCTAGTTCTCCAGGCTGGCAGAGGTGTCTGACCATTCAGGATGAATATACAGCATGCAAGCAAACACAGAACATAGAATTACAATGTCGATAGGGTAGATTGGCACAGAACAGTATTCATCACACTTCAAGTTAAAACCTAACTACGACTTGGAAAAGCTTGCAAGGAGAATCATCCCTAATATTTTCCCAGTGATTTGTCTTTCTTTTTAATTAAAGCAGTTTCACAGCCCTCTGTTCTAGGGTATGTAGAAACAAAAGAAAATACACAATACTTACTGAATAATGGTGAAATGGCTATTCTATAATCACTATTTAATATGTGTTTGTGCATTTTGAGGACTAACATATAAAAGCAGATTGGGAACTTTAAAAAAAAAAAACTTTTTGAGATTATAATGTAATTACATTTCTCTTTTCCTTTTGTCCTTCCAAACTTTAGCATATACCCATTCTCATTGTCTTTCAAATTCCTGGCCTCTTTTTAATTAATTGTTATTGAAAGTATATAGGTGTATGTGTACACTTACGTATTTCTAAATATAACTTGCTAAGTCCATATAATGCTTCTAGTATATATGTTTTCAGGGCTGACCAATGGTGTTCTTCTCCCTAGAGAAGACTATTTCTCCTGCTCCCAGCATTTCTCAGGTGTCTGTAGTTTCATGTGTAGGGCAGGAAAAGCTTTGTGGGCTTTTTCCCATCCACTTTCACCTGTCCATAGGTGTCATCCTTGTTCAGGTTACATTTGGACTGTCCTGTTTATGAGACTTCATAGGTGTAGCTTCTGACATTCCTAGGAGACATAGCCTCAACATTTGTAGTGAAAATGCAATGAGATTATCTGTCTTCTAACTTCTATCTGAGGTTCTGTAAAGCAGGTCACAGCCTCAAACACTTCTTGTTTTGCTTTTATTTCTTCCTTAGGAAATTAAGACTTTCTAAAGGGTAAAATTAGAATTAAGATGATTATAATCATTTCATCATTTATTTACTGAATTACAACTTTTTTTTTGAATAGAAGTGTTGAGATTTATCTGTTCTCCCTAATAATTTTCCTTTTACATTGTACATTAGCTGTATAAAATTTTGTGTTTTTTATGCTATTTTCATGTATAAGATACATTGTCTCTAATTCTACATTTTCTGCTTCATTCTTGTTCATTATAAAGCCTTTCCTATTTTAAATATTCTCATTCTTTCTTCTTTCTTTTCTTTCCTTCTTTAGATTTCATAAGAGAGAAAGCATATGAAACATATTTTTCTACAACTGACTTTTTTCCTTTAAAAACATGATGGTATCTAGTTCCATCCATTTTTCTAATTGGAAAAGTTGACATTTCTTGATTTTCAATTGATGAATACTGCTCCTTGGCCAAAATATGCCATTATTTCTTTATTTTTCTGCTTATGAGTACCTAGACTGATTTTATCACTGGACTGCAATGACCAATGCTGATGTTGACTTGATATTGCTTGTTGACTTTTAGTGCCTTTGAGTAAATGTAGGAGAGACATAGCTTGATCATATGATAGATCTATTTTATAGAACCACTGTACTTATTCCCACACTTACTATAAATACTCATATTGAGGACATATTATATGACATTACAGCTTAGGATGGGTACTTTTTTACACTTAAACTCTCTCTTGTGGTATTAGTTATACTTTCTTATAGGTATTCTTGCAGTTCAGTATATTCTCTTTCATTACCTTCACGAAGGATTACCTTTCCTTTTTATCTTCTCTCTGCATCACTTTATAATTATAAATTAACATAGGTGTATATTATGGCATTTCCCCTGAGGTATTTGCCTCATAATTGGTTGGTCCACTCACCCAGTGTTGTCTACATTTCCCTTTTTGTCTTATAGTGAGACTAATAACATGTTTTATATTTGCTGGAATTTAGCACACTGGATGCTGTGTGAACTATTGTTTGTTTGGAGTTCTGGGGCAAAGAAAGAAAGGTATTCTTTGGGAAGTGTCCTTGGCCCTGGCGTTTCTCACAGACTTCTTACTCAAATCTGAGCTGTTGGTCTCAGTGCCACAGAGGAAGCCTTATCTGTTTTCTTATTCTCTTGAGACATGCATGCAAAGGAATGCTGGGAAGCCTCCAGGGACCAGCTCAAATTCCTGAGACATGTTTATAGCTTGGCTCTATAAAGACTTATCCACAACTGTTAAGATGAGACATTTTACTTTCTTTGAATATATTTGGAGAACATTTCATTACTTCTTTTATTTCATTTACTATTTAATAGGAAAGAAATGCACTATTCTCTTCATTTTTATGTTCATTTCCTAATCAAACTATAAATTGAAGTGATATATTCAAAATAATAAGAGCTTGGAATTATTTGGAAAGACTCAGGTTAACATATATACATATATAACATTTTAATTTATAAAACCTTGAATCGTGTTTTTACATTTATCACTGTCTTTATTTTATAAAAACAAAAGCATTTTTTGAAATGCATATACTTCTACATGTTAGATCTTGATTATTGGCTTAATAAAAATAAATTTGAGCATTATATTCTTACATTAGTTTTATTCTAAATTTAGTTTATTTATTAGTTATATTTTTATTACTTTTTTGGTTTGAGTATTTAGCAAATGAGACAAACATAGAAAAGACAAATATGACTATAATTTTAGTTTCACATATTAGGTGTCCCTCACCCACAAGAGAATAGATGATGTTCCTACCACACCTATTTACGTGTTGTATTTTAAAAATTGTTTTTCCTAATATAAGCATATGTTGAACTTTCTTTCCCTGTACCATATCATTATCATATCCCTAACATGTTTTCCAATTTGCTTAATCAGTTTTGGAAGTCAAAATTAAGTCATTCTGCTACCTTGTGGCTGCAATTTGGAATAGCAGATACTATGTTTAAGATTTATGACCTTGAGCTTAGCAGTTAAAATAAGAAAGCAAAATCAGTACTTTGTAAAGAATATTTGATCTAAGTAAAAACCTAAGTGATTATCAAGGTACTTTTCCTTTCTGCCCAGGAAGATACCCAAAAAATGCCAGCCACACTGTAATAGTGATTGGGGATGGATCTAGGACAGGAAGCAGATGTACAGCACAGGTTTGAATGATTCCTTAGAGGTGCTAAGGAACTGAAGTTCCTATTAATTTTCTTTCAAAAAATTCAGATTATAGTAAATCAAACCAAATAATTTTCTAATAGACAAAATCATCATATGAAAATGAAAATGTCTTTATTCTTTTTCATTCAAACCAAACTTAAATCAGCCTTTAGGGTGAGTCTCAGCAAGACAGAGCAACAGTACTGTGCATATTTTCCAGTGTGTCTTTCTTTATTTTGGTTCTGGCAGAGACTTCTCTTAGAAAGGGAGAGGGGGATTAGTGAAAATACAGTCTTCAGCATTTTCAGAGGTTGGCTGCTGTCTTCATCCCCAGTTCCGACACTTTGAGACTATTCTTGGGGTAGCTCCCATGTTGAGTCTGAGAAGACAAAGAGGGCTTGTCTTTCTGCATCTCCTCTTACTCCAGGCTGAGTGGTTCTTGAAAAGAGGAAAGAGCCATTTCTCATTACTACTTAGATCTTTTAGGCACCTCATTTTTCATTTTGTAAAAAGATGAGCTTTTATTTAAAGTCCTCATCACTTCCTTTTTATGTCTCCAACTCAATGATTTGGTTGTGAGCCCAGTCTTTAAAGGATGAACCATCTCTCTAGCCCAACTTCTCAACTTAAAATTTCTAGCAAGAAGGATCATTTTGTAGGTTACAAAGAATGTCTCTATAGTTAAGAAACATCTTTTATTTCGTGCAGTATTAACAGCAAAGTGGATACTTGAAGCTCATATGCTTTTCTGAATTGAATTGACCACCCTCCATTTCTTAGATAATTGTATTTGATAGATATTGTTTATGTGTTTGCTTTAATCATTGAACCTTTATTCACTACATTTCATTGTAATCTAATCCACAAAATAGGCATGCATCTGTTCAGTTCTACCACCACCTTTTAAAAACATCTTTTTCTTTGCAAAGCTCTCTATTTCCTCTGGCAGATGCTGAAAGTATTAATGGTGGCCAAGAGGCTTCTGTCTCCTAATGAGTAGCAGGTGTGGTGAGAAAGCCTTATTATTTATTACTTCCTCACCCAGGACACTGTTCTATGCTTGTAAGACATTTATGCTCTTCTCCATCAATGGCGTCTTTATTTCCTATGGAGTATCTCTGTGTCTGAAATGAATGTTATACTTCACACTAAACCTTGACATTCACTACCTCAGAGACTACCTTCACCTACTGTGCACAGTAATGGGGGTCAGCTAAAGCAACACTCCTAATGTTTCCCAGATTTTGGATTATTTGAGGTCACAGGGTAAGGGAGTGGGTGGAAAGGGGAGGCTGTGGAGGAAGGAGATGACTATATTTCTTGATTGAGCTTTTGTTTCTGGTCTTCAGTGTATGATTAGAAACCTTTCTCATAGTTTGCCTGCTCCAGATGGATTGGAGCTGGTCCATGTTGGTTTTCTTTGTTTGATGTTCAGCTGTGATTAATGAGAAAAACTACTGTTTTGGATGTGGGCTACTTATACATGTTAAGGCTGAATCTGATGTCCACAGGTTTTAAGATTTATTAAATGGGGCATGATTTTTTTGCAAATATAGCATTTAGACTATAATATTCACCTGTTTGAGATTCTCCCATTTTGCTTAGGCCTTTGAGAAATTGTGTATATTGGGTACACAATTTGAAAAGAGTCCATTTTAATTTTTACTTTATGTTAATGTGTATTTATGTATCTGCATATGTGTGGGGGTGTCTATGGAGGCATGAAAAATATATCAGACACAGGGAGTTTAATTATACTCCAGTAAGTAAATGAGCAGCATGAATGGGCTGTTTTGCAAATGCCGAAATCATAAGAGTGGGTACGAATCTGAGAGAACTGATAGCTGACTTTGATTGGGTGCATGATGTAAAATCACCAAATAATAAACAAAAAAGAATATATCAGAACCCCTGGAGATTGATTCATAGACAATTTTAAGCTGGTCAACATGTATGTTCAGAATTGAACTCAGGCCCTGTGGAAGAATGCCAAGTGCTCTTAACCACTGAATAGTTTCTCCTGCCCCTACCCCTATAAACAATGTTTTTAAAAGTGATAACTTTAAGTTGTAGAAAGCTTCATTTGCATTATCTTTGGATTTTAGGTGTCATAGAGAAGTTTAGGCGTTAGAGATTAGATGGTGTGCATTTCTGGAATTGCTCACAAATATTCTTTACCTGAAGTTATTCAAGCTTTTATAGCCAAGATAATGATGTATGAAGCAAATGAAAATTCAGATTCAAATTTGACTTTATGAATGCTTCGAGGGAGCTTTTAGGTATGCAAGAATTGATTGGCCTGCTGTCCCCTTGTATTTTGTTCTGACTACTTTTCAATTCTAACTCTCTCATTCACATCTAGCTTATGGTTAAGAACCACAGTATCTATAGAAACTATTTAATCTGTAGGTGGTCCTAAACTTGTTCAAATCTTCCTTTCAACTGAAACAAAATAATATTTGCAAAAGCAAACAAAAAGAAACACCAAAGTGAAAGTTGCCATTATGAGGGAGAATCCACAGTTTAAAGTACTGTGAATTTAGCATCATATAGCTAAGATAAAAAAAATGTTAAAGTGACAATCAGTTCAATCTAATATTTATATCTATCATGTATCTTCTCTATTATCATATAAAATAATCTATTAAATATTTTAAATTTTAAATTTTTTAATACTGTTTTTTCCTAATCAGAATAATCATATTACTTTTGTTTCAGAAATTTTATGTATTATAGACTAAGTCTTTATTCTTTACCTGAGGAAAATGTCAGTTCAGGATTTATCTGTCAAAAGGACCATATTACTGACATAATTTTCCAGATTAAAAGCAGCTCCATCAAAACATGAATAAAGGTCTTCACAGAACTAATGTGTAGAAGGAAACAGAACATATCCAGCATAGATTAAGCCACCTGACCAAGAAGGGGCAATGCTGAAAGCATGATAATAACTGTTCAAAACCTACTGTAGAACCATGTCACAAAATTACTATGATATTTCAGTGTATTTGGCATTGTGTCCAAAGGAATAGGGTTCTCAGAACTGTTTCTGCAGACATCAGGTTCCCCTAAATATGCCATATGTATACATTGGAGGAAAGACAGTCTTTTTATTTAAAGTGCTAGGAAAACTGAATATTCACATGTAGAGAATTGAATCTAGGGTCCATATCTCTCATTTTTCTACTGATGTAACCAAACATTTGTGGCTTAATGTAAGACACAAAAGTACTAGAGGAAACACAGGGGATACATTAAAGGTAATGGTTTTGTTTTTCAATATCAGATCTCTTAGTGTAGCACAGGATGTCCTGGAACTCCTTCTGTAGATCAAGCTGGTTTTGAACTCTTGAACTGCCTCTGCCTCCCAAGTGCTGGGATTAAAGGCATGTATCACCACATCCAGCTTACATTTAAAAGTGTAAGTACGTGCAATGATTTTCTGAAAAAGATTCTGATAGCTATTGGGATAGGTTGTGCAGATGGGTTAATAACTTTATAATTAACTTAAAAAAGTTATCATATTCTGCACAATAAAGGGAAAAAGTATGAGAATAAGGAGTGTACAAAGTAGAAATCCCTGCTAGCTATTCATCTAACAAAAATTAATGTTTAGATATATGAGGATCTTAAAATTTACTCCCTCAGAAATGACAAGATGAATGGAGGATTTTCAACAGAAGAACTATAAACTGCTAAAAATTAATGAAAAACTTAAAGATCAAGATAATTCAAAATCAAAACTACACTGAGTTTCTATTCCATTAAGATAGTAAAACACTAGTCTAGCCTGTTGTAGATAGTTTAGAAATTCTTTAGTCCAAAGGGAAAGAGAAAAAAATCATACCCAGATCTTAGAGGATTTGGTAATTATACTTACTTGAGTCATATCAAATTAGGTCAATTCAAAAATTGAATTTAGAATTTAGTGGAAAAAGGAAACATATTTCTGACAGCAAACATTTTGAAGGGAAGTGTACAGAAACATGGAAGTACTATGGTGGTAGATGTGAGTATTGAAACTTATTCTCCAAACAAATTTGTTAAATTTATCCTTTTCATATTGTGATTACTGGTGTCACCAATGGCTATTCTCACTTTAAGACAGACAATAGTAGTCCATGTGTGGCCTTTTTAGGAACCTCATTCAGTAAATAACAAGCTTGTCATAGAGATGAAAATTCAAAGGACATTGGGATGATTTTGCCCCTAGCCCAATGTCACAAACATGGAATGTACATGGTGGCTTCTCATTTTACAAGCATCTTATCTTTTTTATTATGAACAAAGAAGTCACACTTTCTATCCCTGTATATCCTTATTCAAGGTCCCTTCCCTCTCCAACCATATCAGGTCATTCTCTCTTCTCCACAACTCCCCACCCACCCTGGGCAAGCGGTCCCCTGGTCCCATGGTCCCAATATTGTACAAGCATCTTTTTTAACTGATACCACTTTTGATACTTCCAATGATTAATTTTTATGTTTGTAGGAGATTAGAGGCTTCCCAGAGTTCACCTAGGTGGTCTGTGTTGTATGACATAATTGCACTTGAGAATGAACATCCATTGAATGAAAATATGAATGCTTAAGAAACATTTATTTTTCTTTTGATTTTACATTTTCTTTTGAGTCACCCTGAATTTCCTAGAACTTACTCTGTAGACCAGGCTGGCATCATACTCAAAAATCCTTTTTGCCTCTGCCTCCCATGTTTTGGGATTAAAAGCATGCACCACCATCTCTTGAGAAAAAAACATTTCTTAATGAAATAAAAGTAAATCATTTACGATAGGAATCAAGAAGCATAAGTCTGTGACTAACTTCTTTGTTGTTTGGTGATTTATCTATTTTAAAATATAAGATAAAGTAATATAATATTCTCTATATTTAGATGAGAGCATATCTTACTGATAGAAGATTGATGGTTATCCAAAGACAAAACTTACCACCCAACTTCTAATTAGAAAGAATGTGAACCACTACCCAAAACCTTGGCATTTATTTTGAGTGCATAGCTACTAACTCCTGAAGGAGCCACCAATGCCATGTCTTTGACAGAGGTCGACCACCAACCCTACCAAAAGTTGCATATCAAATTGGATATTAAAAGAAATCAGTGCTTTCTTCATTCACACTCTCTTGCACGCTCCTCCAGAAATCTAACAACAGTCTCCTTCAACTTTTTTAAGGTAAATTTTCAGTAAGCCTTAATTTTGACAATAATCATAGAAGAGTGTTAGTATGTACATTGGCAATAGAATTTTGATAAGACTGACAGGAGCGGATGCTGAACTGAGCAATATTGGAACCTTGGGACTTCCTACCCATGCTGGGGAAGAGATAGGGAGATGTGGAGAAAAGAGAGTGACTGGAGGGAGTGGGAGGAGGAAGGGACCTTAAATAAGGATACACATGGATAAAAAATGTGACTTTATTCATAATACAAAAAAGAAAGAGAAAAAAGAAAAAAAAAGTATGTTCAAAAGGGATAAGGATCATGAGGAGGAAACTTACAGAGACAGCTGACCTGAGCTATTGGGAGCTCACTGACTCAGAAACAATCATTGAAGTACTTTCAGGGAAAGGAATTAAACCCTTCAAAAGTAGACAACTGTCAAAGTGTATGGGCAGTTTGTGGAGCCTCTCACAGTAGGATCAGATTATGTTCCTGTACATGAACTGACGTCTTGGAGCCCATTCCCTACAGAGAATCACCTAACTCAGCCTTGATACTGGGATGAGGGTCTCTAACCTATCTCAAATGAATATGCCAGACTAAAGTGATCCACCTTGGAAATCCTTGCCCTTCTGGGGGATGGAAGAAGGCTGAGGGTGGACTGGGAGGAATTGGGAGGAACTGAGAGGAGGAAAGGGAGGGGGAACAGTGGTATGTATGGAAAAAAACTTTTAAATAAAAAAAGAGAGAAAAGAAAAAAAGAATTTAATAAGAAAACTCCTTATCAAAATACCATTACCATAGAGGTCAAAATATTAATGAGTTTAGATTACTGTCAATTCAGTGACCCAGAAGAGAATTCAATACTTCTAAAAGACCTTCTCATCATGCATATTGGAACCCATGGCTAAACATATTTTATCAAGGCCATTCTTGTGAATGTGTTGTGATGCCTCCTTTCCTTTTGTGTGTGGACCTCCCCATTGTTTCAAGAAAGGTATTACATGTTTCCTATATCTTCATACAGAGTAAAGACAGAATTGAGAATCTACAGATATTTTAAAAGGTTCATATGGGTAACCAAAAACACACAAGTTTTAAAGGATATATTTTCCATGAATTTAACCCCATTGGATATCACCTTATTAATGTTTCCAAATCATTCTGTAGGTATACTTTTGTTTATGAGAACTTGTATCTTGGTTGGGACATTTAGAGTTGACACTACGTGCTTATGTGACTGTTTTATTCCCTCGCTATTCTTAGTGGAAGGAGTTAATGACATAATTCATGAAGAAGAAAGCCTCATGGAATTTGACAGTAACGAGAAGCAGTGGTGTGCTAATTTGGCCATTGTACATATCGCAGCTTGCCATCTCAATTTCAGCCATTGCTAAAGTGCTAAGTCATGCATGCAGATGTTGAAGATATGACCTCAGGGGCCCTTTCAGGCTGTGAAGACTATTATACTGAGTGTGTTTTGATACTGAGAGGCCCACTTCCTCAGTCAACAGCTAATTTGTACAGTTTGTTGGCCAAGAGTGACAGAATAGACACAGATCCTACAGCAGTCTTTCCAATTGAAGTGTTAGACTGGATACTGTAAAATGACACAATTTACCTATATCATATACATGAGTGTGTATATAGTATGAGTATTTTGAGACATGCTTATTTTTTTTTTTATTCCCGTCCCCGAGACATACTTATTTATAGATGAGACATACTTATTTATAGATGCAGATTTATAGTTATTGAAGTATAACCAAATATCTGAAAAATGCAAGAATGAAAAACTATTTTTAAAGTTGGGTTTCAGATTGGAGTAGATGGGTCAGTAGGTAAAGGATATGCCACGCAAGTATAAAGGAAGACCTGGGTTTGGAACCCAGGAAACCACGTAAAGCTTCACTTCTGTGGTAATGAATGAGAGTAATCCATCACTAGGAAGGTGAAATGTCAAGTAGAAACAGGAGAACCCACAGAAGCTTGTGCACCAGCTAGTCTGGTACAGACGTTGATGAACAAGAGTTAGACAATGTGGAAAAGTGTCAACACTTAAGAGTGTCTTCTGATTCCAGCGTGGAGAAGGAGATGTGGTCACAGACTCTCACACCTAATTAAGAAGCTATTTTCAAATGATACCTGCTGGGAAAAGGAAAATCAGATTTCTTATAGATAGTGTCATTTGGTATATCAACCACATTCTAGTGCATGTCTCATGCCCATGACTAATTAGACAATACAAAATTTACTCCTTTGTGTGTGTGTGTGTTTGTGTGTGTAAGAGAGATGGGGGAACTTTGCTTTTCATTTTTATTTTGGAATTTTGTCTTACTGGGTTTTTTTTGGTGCTTGTTTTGATTTCCATTCTGTATTTGGGTAGTTTTTGGAGTGAGAAAGGAGAGAGAGGGAGAGAGAGAGAGGAGGAGGAGAGAGAAAATCAAATTGCATGGGTAGTGAGCTGGGAAATATCTGGAAGGAGTTGGGAGAGGGGAAAATAGGATCAAAATATATTGCATGAAAATATAAATAAAAAGATTGTCTATTGGCTGTCAGACATATGTACACACAAACACAACTGAGCTGCTTTTAAAATATAAAAATTTATCTTCATATAATACATAGTATTGATTAAACTTGAAAATTGAATCATATTTTGTTCAAACAGCAAGCTTTACCATGAGTTCCTTCTTTCCTTTCTTTCCTATTGTAGCACTTACACTAGCAGGTCCACTTATGGCATTTTCATGAACACTTGGTTTAGATTGATTCCTTTATTTTTCCTCAGATTTTTTTTGTATTAAAATACTAAGAATAGCTTAAGGTTATAGAAACCATAATTTAGTGTTCCTGGAGTTCATTTGAAGAGAGGGAGGAGAGACCAAATGCGTAAGAGGCAGTTAAGATCATAAAAGTAAAAATCACAGAGGAAAGCTGACCTGAGTTAGTGGAAGATGATGAATGCTGGAATAACAGCTGGGGAACCTGCATGGGACCAAACTAGGCCCTCTGAATATGGGTGACAGTTGTGTGGCTTGATCTGATCTGATTGTGGGACATCTGGTAATGGAACCAGGACTTATCCCAGGTATATGAATTGGCTTTTCGGATCCCATTTCCTATGGTGGGATAACTTGCTCAGCCTTGATAGTTGGGGGGTGGGGAGTGGAGAAGTGATGGTGGCTTGGTCCTTCCTCAACTAGGAAGACTTTGTTGCCTCCCCACGAGAGACCTGATCTTCCTTGAGGAGGGGATGAGGGGTGGGGTGGAGTGATGGGGGCAAGAGGAGAGGAGGAAAGGGTAATATCATTGATATGTAAAATGAAAAACTTAAACTAAAAACAATATAAAAATTCAAAGATGCATATTGCTGACACAAAATTTATTTAAAATTTAAATTTTATCATATTAATATAAGAACAATTCTCTGATGCAGATCAAAACAACTTGAAATACCACCTTACACCTGTCAGAATGGTTAAGATTAAAAACACAGATGACAGCCTATGCTGGAGAGGTTGTGGAGCAAGGGGAACACTCCTCCATTGTTGGTGGGAGTGTAAGCTTGTTCAGCCACTCTGGAATGCAGTATGGTGGTTTCTCACAAAACAGAGAATCAATCTCCCCAAGGATCCAGCAATATCACTACTGGTCATATACCTTAAAGATGCACATTTGCACTCCAAAGGCATTAGCTCAACTATGTTTATAGCAGCATTATTTCATAATTGCACTAACCTGGAAACAACCTCTACACAATGGAATACTATTCAGCAGTTAAAAAAAAAGATTTCCTAAAATTTGCAGGCAAATGAATGGATTTGGAGAATATCCTCTTGAGCGAGGTATCACAAACCCAGAAAGATAAGCATGGGATGTACTCACTCATTAGTGGACTTTAAACAAAAAGCAAAGAACACCCAAGTTGCAAACTACAAGCACTGAACAGCTTGGGATCTGAAGCACCCTGGACTGGCACTTTGGAGCCCACTCCCTCCAGAGGACCTGTCCTAGTTTGATAGTGGGGTGAGGAAATCAGCCTTGCCTGGAGTGGATGCTGAACTAAGCCACCTTAGGACATCCTGCTTTTTCCAGGGAGGAAATGAGGAGATGGGGAGAGGAGAGAGTGACCGGGAGGGGTTGGGAGCAGGAAGGGAGTTTGAACAAGGGGATAAAAAAAATGAGACTTTATTCTATAAAAAAACATTACTTAAAAATTAACTTTCTCTTTAACAAACAAAAGAAGAAGGAGGAGGAGGAGGAGGAGGAGGAGGAGAAGCAGAAGAAAAGAATTCTCTGTTTTTACTTTGATTTTAGTAAGGACAAAGAGTCCTATGCTTTTTTAATTTACAAAGATATCTTATTCAAATTCATTGTAATAGAAAAAAGTATTCCTTCCCAACAATGCTACAAAAATGGATCATCAAGCTCTGTCTCCTTCCTCTGATAGTTTATGAAGGAATGTTCTGTTCAGTTTCCTAGAGTTGTATTAGGATAGGCAAGGGGAAGGACCAAGGCAGCTATTGTTTCTCATTCCTGTACTGTGGCAATTGAAGAACATTAACAGGCTAGAAGCAACTAAACATGAGAAATTATGATGGTTGTCATACTCTTTCTTTCCAACATGGAGTAATCATTTAAAAATGAGCATCCATATTTATGGTCTTTTTACTCCAAAGTTCTAAGGCAAAGAGGTGTCTAGATTTCATAAACAGAGAACTCCACAGTAATGTCTTATTCTGACTCCTGCATTTGAGCAACACTAATAACTTTACCCACTAAAGAAAGTTGCCAAAAATCCAACAGTCTTGGCAGTGATTGGATACAGAAGGATAATGAAAATGAACAAGAAAATAGGAACTTGGGAAGGGATGTGATGGGGCCATAGAGGGATGCAGAAAAGGGTAGATGGATGGAGGGCATGACCTGCATGTATTGTATACATGTATGAAATTCCAAAAGAATAAAAATTAAAAACTAAAAAGAAAAGTGTAGTTTTTTTGTCTCCCATTGTTCTTTTAGAATTAGGGAACACAGTGATCTGTGCTCTGGAGCACAGAGGTTGAATCATTTTTCATGAAGTTTGTTATTAATATATGTTTCTAGCCAAGAAATTTTATGCAATGCAGTCTTTGAACTTACATCATTTGTCCTGAGATCCATTGCATTTGTTTTGGATCCTGGAATTCTTTTATTGGCCTTTGACTAATCCCTGCTACCATTTTCACTTGCTCAAATGTTACACTGATGACGTAAAATCCAAACCCCTAAGAGATGAAAGATAACTTGAACTCAATTGTTAATAGAGAAAAGCAAACTACGTCACTTATGTTGAAGGAAACAACATAAAGAGCATACAGAACTATGCTTGTAAATTACAGGTTTGTAATTTCCTGTTTATAGAAGAATAAGAATAGGATGACACAAGACATGGAGTGTATTTGTAATACTATGAAATAGAAGGTTTGAGACCATAGTAATAAATGGCTACCAATGACTATGAATCTTTAACATCTCTTGTTTTCTTTGTGAACTTAGAAAGCAGGATTTTGTAGTTATACTGTTAGAACATTTCATAACTTGTTGCAAAAATAAGTGACACATCCCCTTGATGCCATTTTTATCATTAGGATGTTTACATATAGTACCTACAATGGTACCTGGAATTTGGGTGGGATGAATACATGGCAGTGGTGGTGGTCAAGGAATGACGTTTTCTAGAACAATCCATGTTCAGTGAACATATGCTATTTCAGCTACTGCCACCAGATGGGAGTATTTACCTTTGGACTCACAGTTCTCTTTAACTGGGCTGCTGGAGGAATGGAGTTTTGCTTTTTTGGTTTTTGCCCCAGTCCTTGCAGAAGTGGTTTAGTCACTTGAAGGAAGGGCAGTTTTAAGTGTTGTGTATCTGTATACATATAACACACAAGTGCTCTCCAACGTCCATGCTCCTGGAAGTCACAACCTTGTGACTTCTGAGAAGTTTTGAGGTGTCTTTGCTCCACCTCTGTGTCATCAGGATGCAGCTCAGGTAAAGCGTTCTTTTTCAGGCTTCGACTTCAGTAGGAAGACAAGAGTGAGCAATGAACTTCAAAACCTTCACTTTGCCTGAGTTTGATTAGAATAGTGATAAGTGACACAATCTCAAATTGGATTGCTTTTTAGAATTTGAAGCCTATGCGATTAGAAAATATAATCTTAAAGAGTAAAGAACAAGAATTTATCTAAAAAATTAAAAATAGTTGAAATTTACAAGACAAATCTCCCATACATTGAGGAATATGGCATATTTTATCAATTACTGTCTATTGTTTGCCTGATGGGTACTATGTTGGGTACACATTCATTTTTCTAAATGAAAAGATGAATTAACTTTGGAAGATAAAATTAGCTTCAAAACAGTAATGAAGTTAAAGTCACTTCAACTTAGCATCCACTGTTGTAGAAGACGATTGTCCCAAAAAGCCTTTTTCTTTTTGCTGAGCTAGAACATAAGAAAAAAAAAATCAGATATTTGAAAATTGAAGTCTGCAAACAGAAACCAGCAAAAATTCTGGCTCTTTGACTTTCTGACTCTACAATGATGTTATATTCAATAATCACTAATTTCATGTCTAATACTAAACTCCAAGGCTACTGCCAGCTGTTTTGTTCTCATGAATGTATTTTTTTATAATTTTAGAGTTTCCTACAACTCTGTGTAAAGACTGCTTTCATATAGAAAGACCTCAGAAATTAAGAGCATTTGTTGATATTTCAGAGGACCCAGGTTTAGTTCTCATTACTTAGATGTTGGCCCACAATTGCCTGTAACTCCAATTCATTGTGTCGGGTTCCCACTCCAACTTCCAAGGGTCCAAAAGAAGCAGGCACTTATGTGATGCACATAAATATATTTAGGCGTCCACACAGGCACATTAAATAAAAATGAGCAAGTCTCTTTGAGAGGTATATCATCTGTCTTTGTTAAACTAGAGTAGCTCTACCTCTTCCATCACCATGCTGCTCATTGAGATGACCTGCATGTTCCTACTTAACAACATCTATACCCTAAAATGCTTTGAAAACTAATATTGAGCCTTACTCTTCCTGTTTTCTCTTTTTATAAAGAAAAAACAGAGACTAAAGGAGGTCAAGCAATAATGTTATGTCACCACAGTGGCAAATCTTTCATCATAACCAGGATTCTAATCCTTCTGGTATATGCCTATGTCCCCACTATCCTTCTCTGTTTCATATCTGATAGACTCAGCTGGTACCTTAACATTTCAAGCACAAATCACACAGTCTTTCATGGGAACATTCAGCCTTTGAAGAGTATATCTTTCTTTCTCTCAGGGCATCATATTGTGAAAAATAGAAACTCATTCTTCTCCATGTGATTAAATGTATTATGGAATGCCTTCATTGCATGCCAATTACAAGATATAGTGTTTAAAGATAATCTTTGAATGGTTTCAAAACATAAATTGGTACTTTTAGAAAAATGTAACCTAGTATTTAATTGCTTAGACCATGAAACTCTATTCAGTAGATCAAACACCATACAAGAGAACATTTGGCAAGCTAGGAGTGGAACATAATTCTGTGTCCCACTGTTCCAAGTAAAAGTTATGATGATTTATTCTGCCCACACTCTATGGCACAGAGTCTTTGGGTCTTGATTGTACACTTGTCAGTGTGTTGGAGCAGACCCAGAACCATATTCTGAGGAATTCCTCTTTTTTTGCCAATAAGGGTTTTTGTGACCTACCCTAGTGCAGAGTTAGTGTGGTCATCTATTCAGCAACATCTTGATTAGGTGTTTTAATTACTATAGGAAGCTTACTCAGTGATTGTCAAAGAATGTGATTTTGCTTTTAATCAGCAGCTCAGAATATCTGCACTACAAGTTGTAATTTTGAATTGCATGCTGTTCAGTTCCTACTAAAGTCTTGGTTTTGAGAAATTATAATCAAAGAGTATTGACTAAAGTAAGGCATAAAATTTATATAAAAAAGTATCATACTATCAGAGTGCTGCATATTTCCACTATGTTGTTTTAAGTCTCCTTTAAAATCAGTTTATTAATAAATTGAGTTGGTAGATGCCATTAACTTGCATGGAATAAACAGCTATGTAATGTTATCAAAGGGATATTGCTGAGAAGATGGTCAATTACATTTCAGAGGATTCTTGTAACAGAATTTTATGGAAAAAAATCATTTCCCATTCTTTAGTAACATGATATATATTTGTTTACTGTTCATTTTTTTAACCTCAGGAAAAAATCAGCATAGTTTAGCATGCATTCTCTATAACCCTATGGACCCATGTCCCAATTTACCAATATAGATCCAGTCCATGTAATAGTGTGACTTTGACCCTGTTCTCTCTATGTGTCATCATTCATTGCTTATATCTCCATTACATATTAAAATATGAGGCACACAAAACATACTAAAGGTCTACTAAATGATTGAATGATTTGCAGTATCTTTTGCAATAAATGTCACTCATCCTTCCTGTTTAACATGTCCTGAGGCAGTTAGGACATGCCAAGTTCTAGACATTTGCTACTTAAAGCCTTCATGCCTCTGGATTATGGTGCCAGTTTTTATGTTAGCAGAACAACTGAAGGGTGTAGCTAAGGAGAGCTCTTTTGTCAATTCTGGGGCACACTCGAACCCAATGGCTGATCAGTGTGATGCCAAATTTCTCTCATTTCTTGCATGAAACATATCTTCTGACATAGAGAACTACTGACCTTTGGTAGGTTAACTGTCTTATTAAGTGTCTCCCTTTTTTTTCCAGCAAGCTAATGATTTCTAAATGTTTTGAGGTCTATGATTTATAATATATTTAATGGCTGTATGTTGATGAAGGCATATTGTAGGGTTTGAGAGGGGATGTAATAGGGGCTAACAATCCTCTGAAAGTAACCTTAAGATCTGCCTCTTCCAATAAACTTGTATCATATTTACAATGAGTCTGACTTTCTCCTTCCTATGGGTGTGACCTCTAATGTCTGTATATTGTCAGGTCCCAAATAAACCTGGAACAATTTTCACTCAGAACCACCCTAGCACTTCCCACCATACCCCTATCCAAACTTCTTTGACCCAGGGGATAGGCTTTTCTCCTCTTCCTCCATCTTCTGGTTATTATAAAATTTAGCTATTTTGGCCACTTCATGTCTGGACTGCCATGCACAGTCCTGGTCCCCTTGGCTTCCTCTCTCTTCTCCTCCTCTCTCATTGTCCCTCTCTTTCTCTCCTTTCATGGCCTGGTGCAGTCTTGACCTTTCTGGATGACTCTGGCTGTTTTCTCCCTTGTATCTGTAATAAAAGCCTTCTTTTTTTTTTAACCACACTGGGAAGTAACATCTTGCCCTCATCCTCAGTCATGTATGTCTACATAATTTATTATCATCTGGCTTCCAAATGCCGTGCTCCTAATCAAATGTTTAAAATATTTATGAAGAATATACCTTGATTAGAACTCTTAAGACTTTAATAATTATCTCAAAAGTCATAAATATAGTTATTGATGGTGAAAATGTTGCTATAAAGTTGTTATAGTCAATTAACATTCAGAAAAGTAAAAGGATAGCCTTCACAAAATTATATTTGTAGATATATGAAGCTGTATGATTTAAATTTTTCTCAGTTAATAGACATTACAATGATATCTATACCTTATGGATTGTTATGATACCATTATTTTCTATCTCTTCAACATTTTCCTTTCCCTAAATTTTAGATACAATGCTCCCCATGGGTGTTTTCAGGGTGTTGTTGCCACTGTTCCCTGACATCCAACCACTCTCCTACTGTTGCATTGCTCAATTTACTGAATCACTAAATAGCCCAGTGATTTCAGCATTATTCTTTTTTATTGCAATCTTAATTCTTAATTGACTTAACTGCCAACAAGTCCCTTTCTCTTGACATTCCAAATGGTAGTCAAGATCAGGGGAACAAGATGGAAAAATTACTTGCGTTTCTGAAAAATTTTTCTTTCTTGCCTTGGTTGATGTGGAATAGGAATGAAAAATTTGGAAGTGCAGAATTCACTTGCCATTTCCAGAATAGTAAGTACCCAGTGATGTTGCCAGGTCTATTTAGAGAGATTAAGGATACAGATCAGGTCAGATCAAAATCAAGGTTTTGTGATTCACTCAAGGTTTTGGGCAGATCTTTCCTGAATTCAGAGTTACCTATTGATTTGTAGGGACTGAAGCCAATTATTCCCTTGGGAATTTGTAAGCTAGAGTAGACATTTCTTTCTGTGTTTCAGCATTCAAACAATAATATGTGAAGACTCCTGCATGTATCAGAATGTTTTGATTTCTCAGTTTTCATAATAGGTGAATTATGATTGAGCTAACATAGGGATTATATCAGGCAGCTAGAATCAATTTGTGAGGGTTTGAGACTATTTGGCAACTGAAGATGATTAACTATAACATCATTACAGAAAATAATTAATAGTAGCTACGTTTAAACTCATAAATTTCCTTGGAATTGAGAAAAATATTCTTCAAGATTTTAGTGAATTATAGAATATTGCTTATCAGATGTCTGAGGAAGCTACCAGTTAATCATGACTTATTGAAGAGATGTAGTCTTTAGGTCTGATTGCTTTATCATCTCTAGCACCGAAAAGTAGAATTAATATAGAATCTTTGCCATATTAAGGGTTACTGAATGAATTGTTGGGTAATGTTTTGTGTTACATGTTCCCCTCTTTAGCAGGACCATGATTTGTTTTCTTCTCCATTTATTACATTTATGTTCTTTTACAGACAGAAGTATACACAAATTCCAATCTCAAGTGTTGCATAATAGTACATATTGGGCATTCTTAATAGTCAGACATGAAATGTCTCAAAATTAGAAATATTTGGATTTTCCTGTTTTTGATTTTTTTCTTTTTCTTTTTTGTTATATATAAAGTCTCACTTTTTTATCCATGTATTCCCTTGTTCAAACTCCCTTCCCCCTTCCACTCTTCCAGATTTTCTAACATGAAATTTCTAACATGTGAAAAATTTTGTTCCTGGTCTTATATGATAGTCAAAGCAAAGGTGCACTAAAAATTGGAAAATTGCATTGGATATATCTATATAAGATGCATATAAACATAAATTATATCTTTTATAAAATACATTGTTACATATTGTCAAATATTACAAAATCAAAATTTTAAAATCTGTAACATCCCAATTTGAAATATTTTAGATGAGGGTTAATTTATACTTCTGTTAATAATCAAAACTTAAATCTACTTTAGTGCTATAATATTTTCTGCCTATAGGAAATGTTTTTCAGTAGCTTCAGTAGCTTACAAATGCAGTTGTGACAATATAAATCAGCAAAACATATACAGCCTTAGATTTTTATAGTTATTCTAAAGACATTCAATGAAAACACAGCCTCATTTACACTGAGATGACTGAGTGCTGGGGAAATAGTCTTCACCAGGGAAGAGCACAACAATTAGTTATCTAACACATAAAGGTCATTCTCAAAAACATATATACAAGCAAAGTTATATAATATAGATTTCTAAGAACATAAGCACAACCTTCTCAGTCTAAATAATTGCACATGTTTTTTTTTTTAAAGTCTATTGTATGTAAGACTAGACTTCTATAACAGTTATTTGAGAAAAGTGCCTCAGATCTTATGAAGACCAGCAACTAACCAAGAAATAATGAAACACAAGTCTGATTTGTAGTCATCTGATGGGCACAAGACAGGCAAACATTTAACATGGGATTTGGTTAAACAATAAACATTTTCTATAGTGTTTGACTTTTTCCAGCATGGAAAAAGTTTCAGTTTTTTTCCTTGTTATCAAAATCCATTTGACTTACACTTCAATATCCTGTTTTAAGAGTGATTTTAATATTTTCAGTGTGATAATAATCATAGATTTGTGAAGTAGTAAAATAGTCATGGTTGGGAGGATAATGTCATGTGAAGCAACATTTATTCATATTTCCTATTTTTTATTTTATATTATTTGTCTAGTTAGAACAGCATCCCCTTTCTGTGCCTCAGGGAAGACCCACCTATGAAATATTTATTGCAACACTTCACACATTGGCTAATGATTATAAAACAAATGTGTATAAATCCCACGTCCTGAAAATCTTGAATTAATGTAATGCAAGTAATCATATGATTATTTGTATTTATTCAGATTGTATAAACAGAAGCACTTTGGTCCAAATCATTCCTTTATTTCAGGTTTCCATCTCTGTATTCACTAAAGAACTCTGATTCTTAGTAATGTGACATGCTTGTCTGGGTTCTAATGTCATCTGAGATGAGGTCAAGATGCAGAAATGTGTATCACTTTCCAAACGTCATGAAGTATAACCATGCCCAGGTGGGTAGATATGTTACCACTTCCTAGAGTAGACAAAATGGAAATGCCACAGTGCTCATGAAAACAGAATGCCAGATCTTGTTTGTAACATGTATGACATGCAGACATCCTCACTGATCTTCATTCCACTCTCCTGGGGCTCTTGTTTTATGGTCCCTTTTACCTATCTCTGAATGGTACCTTGTTGCCTTCCTCCTTTTGCACATGTGAATGATGATGTGCATCACTCCAGCAAAGGAAGGAGCGAAGGGATCAAGCTAGTTGCATTTCCTCATCAGACAAGTGAGGGAGAAATCCACTAACTGAGAGGGAGTGAAACTTAGGATAAAGGTATTCCTCTTGATCCCTGCAAGCACAGTACGTAAGATTGAAATCGTTTTTAAGACAAGTTGTTATGACTCTTGCTATTTTAAAATAAAAAGTATATTTGCTTTTAATGATGCAAGAAGGCATTTAATGATTTAGGAATGGATTTTATATAAAACCACTTGTTCAGCTCAACTAACTCATGGGTCCTAATGGCTCATGAGTGTCCTTTTAAATCCCTATTAAAATAGATGAGAAAAAATGCCATATTTCTCTCTGCTGCCTAAATTGATCACATTTTTCTACATATTGCCAGACTCTTTTAACATAATAAAATAGGTTACCAAAGAAATTACATAATCAGGTACTTGTGCCCTAGAATTCATCCTCTTGCGGTATATAGCACTGCTTTCTTTTAATAGAAAAGAGAAGGCAGAAGACAAACAGGTAGACAGAGCAATGTCTCTTATTTCTCTTCTTTCCTTTTGGCCTTTTGTTGCTAGTGATTCTCTGTGTTCCTAAATGCCTCAGATCAACAAGCAGAGAAAGAACCTTTAAAGACCAGCTTTTCCCAGAGATCATTTTGCCTTAATGGTATGATGGTCTCTTATACCATAGTATTAATAAACTATTCACCAGGATGTCATCAAGCCTGAATATAAAGATAAACACATAGAGAAAAAATATGCAAAAATATACATTGTTTGCGTGATTCAGCACCATATATTGTATATCTAACCTTGTGAAACTTATGTACCTAATGTTAAGTCTGTTATTTCTTTGATGTATCTTGTAAGTAATCAGCCCCACCCACAGACTAATTACTGCATTTCTTTCATGCCATTTTGCCTTTGACTCCTTTTATAAAATTTTGTTTAAATGTTAAAGGGATAGCAGTTATGATGTAGAACTTGCACATTCTTGCAAAACCTTAGGGACTGAAAATAGAGAAAGCGGGAACCAGAAGGGTTTTTAAAAAGCATTTCCCTATGCCACTGATTTCTAAATAGGAGGAAGCCTGACTATGCTAGCAGCCAAGGATCTAATAAAAAGCCTTAGAGCTGATTGTAAAGCTGGTACATTCATTATCCTGTCTCCTGTAATTATATCCCTTGCCTCTGTACCCTGTATCTTATGTTTGGACATTGGGTGTCGTTAGACTCTTGTTTTTCTCAATGGCATATTTTTCTTTCTTTCTTCCCCATACTACTAGGTGTGATGTACACCTGTGGCATGAGACAAGAGAAGAAAAGATTTGTGAACCTTTTGTCACAAGTGTGTCCAAGTTAAGGATGGACAGCAGAATCTTCTGGCTTCTAGGTACACTTGGGATGTCAATTTTTTTTCTCTCAGAAATCCCATCAGAAAGCAATCAATTAGTTTCTTTCCTCATGTTTTTCTCCTCCATTGTATCCTAAAACATCCTTTATTACCCATAAAGGCTAGTGTTATCTCGTGATGTAATTGTTATATTTACTGACTTCCTATCATTGTACACAGAGAGTTCTGAATACTTGGTGAATACTATATTGAAAAGACATGAGAATATTAGATTGGACAGGCCTTCCTCATTCTTGATTTGAATGGTATTACAGTACTTTTTTCTTCATTTAGATGATGTTGGCCTTGGAATCATCATATATAGACTGCATTATGCTGAGGTATGCTCTCTTTGGTCATATTCCATTTAGAAATAACTATATTGGTTTTTTTTTTCAGTAAACTTCCCTGCATCCTTTGAAACGATCACATGATTTTTATCTGTAGTTTATCTACTAATTTGTTACATTTGTTGAATTATATATGTTGCACTAGTTCTACATCTCTGGCATAAAGTCCACATGATTTTAATATACTGTCTTTTTATTTATTCTTGTATTCAGTTTGCAATTATTTTGTTTAAAAAGTTCTCAGCTGTGTTTACTGGGGATATTGGCTATATAATTTATTTTTGTTTTTTCCTTTTCTGGCTTTGGTATTAGTATCATATTGGTTTTGTAGAAGAGTTTGAAAGTGTTCCTTCTGTTTGTACCCTTTAAAAATATAATTTGAGAAGTAATCCTAGTAGATCTTCTAAAGTCTAGTTGAATTCTCCTATGATTTGATCTAGATTTTTCTTCAGGGCATAGAGCAGAGTCCCCAATAGGACATTTTGTTTGTGTTTTCAGTATTGTAGCTATTCTATTTCTCTGGGTTTTTAAAATTTTATCCCTAATATTTTATTGAAATACATCTTTTGCATTGGTATGAATTCTCCCCTTTTATCTATGCCCATGATTTGATGGATAATTTTTAAAATTAGATTTAATTTTTAACCTGTTTTTCAATTTCCTACATGCATGCAACACATTTTGATCAATATCCTCATTTGTCTCTTCTAATTGTCTTTTGTCTACCAGTTTCTTTCTCCCAACTTTATGTATTTTTTTAATTTTACATCCCCCACCAGTCTGCGTACTCCCTACATGTACATAGATGTAGGACCATCTGCTGGGGCATGGACAGTCAGTCTCTCAGGGGTCATAGCTCTGAAGAAACTGACTCTCTGTCTGCCAATAGCCATCAGTTGTCAACAGCTGCTCTTCATGAGTCCCTCCCATACTCATGCTGAGAGTTTTGCCTGACTGGATTTTGTATAGGCCTTGCTTACATGCCAATGCACATATGTTTGTTTAGATTTAACATTGATCTTTTTAGCATGACCCAGTTTTTCTATCTTGTTTTCCAATTCTGATTTATTTCCCATCCCATTCCTCACCAATATGATTTATTCTACTAATGATGCTTTGCTCTTAAGTTGTTTTTTAATTAGTTCCAGCCTGGTTTGGTTTAAGTTTTCTCAGCAATTTTCTGTGTTTGATTTCAAATCTTGAATTGACTTCTTTATTTTATTTATCTGTTCATTTTTGTTCTTTTGGAGTATCTTCTTTGAATTGTGCAAACATAGTTACAAACATTTTAAATTCTCTTTCTGAAAGCTCATTTTCATTAGGGGCATTACTCTTTTTGAAGGAGACATGCTATTTTGGCTCATTTTGTTGTTTCTTGTTTTACATTTATTTCTAAATTATGTATATGTCTATGTGTGTCAGGGTGTGAGTAGGTGCACATGAATGTGATTACCTATGGATGCCAGAAGAGGATATTTTTTGCACAGCAGCTGGAGTTACAGAAAACTGTTAGTCATTCAACACAGGTTCTGGGAGCTGAATGGATTCTTTGCAAGTAGTATGCCTTCTTACCCCTAATACATCTCTCCAGCCCCAATTGATTCATGTTGTTTTAGTTTCTATATTGGGATTTGGGCACCTGAAGTTTGTGGATTGATTTTTTTTCTTATTCAAGTTACTTTTTTGTTTTCAGTGGAGGTAGTTAGAATGTTCAAGAGAGGACTAACTCATAGTAGGGATGTCTATTTCTTTTATTTATTATTGAAGGTTATAGGCTCTTTCCAAGTCCTCTTATGGTTGGTAGCTGTGTCTAGTACTTGAGGCTGCTTAGAATGAGATTTCTTTGCACCTATGGACAATTCTGGAACCTCAAGATCTTATAGAAGCTCCCTGGTAGAAACTAGCAGGACCCTTAGGTTCTAAAGTAAGGAAGAGTAGCCAGAAGAAGACAGTGGGCTCTGTGTGGCAGCTTGAATTTGAAATGACTCCAGTAGGGGAGGAGTAGGTGTGGAGCTTCATTCTCTATTGAGCCTCCAGCTACCTGAGGTGCCTAGAAGGCAGGTCCTGGGTGGGAGAAGAGTTGTGCTATGGGAGTCAAGATGGAAAGAAAGAGGCCAGTAGGAAGTTTCAGTACCTGCCAAGGTAGGTAATGGCCTTGGGGAAACTCTGATAATTAAATATTATTAAGATCATACCTAAATGAGGAAAAAATGTACTAACATTATTACTAAGCTGAGTTTCTCTTCTAAATTTTATTATGAAAAACTTTAAATAAAGAAAAAGTCAAAAGGTTGTATAGCAGTTATATCTATTTTCCTCTGCTTATATTTTGTAATCAATTTTTGCCACATTTATCTAATTACATATATATTATTGTTTCTTTAGTTAGTCATCAAATCAATCTTTCTTTTTTTGTCAAATATGGAAGATTTGATTCACCAACATATCCATATACACACATTAACAAGTATTTAATATTTGCTCATCACTTAAAAATAATGTTCAGACTGAACATATATTTAGTATTTGACCCATGGGACAATTAAATTAGCTGAATGGCTATGAAACTGGTGGATGAGCATTGTAACGGGTTAATATTTAAATCAGAAATTTGTGAACCAATAAGAAAAGCTTATCATTACAATAGCGATCATCTTTAATCACTCTATCAACAAAGTTTATTTAGAATTAGGAAAGTCAGATTTGTCCCAGGAGTCTGAAGTGTCAAAGTGAGGAATGATTATGAAAACTAACTTGTAATGAATCATGCAGCTTTCCCAGCCGAGGTTAGAGGAATATAGATAAAATCAAAGAGACCATGTCAATTGTTTTAAAACTTCCAGAATCATTTTGTCTTATGCTTTTTTTAGGTTCTGACACTCATATTCTTTACATTGGTTAAGATCAAGTTACATGCCTGGCTTCATAGCTTCTGTAGGATTCTAGTTCCCCTCTCTCCCCAGTGGTAGAACAGTCTAGCTTAAGCACTTCCAAGAAAGCTTTAGAGAATTTAACATTTTAATATTGAATTGCAGTAATTCTGTAACTCAATGGACAAGAAATATTAGAACAGGGTGTTGCTTCCTGTAAAGCATTTGGCAATAGGATGATTTTCCTCACAGAACAGGGCAGACAAGGCCTGTTTACAAGGGATGAAATGAGTTTCCTATGGTGGACCACAATCTAATATGCAGACAAAATAGAAAACTAAAGCTTTGAAAAAAATCTGTGTTCAGACAACTCATGTGATCTAAAGAGAATGCTAAAGAGGGTGGCATATCAAATAAGATAAATAGGTTCTGCTCGGTGACAGGCAGGAAGTTGATAGAAAGAGCAGAAAAGGCATGTGGTCATTCACATAGGTGGCCAGAGTGGTAAGAACTCATGGGCAGAATTCTAATTTCTTCTTTGTTATTAACCAGGTTCATTTGGGATTTGGAGTAATCAGAAGTTACTTGCTTTAGAAGACAATATAAGAACCAAAGTGAGGTATAGTTAGATAGTTTAAGACCCTGAATTTGATTCCCCAGATCCTGAAAATAGGTGAGCATAGTTGGATTTATATTTCTGGAGACTGTCAGTATTGGCTTCCATTGACCAGTTGCTAAAAATTACTGTGGTGCTTTGAATATTGTCTACTAGAACAATATATTTGGTTAACAGCCCCTGGTATCTATGAATGCTGCCTTATTTAAAAATAAATAATCTTTGCAGATATAACTAACAATAAGATTTCAAGATAAGATCATTATTGATTTTGAATAAGATCTAAAGCTGATAAAAAATGTCTTTACAAGTGAAGAGGTAAGATGTATGGCCACAGAGACAATATTCTATGAAGATGGAGACAGGAATTAGAATTTTGCAGCTATCAACCAAATGCCACAAATGTCTTCTGGAAGGCAGCAGAGTCTACATGGGGATAGGACATACTGTGATTCAGCATTTGGAAGCATTATTCTTACAACACCTGATGTTGTATTTCTAGCATTCAGAACTAGCAGAAAACACATCACTGCAGTCTGGTGTTGTTGTATGTTTTTCCCGGCCTGTATGGGTCCGGAGATTTGTGACCTGGTACGCGTGTGGTGCCGGCGGTGTGGAGCCTGGTCTGTGCGCCCGCAGCTTTTGCCCCCCAAAAGAAATGAATCACACGCTTATATACTTTAACACTGTTTGGCCCATGTCTTAAGCACATTACTAGCTAGCTCTTTCTTCTTAAATCAACCCATTTCTATGAATCTACCTACCACGTGGCTCGCAGCCTGTGGCTCACCTGAATTCCTACATGCTTCTTCTTCGGGGGACGGATGGCGACTAGTAAACTCCACCCCTTCTTCCTACCTGGCTGCCTCTGATTCTCCACCCACTTCTACGGTGCCCTGCATGGGTCCAAACAGTCATTTATTTACATGGTACAGAGAACATTCCACCACAGTCTGGATCTGTGCTGCTTTGTGATGTTTGTTACAGTAGCCTGAAGACCCAAATAACTACCCAGACCCTTTAAAACTCTGGGGATGAACTAAAATTAAAAATACCTTATGATGAAATAACTAACTCTAAAATTATATTCTTAAATAGAGCATTTAATTAGGATATACAAAAATGTCAAACCTTTTCTACTTTAGAATTAATTCCAATATTAATTCACATGTTCACTTTCTATCAGTTCAGTCATTCTTTCTTCAGTACATTTCAAGCCATCAACTATTTATCAGAACAATACTCTGTGCTGAATAGTATTCGTTAGATACTTGAGAATACATGATCAATCCAAAGGAAAAGACAATTGTCATGCCTGTGTAATGTGTGTGTGTGTGTGTGTGTGTGTGTGTGTGTGTGATATGTTGTTACATGGAAAGAAGATTTTAAAGATTTTTTAAAATTAATCCAATAAATCCATAATCATAGGTGACAAAAAGGTTGAAGACATCCCAATGCTTATTTCCTGTAGCCCCTGTTAGTTCATTTTATCCTTAATTATAACAACCATTACTTGTTGTAAAGAATAAGGGAGAAGACAAATTGAAAATGAATCTATTTAAATGAAATCGTGTTACTGGCAGGACCCCTGTTGGATTCCACCTTGATCATGGCTGGTTACATCTACATTTGAGCTTTGAATTTACACTTAATGGAGAATCAAAGCAGTTCAATTCCCAGCACAGCCTTGTCCTGTCACTTGATACATAATTGAAAATAAATAACCCCCGTGGCAGTCCCAAGCTTAGAATACTTAATGTCCTTTCCCTGGCAATGCAAATTGCAGCAGCGAGAGCTGAAAAACTGTGAAAACTGTGTTTCTGTGTATACAGGATAGAAGTACAACCATTGTGGAGAGGTTTTTTAATGTTGAAAAGCTAAAGCATAGCAAATCCCAAGAATAAATAATGTGTGTGTGTGTGTGTGTGTGTGTGTGTGTTATTTTTCTAACTATCATTTGTGCTGTCACTATGCTATTACTCTAACCTGGCCTATTTCTACTGAGCTTACACTATGACATTTGTCCATATACCCATCTATTTACCCCCTGCAAATTTTAGAAGAAGATGAGAGTGAGTTTGTTCTTAAATTCACATATCTCAGTGAGAAAAAAGTATTTTAAAAATGAATAAAGACATTAGCTAGAAGCTTTTATGATCAGGGAGACAGGAAGGCTGATTTATGTTGCAAGAACAGTCCATGCTATAAGGATCTTCTAGCTCCAGTCATGGAAAAGGAACTAGGTAGGGTCATCCTAATGCCCACTTCACTCCTAAGAGCTTTTGCAGCTCAGTGTGGAGAAATCTGGGAAATACAGAGGATGGTGTCTAACCAAAAATGGCAAATGCAAGAAATGGTTAGTTTAACTGCTATGTTGTGAGAGTACATTGTTGCTGAAAACAGCCTAAAAGTTGTGGGTCACAATGCAGAGGCAATCAGGAGTCAGCTTAGGTTCTTTCCATAACATTTGCAACTGTCCCTACAGACAAAGATTTGAGTGTCAAAATCTGTGCAAGACCCATCTCAACTAAAGACAATGCTAGAGCAGGAGAATAAGGAGCCCGCCGTTTTCCCATAGCATCTCTCTTAGTGAATTCAGCTTAGAACACCTCCAAAATGGAAATGAATCATTTAGCAAGCCCATCAGAACCTGTTTTAGCCTACCTAGCAAAGCCTCGGGGATCACAAAAGGAGAACAGTATAGCATCAGCTAACATTTGCAGCTAAAGTTGGAACAACCATAGTGAGATGTGGGACGGAAGGCACCTAATGCTGCTTTCAGGCCTTGGATTTCAAACTTCAGAAAAAGAGAGGTATAATTTAAGATCAGCTTTGATATTTCCAAAGAAATGGCAAACAATGAATTCTGACTTGAGGCCATTTGAAGCTCTAAACAGTTTCAGAATTGCTTAATTCATGTGTCTTCAGATTTCTTTTTTTTTTTCTTTTTTTCTTTTTTTTTTCTTTTCTTTTTTTTTTTTTTTTTTTTTTTTTTTTTTTTTTTTTTTTTTTTTTTTTTTTTTTTTTTTTTTTTTTTTTTTTTTTTTGAGATGGTAAGGTACTCCAATCACTGAAAATTGTTTAATAGGATAAATGTAAATAGAAATTATTTTGACTACAAGTCCATTACAGATTGTCATGGCTATTATTGTTTGTCAACTTGATTACAGCTGTTATTAATAAAATCCAAACAGCTGGGTACACTGACTTTTTTCTTAATTAAATCATTTGAGATAGGGAGATTCACCTTTAATCTGGGCCACACCTGACACTGGCAGCCTATGTAAAGGGCATGGGTAAAGGAAGTTTACTATCTGCCTGCTTGCCCTCACTTTTGCTGGTAACTCCATCACTTCACTGGCATTAGAGCCTACATCTTTGGGATTCTGGGGTATACTGAAGACCACCTGAGACATGATCCAGCCACATGGAGCAGACAACTTGAATGACTGCTGAATAATTGGATCTTCTGGTGCAGAACAGCACTGTGGGACAACCTGGAAAATAGCCTTAAAACCTTTCTAATAAATTCTCTTTACATATATATTATATAAATTGTTACCCTAGAGGACCCTGATTAATACACATACCTATTTAACTTACTGGTTATATTTCATACTGAATCGATTCTATTGATGGATTTTTAGATGGGAATGATGGTTAATACATTTTCCTAAAAGTTTTGTGACATTCATCTAATATAAATTTTGTTAAAGAAATTATAAGACTATAGCTCAAAGAGTAGTGTCATCATAAAATATAATTTAAAAAGTTTGTTACTATTTGTTTTATATATGTGTATATATCCATATATTATGCATGTATTCACATACACACATATATATTCCCAAAAAGTAACAAGATAAGTGCTGATCTGTAGAAAATTTAAATATAAATATGCTATAACATGCATTTTTGAGGCCAGAAGAGTATTATCAAACATGAGTTTCAACTTTGTGGTATTATCTGTATACTTTTGCCTATGAAGAACTTTCTTATTTTTTTAAAAAAAATTATTATATGTATAATCTGAGGAGATGATTCTCTTATTGAGAGCATCTTAATTGTCTTCATCTGTCTGATAATTTTAAAATATTTGTTATTAATATGAATAGTTGTCCTCCAGTAAGTCTATGGGAGTTGTCCTCCTTCTCCTTTTTCTCCTCCTCGTTTAAAATGAGTTAGTTGGGGTTGGCAGGATAGTTTAGCAGTGAGGCATACTTGCTGCTCTTGTAGAGGACCCATGCTCTATTCCCAGCACTTACATAGCTCTCATAACTATGTGTAATTCCAGTTCTAGGTTGTCCAATGTCCTCTTGTGTCCTCCTAGGGCAACAAGCACCCATGTTGCACACATAACACATGTAGTTAAATAGTCATGCACATAAAATACAAATAAATACATTTTCAAAATCTAAATTGTGCCCATCAAAATAGCTTCTAACTTTTTAAAGTAAGTGGAATCTTCATAAAGATCAGACAATGACAATAAAATAATTTACTTGGGTTCAAATGTTCTAAATGACTGCTTTCTTTGTGTGTTCATTAATCACAACTGGAGATATCCACAAAACCCCTCTGCCTGTGAGCACATGGTTCAGGAAAAGACACCTTTTCAGATTAAATTTAGTAGATACACACCACAATTTATTTCTTCATCTGCTATGGCCGTCTAGGCTGATTCCTTTTTTTTCTTCTGTGAATGGAGCAACTAGAAACATGTATATAGAGTGTCTGCATGGTAGAACAGAGTCATTTGAATATATGACCAAGATGGTATTCCAGGATCAGAAAGTATGATAATGATGTGAGGAAATCTGATTAATTTTAAGAAAACCTTTATATAGCTAATTCATACTAATCTACACTTTTACTACTGTTGCTGGAGCTGTTATATCACAATAAAAATATGGTCTGTCAACACTTGTTCACCAAAGTCTTTTAACTAACCAAGTTGACAAACAGATTTCCAGAGTATGAAAGTGCCAAACTAAAATGTTTCGATTGAAAATTTAAATATGAATTAAAATAAATATTAACAAATGAAATAGTATAATATGTGTCCCCTATAATGCATACTAGAACAATGTTCTTTTTGTCCTTTATTTCCAAGTACATTTTTGGAAAAATCAGTATAGGAATATCAAATGCAAGATTATCCAGAATGAAAATGGATTATGTAGAAACAAAAGCTGTGTTCTCTAATATACTTCAATTAGTCAGAATTAGTGAAATATATAGTGAAGTAGGGTGAGACACTTGGCAACTTATTTATACTCATTTCCAACTAATCAAAGATGACCTTCAACCTAGGCCCAGAGTAAATAATAATTATATGACATCTACCTATTAATATATCTTAACATAAAAGTTCAAAGGGCTAACTTAACAAAACTTTGTAGTATTTAACATAGAACCATTTAACACAAGCAATTTAAAACTAATTTAACATATTTTATAAGAAGTTATTCTTTCTTTAAAAATGCACTTGTTTTTAATAGGTAAATATGTTTACTTTATGAGCTTATGTGCACCATGTACATGTAGGAGCCACATAGGCCAGAAGATGGAATCATCACCTTAGAAATCAGAGATGATTGTGAGCTACTGTGTGGGTACAGAGAACTGCAACTGGGGTCCCTGCAAGAGCATTAAATGCTCTTATAGGTTAAGTCATCTCTCCAGCTCCAAGACATTTTGTTTTAAAAATAGATGGTTCTGCTGCCAGTTGATCATTATCTGTGATTCAACTGTTCTATTTTGATCTTGACACTGTGATTGCAATTTCTTCCTGTCCTTACTTACCAACTATTGAAAAGCTTTACACATACACCTATTATTCTATCCTCTATTTTATTCATGTATGAAAGCTTAATAAGAATTATTAGAAAAATCGTTTTATTAGAGCTATGACATCAGTACAATTATAGCTATATTTTAAAAATTAGAATAATATTTAAATTTGGGACATCCTCAGGTACACAAGACTCTGTCTCAAAAAGAAAACAAAACAAGCATTTTTTCTTTTTAGCGAAAATGGTATTTTATACCAGAAAAAAATGTAGCTCTTGGGATATATATAAAGTAAGTTTGTTCCAATATATTGCACTATGTGAAAAACCTGTGGTGTAAAGAGAAGAAAAAAATAGATAGTTCACACAGAAAGTTTCCTTAGGTTTTTATACATGAATTAAAAAAATGGCTGGTACTTATAATACTATGATATTTACTTTTACTATAGCTCAAAAAATTTTGGAGTAGTTTTTCAGATTTAGCTTGCTTCAAAATTGTGAGTTAATAACATATATTTTGAGAGGTAGAATCTTATTCCTATGCTATAAATTAGTCCTTTAAGCTTTAAAACAAAAAACATATTTAACATGCTGAAATTCTTTTTGGTTCTAGGAAACTTTCTGTTAATATCTATGTGAAGTTACTTGCTGTGTATAATAAATAGTAAATATTTTCATGTATTTGTTTTTCTTTCATCATGGGTATATCTTTGTAAGTTTTCCTTCAAACATTTGAGTTTTCTGTTTATCATGATCTGTGAATTTTTGTAAAGTTGGTTAATTAGAAGACATTGGTGGACATGTTTAAACACATTCAGTGTTGACAAGATGTTAGTGAAAGTAGCAGCACTGAATGATTATTTTTACAAGACAATAACTCCATCAAGAGTAGTTAAAACTGTAGATTTGTCTGAATCATCCATATAATTAAACTTAATTACATGTGGTCTATAGGCTACAAACCATTGCTCCTTATTTACATTGCAGTTCAATAAATATCCACTTCTTTTATTTTCCTTTTGCATTCAGGCAAATTGTCCTCCAAATAAAGAATTATTTATTTTTGTCTATCGGTACTCTCTTTCCTACACCATACAATGTATTCTTAGCCATATCTGGAGTTTAGGGGCTATAATAATTGTGCTTTGTCTTTGCTGTTTCTACAGCATTTAGCACCAAGTTTTATGTATACTAGAGAATGTAATTTATTCAGGGAAATATAAATACTCGGTTTATTTCACACATTTGGAGCTTAACTACTACAACATTAACATCTTTATCCTTAGCAAATGTCTTGTCTGAAATACAGTGTCACTTCTTTCTCATATCCAAGATCTGGTGAACACTTCCTCTCCTAGTCAGGAACTGTCCTCAGTGCTGAAAATGAATTATCCCAAGCACATACTCATTCATGAATTTTGAACACTAATAATAATAAAAAAAAACCAACAAAACCAAAACAAAAAACCAAACAAACCAGAATTACTAAGGGATAATATCAGAAGTAGATATTTTAGAGGTCTCATTTAATACTATATGTATGTATGTGTGTCCATGTACATATACTGCATTTGTGAGAGTATGTTTGTGTGCGTCTAAAGGTTGATGTCAGGTATCCTTTTCTATTGTTATTGATTTTTTTTTTTGAGACAGGATCTTTCCCTAAGCCCAGAACTAACTGACCAGATAGATTGGCTGGCTATAAAGCTTTGGAGATCTACATTCATCTGCTCTCCAATGCCTGTTACTCTGTTTACAGATAAGTGCCACTATGCTTATTTTTCCGTGGGTGCTGTGAATCTGACTTTAAACACTAGGCTCCTTGTGGGTAGGCCACATTCACAGCTTTATGATAAATTTTGATAAGCATTGTGTGCTGTCAATTTTAGTAATGATATATATATGCATATATAAAACTATTATGTGTGTATTCAGAAGATTCTAGAGAGTAGTGATAAAAAAGATGTTTAATAAGTGATAAAAATGTAGAAAGTATCTCTGAGTGGAGCAACCTTGTTTAGATTTGGATATAGAAATTTAGTAAAAAGAGTGTTCATTGTTAGCTTACCAAAATGGCAATGTTTCTCCTTGCTCAAAAGCAGATAGAATGCATGTAAAGACCCATGCAATCATTTCGGATGAAAAGTTCTGGTTATCCAGTAGAGACTGTAGACCTGAAGGTACTGGCAAAATCTGATTGAAGAAACTTCTGAATCTTAACAACAGTTCTGAAATTTGTTATAGATCCTATGAAATCCTTTTAAGAATTTTGAAACAAAGAGTACCATATTCTCACTTACTTTAATTTTTATTTTTGAAGTGGTGAACATTGAATTCCAGACTTTGTAAATAGGAGATTGACATGGGATCAGTAAGTTTTAATCTCTGCTCTTTGCTCTCATTTACATATTCAAAATACTTTGAACCATTGTGACACACTGAGAACAAACATCACTTATGCATTAGATTATACAGAAAAAAAATCACTTTATCATTTTCTTTCTGGTAAAATGAAAAGGTACATGAATATCACCATAAACTTAAAAGCATTCACTAATCTCATATTGTATTCACTTAAATGTCTTAGAAAAAAATAAAATCTGTTTTGTTTCAAAGGATTTACTGATATGAAATGAAACAATTATCTTCCACTTTTACTTCAAGCAGATTTTGTTTTTATGTCTGAAGACACTATGACAAGTGTCCCTGATTCCTAACAGTATTTATGTCTTTACTCATGAAAATCACTTAGAAACCCATTTGCTGCCTGTCTACAGAAAACAGTGCTTTCCTCTCTAAGCACCTGCCTTCATGTATGATAGTGACTCAGAAGGAAAGCTACTGATGTGTGTCCATGGGGGTTAGGGAAGGACTGAGGGTTCTCCAGGTGAAAAGATTTGTAGAGAAAGCGGAAAACAAACACCACAGCAACAAACAAAATGCAAGAAGAAAGTGTAGTAAGAAAATGGCTGCAGCCAGAAGGTGGGTGGGGACAGAGTTTGTGAGGAGAACCAAGCAGGAAGGAAAGCTCCCCAGCATGGGCAGAAAGGTTCAAAAAAGCATAGCTCACAGTGGATTTTTCTCTGAAAAAGGTGAGAATTCAGGCCACAGAATCTCTTCTGAGAGTTAACCCTGGAAACATTAAGGTTGTGAACAGAAAGGGAAGTATACTAACAAAAGAAATTTACTGTAAGTGACATAGCATTGAGAAACTGGTAAGAAACAGTGTTTGAGTGAATCATGATGAAACTGGTTGGAATATTTGCAAATGTTAAAACTGAGACAAAAAGCAGAATCTACTCATAATTAGGGGCAGTTTCAACTAATGTCACTTTAATTTTGATAGTGTATCTGCTTTGGATATTCAGGTTTCAGCCTGTGTTCTTCAAAGGTGAATTTTATATCCACTTTGGGCATGTAAAATCTCCTCATTTGTTTAATGTGTTCTTATCTCTTTGAATCATATAAGCTCTGATTCAATTAGGTAGATGGTGACTCCTGAGTTTTCTTTAGATTTATGGAAACCTATTTATCATTTTAAAAACAAATCAGATAAGGAAAAGTCTGCTCAATGAAACACAGTCATTTATCATTTTAAGGGGAGGGGAACTTGCTTGCTGTTTTATTACTGCTGTTAATCCAAATTATCTTACAGGTATTTTAAAGATCTGTCTCGATCTGATAAGTCCTTTCTATTTGGAATAAATTGGTTCTATCCTCCCAGAGAGGAGAACAGTGCCATATGCCCTGACTGCACACAGAGATCAGCAGACTCTGGGGTCTGGCCATGAAATACAATGGACTGCTGAGTTTAGATGGAGGAGTGTCTCCAGGAAAGATAGCTTTCTAACAAGCAGATGATTATTAGTTATTATTTTAGACCTCTAGGCTAATCATAAAGACAGCTATTAGCAGGTAATGGATTAAATGAGGTGACTCATAGTCATATAATTTTTTTAATGTGTAGAAGAAAAATAGCCCATGCTAGATCAACTGTTGTCAAATCTTAATACAGCACAGAAGATGCCCTTGGAAGGGTCTGGAGGCCATAAGCTTTCTTTTGATTAACTATGAAAGGCTTGCTTTCCTCTTAATTGGAAGCATACTCTTAGATTTGAAAATACAGAGATGAAAAGTTTTGGCTGCTGAAGAACTGCCACATCAAAAAGATAAATGACTCGTGTGAAATCTTACAAGTAGTTGGTGTAAGTCTGCATGAAAAGCCATTTCTTCTGAAAGAAGATGGGTGATTGGTGTTTGTTCCTCTTCCCTCTCCTTTTCTCACTGTACCATATTCCACCACATATCTTTATTTGTAGACTTGTAGTGCCAATATAAAAGCAGCTGTGTTACAGAGGAAAAACAATATCAAATGATCAAGAAGAGATATATAAAGCTATTAAAGATGTGTGAAGCCTTAGTAGCATCTGAAAGTACACCTGTAAAGTCTCAATAACATGATAGCTCAAACCACAAACAAAACTGAGGGAACTAAAGGAGTGAAAATAATATTGTGTTATAGAATCACAAGAACCAAATTCTGTTTATCTTTCTGTTTCTAAAATATAAAATTAAAAACAAATTTCCTGTCACTTGCAGAAGATAGATACAACCGGGCTTAATGATATTAAAAAAATTAAGTCAGTTTCAAAAAGACAAATATTACATTTTCTCCCAGTTGTGTGCCCTAGACCTTGTAGACATATAAGAAATATGTGATCCAAAGATATGAATATGGAAGAGAGATGTCTAGGGAACAAAGGAGAATTGGGAGACAGAAGAGAAGGTTGTAGGTGACACAGTCAAAATATATTATGTCTTCATATGGAGAGGGCCACGTATAACCCTGTGCAATGAAAAAATATCTTCTTTACACATTTGAGATAAACAGCAAATAGAAAACCAGTGACAGTTGACAGCAAGTGCTTTGCATATTTTAAAAATTTCTTTTGCATTTATTCTTCAGAGTTTCAAATGGCTCTACATAGTAACCTAGTCTTTTAAGTCAATTATGTTTCCTATTTATTTTTTCTTTTTATATTTATTATTTGATGATTTTTACATCATGCTTTACAGTTGTACTTCCTGGATATAAGTGCATCATCGAAGAACCCCTAGGATGGCTAAACTAGCCTATCTCTGCCCATCCTTGGAAGATAGGAGTGAGAACAACACTACAGCACTCCAAAGTTATTTAAAGAAATGGAAACTATATAATCTGAAGGGATTTTGCTCAGCAAATAGCACATGCTCTGTGTTCAGCCCCAGAGCTCATTATTAGATGGACACCCCCCGGCTGTGAGCAATTTTTGCTCCTTGAGGCTTGCTGATCCTGGCTATGGTTCTGCCATTGATTTGAACATAATCTGTGTGTTCCATCTTTATTGGATTGCCATGATTCATTTAAAAGGAAATGTTTTTGATCCTTGCTGACTAGCTTTCATGGTGGTGTGGAGGGGCTAGTGAGCAGCCTAGAAAAGAAAACACTTTTAGAACTGCTTTTGGGTTTACAGCTGGAAGAGAGAACAGCTAAAGCTTATTAGTCCTTTTGTTATTCAGAGCTCTGACTGTTTTAGCTTGGGGGTTTGGATTCATGATCCATTTTCCATTTCCTGTCTAGAATCTGTTTGAGGCAATATGCTCCATGTCTCTTTTCATTAACTGAGACCTATATGATGTCAATTGAGAAAAGCAGTCACTGATGTTATGAAATACTTGCAGTGGTATGACAAAGATCTGCTATAAAGCCCTTTTACTTTGCTCCATTGTATATTTTACTATTGTGTTTTATGCCCGCAGCTTGGCTGTATTGAAAGAAAATATTTCAGCTGGGCCCTGCTGTTTTTTTTTTTTAAGTTGCTTTTGAAAAGCAAGATAACAATGAGTTCAATCTAAGGCAAACTGGCATTAACAAATGTGGGACAAAACACCGCACTGAGGCACATGACAGTGATGAAGACATTTTACTTCAAAGCAAACTCACACATACAAGGATGTGATGCAATCTAAGGGTAGGTGAGGTTAAGCTTAACTTTTGTGTTACAGATAAATCATGTTTGATGATTGCAAATTATATACTGCTGAGAAGTATGAGGTTCCTTTGCATCAGAGGACCTTCTGGAGGTCCGGTTCCTACATGGGAGAGGGAAAACTGTGCACTTAAAGGAGACAGATGATCCTAGTGTTATCTAAATGATACATACATGTGTTTAGAGTCAAACAAATTCAGTACCCTCATATGTGTCAGGTGAGCCACAATACCAGCAAACGTGTTATCCCATAATCCTTTGGACACTCTGAAAGTCAGTGTTACATTACTGCTTCAAACTGATGAAAGAAACAACGTAAGGACAGACCATGGTTTCCAGGATCTCAACAATCTGAAGCAATGAAAAGAAATAAATACAAAACCCAGGAGGCAACGTTAAAGATGTTATGGAGGTGAAGAAAAATCCCCCAAAAGGAAACACATTAACTGATGGAAACCTGACTGGTACTATTCTTTGTCATTATATTTTAATTTTTATATGAAGTAGTGAGTGCCATAAACAAAATGTTAAATCATTATCCTCACAGCAATGCAACATACAGGAAGAGAACAAATAAAAAAGGAACTCCACACACCAAATCCATACAGCCTTATTCTAAAACAGTGAGGACAACAGCTGGTTATATAACAGGCATCAATACTTAATATGGAATGTCCCATATAAGCTCATGTTGAATTTTTGATCCCCAAATAGAGATAATATTTCTGAAGATGTTGGAAATTTTAGAAGATGGAGCCTTGGTAGAAGATCATCACTAGGGTATGACTGAATATTTTGCCTGGTCCCTTGTCTAGTTATTTTTCTCTGCCTCCTGTCCTGTCAGATGAGAATATAGTTTCTTCCTTCACATGCACCTGCCGTCATACTGTTCTCCCTTACCAGAGCCAATGACTTTGGGTGGACATCTGAAATTATGAGCTAAATCTTTCCTCCTCTAAGCTGTTTGTCAGGTAGTTTCTCCCAGTGACAACATGTAAGTAGTGCAGGTGCCCAAAAGTCTTTATAAGTGCTGAAATATTTTAAAGTAAAATTTAAACCATCTTTTGGAAAGAATGCCAAGTTTCTGCAATACTATAATCAATAATCGAACAACTGAAGTTTTTCAGCTGCTCAACAGCTGCTTACAAATTATTCAACATCTCTTTAAGCAAGAGGGCTTATTATCTCCTTACTATTTGAAATACAGATCAGTGTTTAAACATGTGTGTCCACTATTAGCTAAACCATACACAGAACTTTAAAAATCAGTTGAAGGGGTTAAAGTTATTGGGATCCACTTTGGCATTATTTCCTTAGGAAACAGTCATCCCCAAGTCTACATTATTTGTAAAACTCCTCCATGAATGAAGATTTAAAAACTGTTAGTTGTCTTGTTTCTATGGAAACCAGTGGTAATTGACACTGATTACTGAACTCAGAGAAAGTAGAATCAGAAGGTACCATTATAAAGAATGTACCTCTCTATACTATAAAGCTGAATTAGCTGCCAGAAATAACCATTTTACTTTAGGTTCATTATCTGTGTAAAGTAACTTTCTGTACATAAAGCCCAGTTTATGTGCAACCCGGTACTAAAAGGCTCCTTCCTGTCTCCCTAGATAATGCATCTATTAATGTATGATATGTGTGTCTATTTGTATGAGTAATATTAGTGTTATGCTGAGAGTTTTTAAATTTTTTCAGATATCAGTAATGCTCTACCATTTTATAGCTCAGACAAGCAGCATCAGCTCAGCTAACCTTTCATGTATGCTTCAGAAAGTTGTTACCTTAGGCTAACTACCAAATAGGACACTCTCCCAAGTTCATCAACCACTAGCAGTAAGCTAAAATGTAAAATGGTCTTATTTATGCTTTTTGTATGCCAGTAGGGTAGAGGTAAAAACTGAGATCTCTAGAAAAGGAACATCTGGTCAATTTCTTTGAGGTAACATTAAAACAGTTTTTATTAATAATTTATGTTGGCTTTGTTAACAGAGAAAAACAATAAAGGAGCAAAAGCAAAGATTTAAAAATTATATTTTTGAGCTGCTGAGAAAGAAGACTTCAGTGGGTCATGATTCTGGCTACCAAGCCTAAAAACCTGATAGCAAAACCATGGCCCACAAGGCAGATTGGTTTATTCAAGCTGACCACCATATATACACATTATTGCATGTATATGCCTCTTGCTCCCAAATAAGACAAAGTGAAACAAAAGCATCATGCTTTTAAATATTGCTTTACAAACAGCATCATTATCAAAATTGGTTTCTTCTAATTTATTATCTTACATTTAACACACAAGGTATCTGGATAAAATAATACATAGTTAAAAAATGCATTCAAGCTTCCAGTTTTTTTTTAGAGCTTTGTGATGTAAAATTCCACCACTCCAGCATGGCAGCCTGATAAAATCTTTGTCTCTGAGGTAAAATCCTTTACTACACTATTCTTTCTAACAAGGAACATCATGCTTATCCATAATTCCCTAAAATTGTTTATAAATATGCCCACATTGAATATATGAACATTTTAACAGGCCCTGGAGACTTCTTTAATTGATAGGTAACTATATAGTGTGTAGTTTTTAAAGTGTAATCTATGAAGCTTTAGGGGAACTTACTCCTCCTTTTTGTGGTGACAATCCAAAGCTTAAATCTATTCAGATGAGAACTAATATTTTTTGTTCTATTTTTGATGCTCTGAAATCTATGATGGGTAACACTGGTATGCAATCAGCAAATGTACAGCATGTGATCTACCATATCCAGGAGCCTTTCTACTGTCATGTGCTAAGAGCTTCTTGATGCTAATTTAATTAAACTAGTTAATGCTAGTTTACCTTACTGGTGATGGAGCCCACAGTTATTTAACCAATTGAGCCTTGGTCATTTAGTATTTTTGTTTTAGTTTTAAACACTGCATGCACAATCAGAAATGTAAATAACTCATGCAACAAAATGAGAATTCTTCTGAAGGCAACAGTGCTGTGTGATTATTTCATCATAAGCTGAATGGACTCAGTTTTTTGTTGTTGTTGTTCTTATTATCACCAAGGTTCTTTTTAACTTTAGAGAGTGAATGACATATTGTAGTTGTTTACATCTGGGTATTGAACTCCTGGTAATGGAGAATGTGGAGCATGGACCAGCCATCCTCTGTAACCAGGCTAGGTTCTCAGTGGTGGGATGGGGACCCCAACCCATGCACAAAAGTCTATGAGCCACAACTTGCTCTTCCTGCAACATAGGGCTATGGCAAGGATTGCTTAGAGCTGAAGGGTGTGCATAACAATAGTGTGTCTAACCTGAGATCCAAATCACAATAGGGAGCCCATGGAAGATACTAGAAGCTGGATGGCTCAGAGAACTAGGACAGAAACAAACATGACTGACAATAAAAATCAATGAAATGATTCCTAATAATATTCTGCTTTTCTTACAGGATCTGTGCCTAGTTCGACCACCATCAGAGAGGCTTCTCTAGCAGCTAATACGACCACATACAGAGGCTCATAGCCAAACATTAGGTGGAGTTTGGAGAATCTTACGGTAGAAAGATTACATGGACCAAGGCAGGTCAAGGACACTAGAATATGGCCTGTAGAATCAACTAAGCAGGGCTCATAGGGAATGGCAGAGACTGAAGTGGTAACCATGGAGTCTACAGAGGCCTGTGCTATGACTCCTACATAAGACTATGGTTCTTAAGCTTGGGGTTTTTGCTGGACTCCTGACAACTGGAATGACAATTGTAATCTCTGACTCTTATTGGCTTGTAGGACCCTTTTAGTGCATCTGGCTTATCTCTTCCAGTCTTGATATGAGAGCTTATGCCTAGTCTTCTCATGTTTTCTTTTTTTTTCCTTCTTTATTTTGTATTTATCAAAAAAAAAAAAACAGTAAAAAGAATTTAAAATGCGGAAGAGTTAACAATAACTATACAGAGGATAAGAATCATAAGCATGGCTTATCAAGGGTGGAAATGCAAATAAGATTGCTACACATATATTTTCTTTGTGTTCAGCTTTCCCTCTGAATTTTTTTTCCATCCCTGTATATCCTTATTCAAGGTCTCCTCCCCCTCCCACCACATCTGTTCATTTTTCTTCTCTGCAACTCCCCATCCCCTCACTGGGCAGGGAGCAGACAGTCCTATGGTCCCACTGACCCAATAATGCTTAGATCAGTCTTCACTCCTGGCCAAATCCAGTTTTGTTCCCCCTCCCTCAAAAGTGAGTCAGGTGTTCCTATAGTTGGACTGGGGTTTAAAGGGTCAGTCCAGGGTGTTTCTGATCCCAAGCTGTTCAGTGGTTGTGGTTTGCCGCTTGGGCATGTTTGGCATTTTTTCTTGTTTGTTTGTTTAGAGACCACTAGTGAGTGAGTACATCCCCTGCTTATCTCTCTGAGTTTGTGATACTTCGCTCAGGACGATATTCTCCAAATCCATCCATTTGCCTGCGAATTTTAGGATATCATTTTTTCTTACTGCTGAGTAGTATTCCATTGTGTAGATGTACCACAGTTTGTTAAGCCATTCTTCAGTTGAGGGACATCTAGGTTGTTTCCAGGTTCTTGCTATTACAAATAATACTGCTAGGAACATAGTTGAGCTAATACCTTTGAAGTGTGAATGTGCCTCTTTAGGGTATACACCCAGAAGTGGTATTGCTGGGTCCTTGGGGAGACTGATTCTCAATTTTCTGAGAAACCTCCATATTGTATTCCAAAGTGGCTGAACAAGCTTACACTCCCACCAACAATGGAGGAGTGTTCCCCTTGCTCCACATCCTCTCCAGCATAGGCTGTCATCTGTGCCTTTTATCTTAGCCAATCTAACAGGTGTTAGGTGG
>PVIH01001104.1:55655-73921 GCA_004025045.1 Sigmodon hispidus | reverse complement strand
TGTTCCTCTGCTGAGAATTCCCTTTTTAGATCTGAACCCCTTTTTTTGATAGGGTTATTCAAGATTTTGGGCTCTAGATTCTTGAGCTCTTTATATATCTTAGTGATCAGTCCTCTATCACTTGTAGGGTTGGTGAAAATCTTTTCTCATTATGTATTTTTTGGTGAAAATCTTTTCTCATTATGTAGGCTGTCATTTTGTCCTATTGACAGTGTCCTTGGCTTTACAGAAGCTTCTTAGCTTCAGCAGATCACACTTATTGATTGTTGGTCTTAGTGTCTGTGCCACTGGTGTTATATTTAGGAAGTGGTTGCCTGTGCCAATTCGCAGATGTATTTCCCACTTTCTTTTCTATCAAGTTCAAAGTGGCTTGGTTTATGTTGAGGTCTTTGATCCACTTGGATTTGAGTTTTGTGCAGGGTGACAGGCTCGGATCTATTTGCATTTTTCTACACACTACCATCCATCTATGCCAACACCATTTGTTAAATATACTATCTTTTTTCCATTGAATGTTTTAGGCCTCTTTGTCAAAGATCAGGTGTTCATAGGTTTTTGGGTTAATGTGTGGATCCTCAATTCTATTTCATTGATCCACAAGTCTGTTTTTATGCCAGTACCAGGCTGTTTTCATTACTGTAGCTCTATAGTATTGCTTGAAGTCAGGAATGGTGATACTTCCTGAGGTTTTTTTGTTGAGTAAAATTGTTTTGGCAATCCTGGCATTCCTGTTATTCCAAATAGAATTGAGTATTGTTCTTTCAAGGTCCAAAAAATATTGTGTTGGGATTTTGATGGGCAGTGCATTGAATCTGTAGATTGCCTTTGGTAGAATTGCCATTTTCACTATGTTGATCCTACCAATCCAGGAACATGGGAGAACTTTCCATTTTCTGATATCCTCTTCAATTTCTTTCTTCAGTGGTTTAAAATTTTTGTCAAATAGGTCTGTTACTTCTTTGGTTATAGTTACTCCAAGGTATTTAATACTATTTGTAGCTATTATCAAGGGTAATGTTTCCCTTATTTCTTTTTCAGCTCTTCTATCTTTAGTGTATAGAAGGGCTACTGATTTCTTTGAGTTTATCTTGTATCCTCCTACCTTGCTGAAGGTGTTTATCAGCTGTAGCAGTTCCTTGGAAGAATTTTGTGGATCACTTATGTATACAATCATATCATCTGCAAATAGAGATAGCTTCACTTCTTTTCCAATTTGTATCCCCTTAATCTCTTTTCCTTCCCTTAGTGCTTTAACTCAAAACTTCGAGAACTATATTGAATAGATAAAGGGAGAGAGGACATCCTTGTCTAGTTCCTGACTTTAGTGGGATTGCTTTGAGTTTTTCTCCATTAAGTTTGATACTTGCAGTTGGCTTCTTGTAAATCGCCTTTATTATATTTAGGTATTCTCCCTGTATTCTTGATCTCTCCAGGGCTTTAATCAAAAAGGAGTGTTGGATTTTGTCAAAGGCTTTTTCAGCATCTAAGGATATGATCATGTGGTTTTGTTCCTTTAGTTTGTTTATATGATGGATAACATTTACAGTTTTTCATATGTTAAACCAGCCCTGCATTTCTGGAATGAAGCCTACTTGGTCGTGGTGGATGATATCTTTTATACATTGTTGTATACGGTTTGCCCAAATTTTGTTGAGAATTTTCGCATCAATATTCATGGGGGAAATTGGTCTATAATTTTCCTCCTTTGTTGTGTCTTTGAGTGGCTTGGGTATTAGGGTAATTGTGGCCTCATAATAGGAATTTGGCAATATTCCTTCAGTTTCTACTGTGTGAAATAATTTGAGGAGTAATGGTAGTAATTCTTCTTTGAATGTCTGGTAGAATTCTGCACTGAAACCATCTGGACCAGGGCTTTTATTTTTGGGGAGGTTTTTAATGACAGCTTCAATTTCCTTAAGGGTTATAGGCCTGTTTAGGTAATTAATCTGATGTTCATTTAATTTTGGTAGATGGTACCTGTCCAGGAAGTTGTCCATTTCTTGTAGGTTTTCCAATTTTGTGGTATACAGATTTTCAAAATATGATCTGATAATTCTCTGGATCTCCTGGGGGTCTGTTGTTATGTCCCCCTTTTTGTTTCTGATTTTGTTGATTTGAACACTCTCTCTCTGTTTTTTGATTAGTTTGGCTAAGGGCTTATCTATCTTGTGAACTTTCTCAAAGAACCAACTCTTAGATTAATTGAATTTTTTAATTATTCTTTTTGTTTCAATTATATTGATTTCAGCTCTAAGTTTGATTATTTCCTGCCATCTACTCCTTCTAGATGAGTTCGCTTCTAATTGTTCTAAGGCTTTCAGCTGCACTGTTAGGTCTCTAGTGTGGGATTTCTCTAGGTTTTTCATATAGGCATCTAGCGCTATGAATTTTCCTCTTCAGACTGCCTTCATTGTGTCCCACAAGTTTGGGTACCTTGTGGATTCATCTTCATTGAATTCTAGGAAGACTTTGATTTCTTTCTTAATTTCTTCCTTGACCCAGAGATGGTTCAGCTGAATGATGTTTAGTTTCCATGAGTTGGTATGCTTTCTTTGGGTTTTGATGTTGTTGAACTCTAACTTTAGGCCCTGGTGGTCCGATATGTTACAAGGGATTATTTCCATTTTTTTGTATGTGTTGATATTTGCTTTATGACCAATTATGTGGCCAATTTTGGAGAAAGTTCCATGAGGAGCTGAGAAATATGTATATCCCTTTGAGTTTGGGTGGAATCTTCTGTAGATATCTATTAAATCCATTTGCATAATAACATCTTTTAGACTCCTTATTTCTCTGTTGAGTCTCTGTCTGGTTGATCTATCCAGGGTTGAAAGTGGGGTATTGAAGTCTCCCACTATTAGGGTGTAAGAACTGATGTGGGATTTGAGCTTTAGCAGTGTTTCTTTTATATAAGTAGGTGCCCTTATATTAGGGGCATAAATATTTAAGATTGAAATCTCCTCTTGATGAATTTTTCCTGTGATGAATAAGTAGTGACCATCTTGGTCCCTTTTAATTGCTTTTAGCTTAAAGTCTACTTTGTTAGATATTAGGATTGCAACCCCTGCTTGTTTCTTAGGACCATTTGACTAGAAAATCTTTTCCCACCCTTTATTCTAAGCCTGTGTCTGTCCTTGCTGTTGAGGTGTGTTTCTTGTAGGCAACAGAAGGATGGCTTCTGTTGTTGTATCCATCTTGTTAGTGTGTGATGTTTTATAGGAGAGTTGAGTTCATTGATATTAAGGGAAATTAGTGACCATTGATTTATATTTCCTGTCATTTTTGGTGGTAACTTGTTTGTGTTTCCTTTCTCTAGAGTATTCTTCTGTGGAATTATTGATTGTTTGTGATTTCGTAGGTGTATCTGGGGTCCTCAGGCTGGATTTTTCCCTCTAATTCTCTCTGTAGTGTTGGATTGGTAGATAGATATTCTTTCAGTCTCACTTTGTCATGAAATATCTTGTTTACTCCATCTATGGTGATTGATAATTTTGCAGGGTATAGTATTCTAGTTTGGCAGCCATGCTGTTTTAGTGTCTGTATAACTTCTGACCAAGCCCTTCTAGCTTTCATCGTTTCCATTGCATAGTCAGGTGTTAATCTGATGGATCTGCCTTTATATGTAAGTTGGCCCTTTTCTTTTGCAGCTCTTAAAATTTTTTCTTTGTTCTGTATGTTTTGTGGCTTGATTCTATTGTGGCGCACTGACTTTTTTTGGGCTCATATCTATTGGGTGAGCTTCCTGTATCTTTATAGGCATTTCCTTTTTCACGTTAGGGAATTTTTCTTCTATGATTTTATTGAAAACATTATCTGTGCTTTTGAGCTGGTATTCTTCTCCTTCTTCTATTCCTATTATTCTCAAATTAGGTCTTTTCATGGTGTCCCAGATTTCCTGAACATTTTGAGTTGAAGCTTTTTTAGTTTTACTATTTTCTTTGACTGATATATCTATTTGAGCTACTGAGTCTTCCACTTCAGAGATTCTATCTTCCATCTCTTGAACTCTGTTTGTTATGCTTGTATATGTGGTTCCAGTTTTTTTCTTCAGATTTTCTATTTCCATCTTTGCCTCATTTTGTGTCTCTTTTATTGCTTCTATTTCAGCTTTTAGTTCCTGGCATGTTTCTTTCATAGATTTGTTCATCTCTTCCAATTTTTTGTTTGTATTTTCTTCCATTTCTTTAAGGCTATTTTTCATATCTTCTTTGAAATCTTCGATGATTATCATAAAGGAATTTTTGGTGTTGCTTCCTTCTGTTTCCTCTTCATTGCTCAGTTCAAGTCTTGTATTTGTGGGATTGCCACTTTCTTCTGGAGTTACCTTGTTGTTCTTTTTACTGTTATGTAAGTTTTGCACTGGCTTTTGTCCATGGCTTTAGTGGTTCGCAATTAGGTGCCTCCTGGTCAGTTGTGGCACTCGGGCTTGTGTGCCTCCTGTGACCTCTGAGGAAATGGTTTGCTCAATCACTACTTCTGCACTGTCCAGGTGACTGAATTTCAAGTCTTCAATCTTTCTCTGTTTGATCAATTGGAGGCAGGATAGAGGCTCTGCAAACTCCCTCAGCAGCAGCTGGGGGGACCTTGACAGACAGAGTTTATTCTGCCTGCTGCAGAGTGTATTGGGACAAGCTCTGCAGACAGCATCCTGTCCAGGAACTGAAACTGGAACTGATGGGAGCCAACAGGAGCTCTACTTTCCTTTCCTTGGCGGGGATACAGGTGCTTGGGCCTGCTGACCCCTCCTCACCTCTGGGTGGGGTCTGAGTCTGTCCTTCAGTGTCCCCTGTCCTAATCTGTTCATGCAGTTGGAGGTGGGTCGCCATGCTAATTCCCTCAGCAGCAGCTGGGGGGACGGTGACAGGCAGAGTTTATCTCCACCTGCTCCAGAGTGCTCTGGGACATGCTCTGCAGACAGCACCCCGCCCCGGAACCACACATAACATTTAATTTTAACATTATTAACCGAAATTATAAGAACAATGAAGAGAACTTATATGAACCAATGATTTTTTGTGTGTCTTTAATAATTTTTAAGACTATAAACTTTTTCTTTGACTAAGACATCTTTAAATCTCAAGACCAAACAGGTTAGTCAATAATGTAGTGGAATTTGTCTCTCCTACTGGTTCAACAAAAAGTTGATTGGCCAGAAGGCAGACAGGAAGTGTGGGCAGGGCTACCAGACTAAGAAAATTCTGAACAAGAAGAGCAGAGCAGGGATGCCACCAGAGGCACCAGCAGAGGTGCCATCAGATGGAGAGGAAAGAAGACAACCATGGTGCTCTGAGAAAAGGTACCAATCCTCATGGCAAAACAAGATAAGAATCATGGGTTAGTTTAAGGTGAAAAAGCTCGGTAGCAATATGTCTGAACTGTAGGTCAATCAGCATAAAATTACTATAAGCATCTGTGTGTTTTTGTGGAACTGTGGGTCTGCAGGTGTGCAGGTCTGGACCACAGGCTGGACAGGCCAGAAACTTCTTATAGCACAATATAATATTTTCTTCATGCTTGGATGACAGGTTGCTCATTTACCTCAATGATTTGAATCCTGGAAATTTTTATTCTGAAATATGTGTGCTTGCTTAATTTGCTAATTGTAGTTAATATATTATATACTAATTGTATATCAATATATGTTTCCAAAGCTTCCTACAGTAAGGGCTGCTACCTTGCAGTTTTAGCTACACATTTGTCTTGCCAAAAATGTCTATGCTGTTTACAAAGCATCGGGTTCACGATTATTGCTTGTAGAAGAGATACCACCATTTGCTTCTCAAACTGAACATCTTGCCTTCTCCAAAGTGTAGAGACAACATAAGTCTGTTGTGAAAATAAATAAATATTAAGGTAAATTCAACTGATGAATGCATAGTATGGAGTAAAACATATATCACAGAAACAAAATATCTCAGTTCATATAAAATAAGGATAAAATCCAAACAAGTGACCAATATGTCCATCAACATAATTAATGAGAATGCCTTCAGCCAAGGGAATCATTACTAGATACATGCTACAATCTAAAAAGTCATAAGAGAAGCTAATGTATATTTGTCTCTATACCATGACTTAGCCTACTCACTTAGTAGTTAAAGAAAAACAACTGTATGTGAGATTTTCCATTTTAAAATTTTATTAATTTTATAAACTTTGCTATTATTTTTGGATCACAAAGGAAACAATAGTCCTGGGTTTTGTGTGCCTCCCCCTTTCACCCAGGAAGGTACTAAGAGATTAATAGCTTTCTTTCCCTTCCTTCTCTGCCTCCCTTCTTTCTTGCATCTTCTTTTTTCCTGTGTCTGTTGACATCACATGATGTGTATCTATTAAGTCACATTCTTAATAAAAATATTTAAATTCTAAAGTATTTTCTAGTGATTTCTAATTGTTATTTGACTGTTTAAGGTAAAAGTATACTTCCTTTGTTTTCATTTCTGACTTCATTTAAGATCAGAGAAAAAAATAATACAGAAAATTATTTTTTATAATCTTCCCCATTAGCAATTTGTAAAATAAATTATTAATAAATAAACAAGAATAATAAAATAAGCAATAGATAAATACCAACACACACATTTTATAGATGAAAAAGCTGATAGCAAATGCTTTATTGTGGGCCATTAAAATAATAGAGACAAGGAGAATGCTTTGTACTCATGCTGAAGTATCTTTCCCATTTTAATTTTAATCAATGATTATTATTTTATATATGGAAGATATTCCACAGTTATTGAAAAGTATTTCTATATAGGGAAACTTTATTTTTATTTAGACTAACTTGTGGACATTTTAGTTCTTACATTAAATAAGTTGTGGACATAAACTAAGTTTGTTAAAGTATAAGGAGCTACAGTGTATGGCTGGAGCTCAAGGGAGGACAGAGAACTTCGTTAGTCACTACAAATGGAAGGTTAGGATTCTGCTTTGCAATTGTAAGGATTATTGTTTATGAGACTCCTAGCAAAACTATCTGTTTTCCATTGAAAAAGCATCCAATCCAGTAAGTCCAATACCGGTCATGATTGCACATGCACAAGGTGGATCCCCCAGTCATCAGGTAGTGCTGAGAGAGAGAGAGAGAGAGAGAGAGAGAGAGAGAGAGAGAGAGAGAGAGAGAGAGAGAGAGAGACAGACAGACAGACAGACAGACAGACAGACACAGACAGACAGACAGAGATAGAAAGTATTCTTCACTGTATCTCACATTTCTGGGCAGGCCAGAAATCACAATCTACTGTAACTCATGGGCGTATTCTTAGAAGACATTTTAAAAAAATGTTCTAGCCTAAATAACTGTGTGTTACTTCAGTGAGTGAACAATAATTAAAACTTAAAAACAAGAGTTCTAAAGCAAGAAATTGGCATCCTTATGCAGACAGGCCTCAGGGGATAGGAGTAAAGCAGGAGCTACAGATGAAACCCTCAGATAGGATGATGCAGAACCTATTACTGGTCCTTTATTAGGTCTCATCATGTACTCTTCAATGGAAGAAAGCAGAATTGCAGCAAGACTATATTGCACATTTTTCATAGTAATTGTATATCAGTATAAATGTAAAGTTACCATTAGAATTACATGTAAGTTTTTCAGTAAATTCTACTTTTTAAAATAAAAATTTCTTATAGTCTCAGAGAAAGATGTAGGTTCAAGAAGCTGCAGATTTAATTGAATATTTAAATCAGAATTATTGGACTTAAACATTCAGAAACAAACATATTTGTTCTTTGAAAACCCAACATTCTTGACCCAAGATTTTTTTTTGTGTGTGTGAACCGATTTTTAGCATGTTAATTATCTCATAGTTCATTGTTTTGATAATTTCCTGCTTCAGAATATTATACATTACCACCATGCAGAAAACCACTCTTTAGATAGAACAAAACAAAGCCCTCAACAGGATCTTGGCCAAAGCTATTTGCAATGGATGAGGAGGAACTTCCTTTTACATAACAAAACATTATTTCCAAGATTTAATTTTGTCATTGCTTTTCGTTTTCTATAAAGACTGCTTGATACAAAAGGTCACAGTATCAGCAAAACGTAGACAGATTTTTGCTGAATGACATAAACCTGTCAGAATGCTGAGCTTTGATGTGCCATTAAGTGGTCGATGTAGATTACTGACTTTTGGCTAAATGCTACTCAACCAGATAAGGTCAATACCTGTTAGTTCATTGGTGGAATAATTAATCAATCAATACAGGATGCTTGAAGTCAGGGAGAATTATTGCCAGGCTTGTATCTCTGGCTTTGGTCACAGAAATTATTTAAAAAGATCCTTGCAACATTAACCCCCTCTGTGCAGGATTTATAGTAGCATTATGTATACGGAGGAAGGGAAGGAAAAAAATGCCAGTGTGCAGCACTCCTTGTAACCTCAAGCTCCCCAGAAGGAAAATCTAACAAGCTGAGAGCATCATCATTAGTTCCTTCTTTCACATCACCGCACTCTGCTTGTAAAATAATTGCATGCAATTTTTCTATTTTACAGTTGGACCACATGACTTCCTGTTCTTTTGCACAGAATCTCACCCCTCCCCCAAACTGCCTGCCTGAAGGCTGGGACTGCTCACCTTTAAACATCTCAGCCAGAGGCTTTTATAGTGGCTGCTTACGATATTTCCTAAGTGCTGAAAAAAAAAATAATCCATCTCTCTCCTCACTATATCCCATGCACGTCTATCTTCTCCTTCTTAGAAATGCAGAAGGAAGAAATTCTTTGAACTTTCAAGGATGTATTTGTGTTGTGATTTTTTAATGTGAGCTTTTGGTATAGTTCATACCTACTAGAAAAAAAAAAAAGAGATACTTGCTGCCTTTTATTATTTCAGGGTTTGAATGTCTGCTATAAAATATCTTTTCTGCATATTTTTCTTAAAAATATTATGTTATTAATATGTGTGTGTGTGAACACACATGCCATGGTGTGTGTACATGAGAAAGGAAAAGAGAAAGAGAGAGTGTGTGTGTCTATGTGTGAGTGTGAGAGAGAGACAGAGAGTGTGCATGTGTGTATGTGTGTGTGAGAGAGAGTATAGGGAGAGAAAACAGCATTAAGGAGTCAGTCCTCTTCACCTTTACATGTATCTAGGGTCTAAATTTAGGTTATCAAGACTGTGGCAAGAATTTGTCATCTTGATATCCTTTTTTTTTGCATTTTGTTCCTTTTCTTACATATTTTCAAGAACTATTTTTTTGACAGAACTAGAAATGATCATTTTGTTCATCCATTCATTCATTTTTTCACTCATTTCAGAAAGTACTTAATGGCTGTTTAGTGAGACTAAGGCATATTAATCAACTTTGGTGTAAAGGGATTTGAACAGCATCCTGATGCACCATAAAAATTATTCTCCATAATTACCGCACTTCTTACTATGTTTAATCCTTCCACTCCTCTGAAAAAGACATAATGCAAGCATTATTACGGCAGCATACCTATTAAGAAAGCTAAATGTGATAAAGTTTATTTCTCACTAATGTCACTTATTTAGTAAATAACCCAGAAACAAAATAAAGAATTTCTGGAACCTTAGAAGCCTATCTTGAAATGATTGACAAATTCCACTTGGTTGATCTCATAAATAATACTCAAGACATAATTTTGTATGGGAAGCTTTGTTAGCACAAGGTTCTCTTTGTCTAAATTTCAAAATGATATTGTTTATTCATATAAAATACAGAGAAAGTAAAAAACCTAATAAAGTAAAACTAAAATATTACTGAACACTCTAATCAACCACACTCAGCTGAGCTCTGCACACTTGCTCCCACCAATTATTGGTACCCTTCCCAAATACAATCATAAGCAGAATCAAGAGCCTGGGAGTTGGGACAGGAACTGCAGTTGGAGTCATCTATTCTCCCCAGTGGGCAGTGTAGTCGTGACTTCAGGTCATTCCTGACACACGGTTGTGGCAAAGCCAGGTGTTTTTGTGAACGAGGAGTCCATGCTTATTCCAAGATGGTGTCTGGGAGATGAGATAGGCATGCTTCTCTCCAGGGAGTAAGAGTCACCTGGAATTTCCCTGTCCATACTTGCACAGAGCTTTCTAATGAGCTAGGTTATGGCATTGTCTTAATTAGTAATTCTGAGTTCTGGTAGCTTATTGCAGGGCGTAAAGGGAATGTGTCTTAGATTGTGTCCCTTACCTATTGATACTAAATCTTTTCCTCTGTTTTCGTTCCTATGTGGAGGTCAATGTTTCTGTCTCAGAAACTATCTTTTGATATCAACCCAACTGATATCCAGCTTTGTTCCGCATTCTTTACATAAACTGTCATACTTAGTTTTCCACTGTGGTTACAAACCTCCATGATCAAAGCAACTTTTAAAATATAGTTTCAGAGAGATAGAGTCCATGTTGGCTGCACAAAGTTAAGGTGGCAGGAACAGCTGAGAACACATACTTTGACTCACAAGCATGAGATAGAGAGCATACTGGGAATGCAATGAGTTCTTTGAAAACTGAAGCTTGTCCCCAGGGGCACACCTCCTCCAACAAAGCTATATATTGTTTTAAATCCTTACCAAATAGTTCTGTAGTTGCAGACTAAATATAAAATGAAGAAGCCTATGGGAGCCATTGTCATCTAAACTCCAAACAACTTTAAAAATGACAGCTTTTACTAGAACATCCTAGTACATTTTTGGAAGTCTTAAAATAGCAATAATGGGCCAAAATACCCTGAGAATACCATGCTGAAGTCTAAAGGTAGACTCTTTGATTAACAGTTCTATCTGAATATATTTCTTTTAGCCATTTATGCTAGTTCATGAGACACATAACTGAATCACCTAAAGCAGTAAATACCCATTGTCTATTCCAGTGATTGAAAAAGTAGATAACTTTAAATCCAAGGAGTTCTTGTATTTCTGTGGCATTAAGTTGAGAGCTGGAGTCTGTTTTTGAATAAACACACTGGGCTTCTAGCTTGTTATGACTGCAAATATAAAGAGTTTCTGAGCCCAGAGAAATCATTCAGAGTTAGTGGGTGTAATAAGAAACCAAGAATCTACATTTTTAAGGTTAGTACCGAGAGAATATGGGTATAGATAAACTATTCTTCAATGTACACCAGTGTCACATACAGCTACCTGAACAGTTTTTGGGACAAGATCCCTATACAAATATTTGAGTCCATATATGCTTCCTATTTTCTCCCCAGAGTTTTACTTTAGATGTTTCCCAATTCTCATTTGCTGATGGCTTGTTTCACAATGTGGTAAAGACTTCAGAGACAGAAGTTTCACAGGGTGATTGACTAATGGGGACATGAGAAGCATCACTAGGTAAGTTCATTGGTAGTTAATAGTTTAATTGCTATTAGGAATGTGTAGTGACTGTGTTACATGGGTTTTATTGGATGATGTGGATCATTGGGCAAACTTTTGATGTGATGCTTTCTCTTTCTCTTTCTGTTTCTTGGCTGTCATGACTAGCTTCCCTCTGTCACAGTTTGCCACCAGGTATTCTGCCTCCCTCGAGGTTCCAAAAAGATTGAATATATAATGGACTAAAACAATGAATCTATGAGCCCAAATAAATCTTTTCTTCAAGTTCATCACAATTAGTTTGTAAACTTGCAGAACAGTAAAACATGGCTCTTCAGCATTACTTATATTTTGTTAGGACTCAGTCTCTGTCTCTCTGTATTAGTTTCTTTTCTCATGGTTGTGACTAAGTCCCCGACAATAGCAACTTTAGGAGAGGAGGGTTCTGTTTTGCTTATGATTTGAGGGTATAGACTATCATGGTGAGGGAGGCATGGCAAAATGATGTGAGGCAGCTGCTCCAATTGTGAAGAGGGAGATGGGGTCTTGTGTCTGGTTGTCATTCTCTCTCTCTTTTTTTTTTATTCAATCTAGGACTCAAGCCCAAGGTTGGCATTTACTTACTTCAGAACGGTTCTTCTTCCTCAGCTAAGCCTCTGTGGAAACACCATCAGACAGGGAAGATTCACCATCACACTTAATATTGCCCAACTTCTTCCTCTCCAGCCAAACTTCACAAAAGAAATATGCCAGCTGACCAAGTCTTCTAAATCTTTCCTATACATATTACTGAGTCTTTTAAAACTACAGCTTATTATATATCATGCTTAATGGTTGTTTCCCTTATTATAATAGATTAAAATAAGTGTTTTAGTTGCCCTCTGTTTATTCACATGGATTTATATCATTAAGAAAGGACAAGGACAAAGGACAAGGAATTTCCCATATATTCTAAGTGTCTTAAAAATCCACCGCAGTAGATGACCACACACCCTGGCACACACAGGAGGAACTAAATGAACTCAGTGGTATTAATTTAAAAAAAAGAAAATATTTGAGGATAGGAGGAAAAAGTATGTGTAAGGAGTGTGGGAAGAACTAGAGGAATGAATTAGATCCAAATAGATTACATGCAAATGTAAATATTGAATATAATATTCAATAAAGTCCCACTGCACCAATATTTGCCTGACAACTTGTGAACTAGCCACACAAGTAACAGCCACAATAAAACATTAAATAGACATTCTCTAAAGTTATTTAGTGACCTCCAGTGTGCATGAGGTCCTGGAAAAATTACATACCATTAGAGGACATTTTAGAGTCATAGGAAAGGTTCTTCAGATCTTTGCTTATGGATACTTTCTTTGTTGTCAGAACTCTTAAAAAAAATTTTAAATTGTCATTGTATTTAATATGCCCAGAATACTTTTTGCAAGGTTGTTATCTCAGCTATTGTCAAATAAAATTTAAAAACACAAAAGAAATGAGATTAGTGAATACATCAAGTTTTTAAATTCCTATTTAAAAAGAAAACAACGCCCATAGTGTAAATATATCTACATAACACATTTTACAGCATATTACTAAGGTAATTTTGATTATTTATAAAACTTAATATAGTTATAAAAAAGGATTGATTTTGATTTTCAAAATTTGGCTATGCATCTGTATATAGATGCCCTCATTCAGACAATGCTAAAAGAATCAAGGTAAGTTATCCATAAGCTGGCTAATACTTAGTTTTGGTTGAATTATTAGTCAGTCCACTGTCAACATGGAAGATAAAGAAAAGAAAATGAGAAAGAAAAGCAAAAACAAACAAATAGACTAATGTTTTCTTGTCAAATCATTCTTCCAACATTGTAAAACACAGTTTTACCAGGTGAAACATTCACGCTTCTGCTGACCCATCTCTGCCCTTTCTACTTCCTCCTCCAAGAATCTCAATACATCCATTTTCTGCCATCACATCATTGCCCATGTTTCCTTCTTGTTTAGATTGGATTGATCTATTTTAGTTGCTGGTTCTTACCCATGAAGACTCACTTGTGCAAGTAGGTGATCATTTTGTAAATGATAGCACTGTGCTAAAACCACCCAACCCAGTACACAATGCTTCCATTACATCCCAAGGTTCCATCATCACATTTTCTATCAGCTTCTTCCTGTTAGTCTCAGATTAATCAGTCTCTGCCTTTATATATTTGAATTTCTTCCTATATTTCATGTGCATGAACACATATGCTATAAAGCAATTGCATCTGTAGTCACATTTTTTTGTTATTTCTTCACACAGTAGCCATGCATTAGTAGTTTGTTCTTTGTAGGGAATAAAGCTAATTAATTGAACATACAGCATTTTGCTTTTTTTTCCATTTGTCAGCTGTTGAGTATGTGTTTCCACTTTGACACCAGCTATTATAAATAATGCTACTGAAACATTTATAATCTTTTTTTTTTGGTGGTTATATGCTGTTGTTTCTTAAGAACGTATCAAAGTAAAATGTTGGATTTTTGGTAAATTTCTGTGTAAATTTTTAAGAAACTCTTTTGCAATGTAATAGTAATGTTTCATATGAATGTAAATAATGCCTGAGAGTTCAGTCTCTGCATCTCAGAGAGCATTTTTTTTATTAGTTATCTCTTTTTCATGGGCAAATGTGAAAGACTGCCTTCTTGTGGTTTAGATACACGCTTCTCTAATTACTAGTGGGCTCAGCATTAGTTTTACACTCATATCAGGCATTTTATGATGATGATTGTTTATTTAACTTTTGATGACTTTTTAAGCATGTGGAGTCCAAAGAACGTGGGTAGATATCTCTTAGATGCTTCACAAAGACTTGGTACATATTCTACTGTGTGCTTTAGACAAAGAAGTAACAAGTGTTCTAATCAATGCATCATATATTATAAATAATGATGTCAGCTCTGATGACTGGCACCTTTTTCCCAGGATAGAAATTAACTGAGAGACTTACGGAATGGGAAAAGTGACTGTAATATTTTTATGAAGCATTGTGTATCTTCTTGATTCTACTTTCGACTTCAGGGTTCTGCTTAGCTAAATCTTGCTCTGAATTTTCTCAGATCTATTTATTTCTTGGTAAATGCTCTGAAGAAGCCTCTAGGCTCTCAGGGAGACTGGCTTTTCTCAACACAAATCTTAGGAAAGTATCAGAAATAAAAATGTTAAGATACAAACTAGTATGTTATAGAATGACCAATAAAATAATATTTATTATTACTTGTTTAAACTGTTATTGAATTTTTAAAAAAAATACTGCAAGTGTTTATTACATTAAAAACTTATTGACTAAAATTAAATAAATGTTTCTGTAAATTTACTTTTTTAGTTTTTTAAAAAATGTTTAAATATTTAGGATTATTCATTTTATTATTTTGTGTGTATAGATGTTTTGATTTGCATGTCTACTGCCTGGTGAAGTCAGAAGATAACATTAGATTTTTTTGGGACTAGAGTTACAAATGATTGTAGATACAATATGAGTGTTTGGAACTGAACTTGGGTCCTCACAAGAGCAACAAGAGCTCTTAACTGCTGAGCCACTCTCCAGTTCTTATGTTTTCATAGCAAATTAAGTTCAGTGAATATTAGTTAATTTATGTCACTGTCATTAACTCTTTACCTATGAAGAAGAGATGGAGCTTTATGAGGAGTCATTAATCTATAGCTCTATGTAATGACATTTTTGTCCCTACATTCTTTTTGTCTTTCTTTACAAACATTCTCTCACTGAATCCTATATATAATTAGCAGAATATCAGACAACCACTGGTAATACTTTCCTGGTGTATCCATGTGAGTTAACATCAGTTATTGCAGAAACATAATTTCTTACAAGTAGTTTTATATTTGATCTCTGTTTTTAGATGAACTATGATTACTTTGGAAATGTATGTTATTCTTTTTAACATTTGTATTTGTCAGGGAAACATGAGTTTAATCAGAAAGTATGCTTCTGATTAAATGACAAATACCACCCTTTGTCACATACTTTTTTTCATTAAGGAAATATTTTATTTCTTATAAGAAAGACTTTTGGATGCAGACCTGTGTCCAGGGCAGACTCAGAGATGAGCAGATTCTAGATCCTGGCAGCCACCCACCTGAAAAATCCCTCTGTGGGTTGGGGTCAAACCCACAGTTCTGACTCACACTCTTGCTAATAGACAAGCCCTAGGCTAAAGCTGGGCAAGACTTTCCCCCAGCAATCCATAGCAGAAGGGACCTCCCATGGCCAGGCCCCACCTCCACAGCAAGTTGCTTCATCATAGACAGATACCTTCGAAACACAGACCAGTGTCCAGAGCAGAGTCAGGGATTACTCAGACCTCTTGTTCAGAGCAGACAGAAGACACACAAGCCTGCTAGCCACAACACTAGGAGCTGACTAAGAGTGAACCACTGAAGCAATGGGCAGTTGCCAGTGCAAGAATACATATAACAATATAAAGAACAATAAGGTCTAAACAGACCTATAACCACAAAGAAAGTTAAAGCTGTAATTAACTGCCTCCCAAGTTTAGAAAAAAAAAAACCCTCCTTGGCATAAATTATATCTTTTGGTTGAGGTAACATTTTTATCTTGAAATTATTTTGTGTGGCATTTACAATACTATTCTAGATCTCATTTGACATTTCATAGTTAATAAAAACAACAAAAAATCCAACAAAACAAAAAAATCTAATTTGTGTTTTTATCATAATGTGTGTAACTGGATCTCTTTGAAAATTTGTTTTGACAATTTGCCCTCCCAATGAAGTGTATAATTTATTTTACTTTAACGTAGTTATTGACAAAACATAATTTTCATATGACACTTTGAGGTGTTCCTTATGATTTTGGTCTGTTTTGATCTCTATTTACCCACTAATTACCAGCATCTGCTTTCCAAATAACTGATTATAAATTATAAATGATTGGCCAATAGCTCAAACTTATTGCTACCTAACTCATATTTAAATCAACCCATATTTCTTATCTATGCTTTTCCATGTGCCTCGTGGCTTGTCTCTTTATTTTCTACACATTCTGCTTCCTCTGTGGTTGGGTTAGGGTTAGGGTTAGGGTTAGGGTTAGGTTGTCTGTCATCTCCTCTGAAACTGCCCTTTTTACATCATTCTCCTAGTTAGGTTGTCCCACCCACAATTCCTCCCTGGTTATTGACCAATCAGCTTTTTATTAAACCAGTTCAAGGGACAAATACTTGCAATGTACAAAAGGATTATTCCGAAGTAATGACCCAGTTAAAGAATTGTTTCTTTATACAGTACTTTTAAAATTACACAAAATAATGTAGATAATAATTAAAATTATATTCATAGCTGAGGTCTCAGGCTTAGACAAAGAACTATAGGCTGCTGAGGAAAGCTTGGGCAGAAAGAGGAAGTTATGGGCAGATGCCAGTGCAAAAATACATATAATAATATAAAGAAAAACAAAGCAACTCTAGAAGAAAGTGGTGGTTCTACAACTACAAGACCTGAACTGAGCAATGAAGAGAAAATAGAAGGAAACAACACCAAAAACATCTTTATGAAGATCATTGTAGCCTTCAAAGAAAATATGAAAAATTCCCTTAAAGAAATAGAAGAAAATAAAAACAAAAAATTGGAAAAGATGAACAAGTCCTTGAATGAAAACCAAGAAAAGGTAAAACAAAAAATGAAAGAAACATTCCAAGAACTAAAAGCTGAAATAGAAACAATAAAAAAGGCACAAAATTAGGCAAAGATGAAAATATAAAACCTGAAGAAAAGAGCTGCAACTACATACACAAACATAACCAACAGAATTCAAGAGATGGAAGAGAGAATCTCTGGAGTGGAAGACTCAGTAGCTGAAGTAGATACATCAGTCAAAAAAAGCACCAAAATGAAAAGGGGGACATAACAACAGACCCCCAGGAAATACAGAGAATTATCAGATCATATTTTGAAAATCTATATTCCACAAAAATGGAAAACCAAGAAGAAATGTACAGCTTTCTGGAAGGTACCATTTAAGAAAATTAAATGAAGAACAGATTAATTACCTAAACAGGCCTATAACCCTTCAGGAAATTGAAGCTGTCATTAAAAGCCTCCCCCAAAATAAAAACCCTGGTCCAGATGGTTTCAGTGTAGAATTCTACCAGACATTCAAAGAAGAATTACTACCGTTACTCCTCAAACTATTTCACTCAGTAGAAACTGTAGGAATATTGCCAAATTCTTTTTATGAGGCTACAATTACCCTAATACCTAAGCCACTCAAATACACAACAAAGAAGAGATTTAAAGACCAATTTCCCTCATGAATATTGATGTGAAAATTCTCAACAAAATTTTGGCAAACCGTATACAACAATGTATAAAAGATATCATCCACCACAACCAAGTAGGCTTCATCCCAGAAATGCAGCATTGGTTTAACATGGGAAAAACTGTAAACGTTATCCATCATATAAACAAACTAAAGGAACAAAACCACATGATCATATCCATAGATGCTTAAAAAGCCTTTGACAAAATCCAACACTCCTTTGGATTTTGAATAAAAGCTCTGGAGGGATCAGAAATACAGAGACAATATCTCAATATAATAAAGGTGATTTACAAGAAACTGACAGCCAGCATCAAACTTAATGGAGAAAAGCTCAAAGCAATCCCACTAAAATCAGGAACTAGACAAGGATGTCCTTTCTCCCCTTATCAATTCAAAATAGTTCTTGAAGTTTTAGCTAAAGCAATAAGAGAACGAAAGGAGATTAAGGGGATACAAATTGGAAAAGAAGAAGTGAAGCTATCTCTATTTGCAGATGATATGATTGTATACATAAGTGACCCACAAAATTCTTCCAAGGAACTGCTACAGCTGATAAACACCTTCAGCAATGTAGCAGGATACAAGATTAACTCAAAGAAATCAGTAGCCCTTCTATACGCTAAAGATAGAAGAGCTGAAAAAGAAATAA
>PVIH01001104.1:0-55555 GCA_004025045.1 Sigmodon hispidus | reverse complement strand
TATAATAGCTGCAAATAGTATTAAATACTTTGGAGTAACTATAACCAAAGAAGTAACAGACCTATTTGACAAAAATTTTAAGTCACTGAAGAAAGAAATTGAAGAGGATATCAGAAAATGGAAAGCTCTCCCATGTTCCTGGATAGGTAGGATCAACATAGTATAAATGGCAATTCTACCAAAAGCAATCTATAGATTCAATGCACTTCCCATCAAAATCCCAACACAATATTTTTGGGACCTTGAAAGAACAATACTCTATTTCTTCTGGAATAAAAGGAAAGCCAGGATTGCCAATACAATTTTACTCAACAAAAGAACCTCAGGGGGCATCACCTTCCCTGACTTCAAGTTATACTATAGAGCTACAGTAATAAAAACAGCCTGGTACTGGCATAAAAACAGACTTGTGGATCAATAGAATAGAACTGAGGATCCAGACATTAACTCAAAAACCTATGAACACCTGATCTTCGACAAAGAGGTCCAAAACATTCAATGGAAAAAAGACAGTATATTTAACAAATGGTGTTGGCATAGCTGGATGGTAGTGTGTAGAAAAATGCAAATAGATCCAAGCCTGAGCAATATTGGGACATTGTGACGTTGTGACATTGGGACTTCCTGCCGATGCTGGGTAGAGATGGGGAGATGTGGAGAAGAGAGAGTGACCTGAGGGGGTGGCATGGGAAAGGAACCTTGAATAAGGATATACACGAATAGAAAATGTGACTTTATTCATAATAAAAAAACTAACAAAGTCCATTCATTATGTATAATGGTGAAAGTAGAAATATTAAGTTATCAATCATCTAAAATTATATTCATAGCATTTTATATAATTATCTTATAGCTGCTATTCATTTCTTTATGTGGAAATAATTTGCATGTGATAAATTAATAACCAATGTTAGCCTAAGGATGGCCTATATTACTTCTTGTTTAGTTTGTCTGTTATAAAGGAAAGAATTTACAGGAACACAAATGTGCTTCAAACATACAAAATTCAGGAATCACTAATTTCTGTTTTATTTTTTCAATGTGCTTTTTCTGAATTATAGAATTTTTATTAAATCTTTTATATTTCAACACTTAAAATGGCCTGTTGCCTTTTGAATCACAATTCCTCAAAATGTTTGTATTTATAACCATCCTTTTCATGTCATAAGTTTCACAGCCATTTCTGCTTTCTGGAGTTTGTCTTTGTCTCTGACCTTTATCACTTTAATTGTGATATTATAGATCCCTTTGGATTTTATCCAAGTTGAACTCTTTTGTGAATTTTGGATATCTTGAGTAACTACAAAAAAAATATTGTCATAGCTCACGCAAATATTTTTCTTTCTCTCCTTGGTTTTACTTGTGTGAACATTGTGTGGATGTTCATGTGAGGAGGCCAGAGGGTAACTCCAAGTATTGTTCTTCAGGTGTTACTTTGTCCATTCCTAACTGATCCTACTGACTCTCTCTCTGTCTCTGTTTCTGTCTGTCTCCCTCTCTCTCTCCCCCCTGCCTTTCCCCTTCTCTCCTTCCTTCCCTATCTTCCTCCCTCCCATCCTTTCTCTGTCCCTCCTTGCATTCTAGGCAGTAGGCAGTCAGGTCAGGTGTGACAATTCTTCTTTCAGCTTTTCTATGGGATCTTCCAAACCATTTGTTTCCCAGTGGGTGTCAGTTTAAATGTTCACAAATCTACCATAGAGATTAAGTGTGAAAGATAAAAATAAGGCAAGGTAAGTCATTATTGCTTATTTTCTGATACCGGGAGTAATCTGTTTTCACTTAAAAACACTGAGATGACAACAGGCACCATTTGTTTCTAAGTTCATAAACAATACGAATAAATGGAAAGAATCTCAGTGGTGGAATAGATTATTAAAGGATGTTTAAGTAGAAGAAAGCAATGTAGAATTAACCCCAAATGAAACGGAGGATAAAAGAACACACACACACACACACACACACACACATACACTTCTGGTGAGTAAACTTAGTACTTCACTACTCTTTTTTAAGCATTGCTTCCTTCTGTAAATCTCTTTTGCTCTGTTGCTGAAGGCATTGTGCATCTCAAATAGTATCCAGAGACTTCTGACCTAGAGCTACTCTGAGAAGCCACATCTCTAAGGACTAGTTTTCTAAAGCTTCTAAAGGAAGGAAGTAACCAATAGCCTTACATAGTTAGATACTTTGAGCCACAACAAGAACCAGTATGGAATGATAATCCTATGGGTACAATAGTGGCACAGTTACCTTGGCTCTAACCAATAGCTTGTTAATTGGGTTTAAGACCGGCACAGCAAGAGGAAAATCACAACAGGTACTAAAAACATAGCCAACTAGTCAGGGCTAGGGAAGTCATGACCTTGGACAACCATCATTTTACTAAACCAACATAATCTCTTTATGACCACAGGTAAGTAGTGTTCTAAGCCCTCATTAAGAATATTTTACTTTGTAAGCATTGAAGACCATTAGAGAAAACCACCAGCAATCATACTGCAGTATTGTGGAACCCAATCCCAACGGGTAACATCAATAAAGCACTCCTGCACCCTTAGGTGCAGGAATAGTTGCTGAAAGAGGACAGGAAGACTGTAAGAGCCAGCGTATCAGAAAGTTTGCTGTGAAACTAGGTCTTCTAGAATGTTAGAAGCTACAGCCACATTGTCTTACCACCACCACCACTCTACACATGAGCTAAACAAGGGTGATGATAATAGTCATGCCAACGTAGATGGAGGAAAAATCAAGAGGCCTCAACACACACAAGTAACATACAACTAAACAATACTGAAACTGAGAGAAATGATCTTCCCCAGGGAGGTACGCACTAATTACTTATAGTTGAATGCCAAGTGGTCAGCCCTGAAACATGCATATTGTACTTGCTAATTCTATTTATGTATTAGGAATACATATGTACATACATATATGAATGTAATAACAATCAATGAAAAAAGAAGCCATTAATTTGAAAGAGTTCAAGGAGGGATACACACCTATGTGCCTATATATACATATATATGTATATATACATATATATGAGGATTTGGATGGAGGAAAGAAAGGATGTAATTATATCATAATCTAGAAAAAGAAAATAAAACCAAAGAAAACTGTAAAACAAACAAAAAACCAAAGGAAACAAACATGAGAAAAGCAAATGCTTCCTTCTTATTTTCTAATGTCTTCTCTACAACAGCTGGGATCTATCTATCTGTCTTCCTTGTTCACGTAAAAAGTTATTCTGATATTATTGCAGTTCCATATGCAGTTATAAAAATACTTCAGAGTATACACTAGAGCTGGATTTACAGGCAGTTATTCCAATAACTAATCTTTTGACTAAAAAAATTTGGTTTTTATTTAGATACAGGAAATATTATTTATTAGTGTAAAATAACTTGGAGATGTTAATAAGGCAATTTAAGAAATGAGAACATTTGATTTGTCACAGAGAGATTCTTCTGGGTTGCAAGTTGTGAAGGATCATTGGAGAATAAGATGGGTCATAGGTCCTGACTGGCCAGGGTTTTTGGATTTGCTTTGTAGTAACTTCTTGGGTAGGCATCAGCACTATAAAAATAACTTTCTTGGCAAGGGTTGCAGCCTTCCCAGTGGCTTGACAATAGATTAGATAGATTTTAGAGTTAGTGACTCAATGAATGCCTCAGCAAAACCTCACCGAGTTCCAGAAGACCTTGTTACCCATAGATGCCGTAACTTTATAAATGTCCTGGAGAAATGTGGTGAGAAAAGTGTACAATAATCAAAAAGCAAAACTTCTCTTCTTACCTGGGGGAAATGGCAGCCTAGGAGCAAAATATTAAAGCATCAAAATAAAGCCAAATGTGATGAGTAGTGGAGGTAAGTAACCACAGTCCCCAGGAGCTGAGACAGGGGGATTGTGAGCCTAAGGCCAGCCTGGGCTGCTAGAGAGACAATGTCTCAGGGAAAATAGAGATGGGAGACAGAAGAGAGAAAGAGAAAGAAAAGAAAGGAGGAAAGAAGGAAGAGGAAGAGAGGGAAGGAAGGAAGAACGGAAGAGAAAATCAAGATAGTCTTTCAGTCATGTGTGAACTAAAACTGAGCTCAGCATCTGCATGTCATAACACCTGCTGCCCAGAAGCCTCCCAGATTCTCCCCTGAGCCTCCACAGAGGGCGAGGGTGTTCTCAGCTCTGAGCATTTTGGAAACCATAACCTGTTCTCCATAAAGTGTATGTTCATGCAGATAAACTCTGACAGTGTTAGAACAAGACTTTTATTGTCACATTGTGGTGTAGCTTGATGATACTTGGCAGCAAGCAATGGTACCCAGAGTACCATAGATGAGGCATTTAGTACAAACACAAGAAGCTTGGTCCACACCAAACGGATGCATTATATCCTTTTGTCAGCTTAGATTGATCAAACAGAAAAATCCTGAAACCTTGTGTGACAGTCAGATTTCTTAAAGACGTAGGTTTGGAATTGTAAAGAGGGAGTGAGAACTATCCACCTTTCCACACTCTTCCTGTGTAGTCTTTAACTCTCGCCTGTAATTTCTTCGATTAATAAGTGGTATGAATAAAATTTATACTATTTATTTATGTTTTACAGTGACAAGAAGTTTATAAGCATACTGTTTCTCTCCTGGGTGGTCATATCATTAGGAGTAATATCATTGTCTTACATCTGGAGCATACTAGATTTCAACAAATAATATTTTCTTGACATTATTATTATTATTATATCCATGATTTCTAATTAATAAAATATGAGGTATCAAATGCATCACATCAATGATATACTGAATGAGCCCACCAATTTCTACATCAATTAAGAAAAACACATCCAATTCTTCGAACATGATTTCTGTTTTCTACACCAGACTTAACCATATAACCTAACTAGAATTATACACATCTTAATGATTTTATAGTACCTGATTTAAATTTTCAGTAACAATACAGTATGACTATAAGGGCTAAATTTTGCTTCAGGAATCAGCAGCTTAAAAAATGCAGCCACTTAATTCCTATAAATAAACAAGTGTGGGTGGTGAGGATATTTTCAACAGCTTAGTGATATTTCAATGATCCTGCTCTTCCTGTGTTTTCAATTTCCTATTTTGTGGAATTTCACTTTGTGCATGGTTATAATGAGAGCTGGGAATGCTTCTAACCCATAGAAGCGTTCTAGAAAACAAAAAAAATGGAAAGTCTCTCTCTCTCTCTCTCTCTCTCTCTCTCTCTCTCTCTCTCTCTCTGTGAGTGTGTGTGTGTGTGTGTGTGTGTTTCCTGTGTGAGCATATGGGAAGTGCAGAGGTTGATGCTCTGTATTTTTCCCTATCAATATCCATCTTACTATCTTACATTATTTGAGGTAAAGTTTTTCAATGAATCTGGGACTCACCATTTCTGCTAAATTAGGAGGCCAGTGAGCCCCAAGATCCTCTTGGGTCCACTCATTTGTGGAGTTATAGATGTGTACTCAGTGTCTGGCTTTTACTTGGGTATTGGGGATGCAAGCTCAGGTAGTCGTGTTTAGAGAGCAAGCATTTCACTCTTGGTGCCATTGCCCCAACTCCAAGAATATATCCTTTCCAACGTCCTAAGCACTAGATTAACCCTCTTTCTTGTTTAGTTTTCCATAATTGAATTTCATATGCAGTCTGCATGAATCTCTTGGTAAAACAGAGTAAGTTTGCTAAATATGATTATTCTCTGTGGTTATTACACCACCATGCAATCTACACTGGGCTTCTCCTAGTAAGGAAGAGAAGAAAAATGCTTTTTGAGTTGTCATAATGAGTGATGGGCAGGAGCTTGTGATGAGTCCTTTTCTGGAAAGAATTACATCTTCTCTAGAAAGAATGTCAAGACACATTCTTGGGCATCAAGTAGTGGGATAAAACCTCACAAAGGCCAGTATGTTTGCTTCTTTTTCTGATCCACAGATAGCTGTTGGCTATCCTGGGATCAAAAGGACCCTTGTTTTAAGATGAGGGGCTTTCTGTGGTCCATTTTACTTTCCTTAGCTGCATTTCCTCTCAGGTATGATGACCTCTCTTTAAGAAACCCATCTTTAAACTGCCTAAGTATCAGAAGGTAGTTTTCTGTTAAGTACTTTCAGTTATAGAAAAGGATGCTCAAAGCATAAAGATTTGTAACAAGAATTCATGTAGGTTCCCAACCTCGTTAGAAGAGTATCTTTATGGATAGAATGGTGATTAATACTAAATTCACCACTAGTCACCACGCAGAAAATATGTATCAATGGACTGCTGTGCTACACATGGGATGTCGGGATCAATCTTCAGCTCAGGGACAATCTGATTGGTGAAGTGGAAAGATTGTAAAATCCAGAGAGAGACATTTGTGTATGGACTGGCAGAACCACTGTCCTCATGGATTCATAGCAGCCATGGTTGCTGACACAATACCTGCAGAAGAGAAAGCCATGTAGGTGACAGGGACCTATGTTCCCATATCCATAACGTGGGAGCTAAGTAAGGCTGATGGCTTCCTTTGAATGTGTGGACTCTGGTAGAATAGCTTTCTCTAGCAGATGGTTGCATGCCCCTGGGTTTATGGGCATCACTGGATGTGTTATATAAGGCAAGGGTGTATAAAGTTGGAGCACAGTGTAGAACAGGTCTAGCTGGAGGCAGGGGGAGAATTGGGATATTAATACGATCAAACTATGTGTGAAGTTCTCAAAGAATAAAATAATTATATATACAAATGCGTGTGTGTGTGTGTGTGTGTGTGTGTGTGTGTGTGTGTGTGTGTAATAAAACACTTAATCTTACCAAACCTCTACTTCTATCATTAATGTTTTTGATCAATTTGATGTCTTGGAATGAGATACAGTTTTTACAGAAAAGGATATACATTTTGCATGCTCTCTGTGTGTATTGAATGTGGCATGTATAATATTTTTTCCATGAGCTCTGTCCTTCTTATGGCACTTTGTGCACATGGATCCTGGTAGTGCTTTCTGCTGTAGTGTTTATAAAATGATGAGAGACTCTTTCCTTACTGCTCTGCAGTTTGCCTCTGGCTCTGAGTCTCTGTGCATATCTTTGCATCCTGTCTTTCGCACTAGAATTCTGAGAAAGGATGTAAATTGGCAAAATTCTCTATTTGATGTTGGTTCTAATGTCTTGCATGTACTGTGTCATACTTGCCAACAGCAATAATAATTGCTTGATTATAGACAGTGGCCAATAAGAGGTTGAAGGGAGGTGTCAAGTAGTTGACACTGGGGAATGCTAAAATCCTGACAGTGATCTGGACTTCTCAGCTCTGTGGGAAGTTGAAAAATAAGAAGACTTGTTCTTAATGGTATAGCAGCCTATAAATCATCACACACACTCAGTCACACACACAGATGAACAGGCACACACACATACACAGGACTTATTTTTTAAAAAATTAAAAAGAACAGTGGAAAATTCTTACTTATTTCTGTAGCAATCTGAAATTTCTCCACAAAAGTGATGCCTGCTAATCTGCAGAGCTTTAAGAGTTCCTGTGTTTGTCTGAGATTACTCACTGTGGGCATTTTCCCATTGTTTTGACTGTTTCTGTTTTAAGTGCTAAAAATCACTGTTTCTCCTTGACTTGAATTTTCAGGATCTTCCTAATGCAATATATATATTGATATATATATATCAATAAATTCTGTTCTTATACAAAATCAATTTAAATAATACAGGTATAAAGTTTAATTTCATTTTCACTTTCTCAGTTTTTAAAAATTCCCTTTGGAATTTCTAATGCTTTACAATACCTAGGTCAAAAGAATTTCAGTCCTAAAAATTTAATCCTGTTTCTTATTTTTTCTTTCATTCTACCATTCCATTCTCCAAGAATAGCAAACAATCCAATCCAATCTGAAGTACAACATAAATATATTAACCTTAAAATAGTATAATGTAATGCATAAAGAAATATTAAAAATAAAAGACATAAGCAATTGGAGTTTTCATTATATTCTGATTTTTTCAGTTGTTAATTGTTTAAAATTGTAAAATATTCTGAAATTAATATCTGAACATGCATGTTTAAATGTTTAATTTGATAATAAAATGTTTAGAAGAGATAAAAACAGAAAAAAAGAATAATTGCCCAGTTTCTTACATATACTTCACAGGATTTTTGCATCTTTTGTTATGCAATGGAGAATTTATTATGGCTACATTAGAATTGCCAGCATCTCATAGAAAGCAACATACATACATAGCTAGAACAGTTATTTAATAAAGTAATTAGGAATTTTCATTAGATTTAGGCTACTGTGAAACAAATATATGCAATGAGGTCATTCTGTCTAGACTATCTCTATTTAATTTTCTTACCCCAAATCAAACAAATTACTTATCTATAGATCGAGGCTCAGTCTGCAATATCTAATATGGCTAGTTGCACCTGGGTGTTGTGACTCCTACATGATCACCTAATTTAGCTTCATTTGCACCTTGTCATCTTTGTTAGAAATTTGACTTACTTCTCATAATACAACTTTAGTCAGTAAATTCATAATTTTTGTTTGACATCAGTGTCAATATATTGTGTTACTTTTCTGAAACAACTGAATAAGTTGTATGTGTGTGTATATATATCATATATATTTGTGTATACATATATAAATTTTAAATAAGATGGAAGCTTAAATAGCAATAAATATTACTATCAACATTCATTCGTATGATTTGTACTGTGATGCACATATTTAAAACCATGGACTAATATATAAGTTGGACTTTAGAAATAATACTTAGGTGAAGATTGTTGATCTTAATAATTATTAAGGTGGTTGTGTATTTTAGAGATTCCATATTTTTTGCATTCATTATATATGAAAAGCTATCAGCTTTGTTGTTGTTGTGAATTGTTGACAGTTGCTCCTAACATGCTTTAATGAAGCTAAGAATTTAATTGTTTTTTGGGAAAGACTAAAGTGTTTTATTGTTCTGTTCCTTGTACAGGAGGCTATTGGCAGTAGTTTGTGTAACCTATAGGGAAAGAGATTAATTTCATGAAAATTATTTCACCCAAATTCTTTGAAAATGATGTAAAACAGTGAGGTTATCTCAGCACTGATTCTTTTTCAGACTGAAGGTTTAGGGCTGAATTTTTGTTGCTCCAAATCCATTAATGCCCTTGTTTTTTTGCCTGAGACTTTCTGTTTGAAGGAGTTCACATTAATTTTTATGTAGTTTTTTTCTCTAACATGATAATTTACAGGGAATTCTCTTTATCAAAGTTGCAAATACTTTCTCTTCATGTAGGCTCATGCTGCTGAGAAATACAACCAGAACTCAGTTCCTTGTGATTTTTGACAGCAACTGTGTTCAACTGATTTTGTCTCTCTCAGCAAGAGCATAGACAGATATTGCATTTAATTTATTTTTGTGAGTACTAGTCTCTCTGGTTCCAGGAAGAAAGAGAAAATTCTGTTTGTGGGCTCATTTCAGTTGTTCCTGAATTACTGAACCTTCCACGTCTGCATAGACTCATCAAGCTTTTGCTTTCTGCCTTTGAATGGCAATGATAATTTTAGCAAGTTTTGACATTTCTCAAATAGATATAAGTATAATAGAAATGGAAATATACTCAGTGTTTTTCTTAATTATGGATACTTAAGTCTTTTCCAATGTTTGTCATCTTTGAATAAAATGTCTTAAAAACAAATACAAGTCTATTCCATTTTAGCTAAAATTTGCACTGAAATAACTATGTAACTATTGAAAAGCTTACATGAAAGCTCAAACATCAATGAGAGATTAGTGTGGTAGTCTGTTGGACTATCACCTAATGTGGATTTTATAGTAGTTGAAAAAAATATGCTTGTATTTAGTATGGCACTACACAGTCCTCTGCTAAGCAACAATTTAATGTGTGAGAATCCATTAAATTAAAGTGATTCTCCATTGTTTTTCCTAGGTGGAAAATTTGTTGATTGATGAGCGCCCTTGTGTTTTGTTGGTAAAGTGGCAATAGGAAGATATAGACAATAGTAATATGCCCAGAACCCAAAATGAATGCTCTTCACTTATTTATTCCAAAAGAGGGCAGCACAAGTCTGGTTTATATATGTCTGATGTGTATTTATGTCTTTTGACCAGTGATTCTTTTTTTTTCCTGAGAAACACATTCCTGCATAATATCACATATTCTTTCTACTACTGAAATATAAAAAGTAAATAAATATATGACAAATAACAGAAACCTGTGAAAATATTTAGAAGAAAGTTTAAAAAACATGCTTACCAAAACATGAAATGGAAAAGTGACAAAGGACAAAAGCCTTTCAATGGTATGAGTTTCTTTGTTACTCTAGTAACATCTAAATAAAACTGGAATAAATATTTTCATTTCATTTTTTTCTATCTTCATTTTACAAAGTCAGCAATCACGGAAAATGTAACTTGGTTATACATAAAAATTCATGTGCTATAAAATAGTTCTGTATTTTTCTTCAGGTTGTGTGTTGATTTATTGCATATTTAATAAAATCAACCTGGACTAATAGAAAACAGAATCACTCACAATCAAGCCAAGAAGGTCATAGAGTTATGACACACACCTTTAATCCCATCACTCTGGATGACCAAGTAGAGACTCACACCTTTAGTCCCATCACTCAAGAGACAAAGATCTTTCTGGATTTCAGTGAGTTCAAAACCTAACAACAAAGCAGTAGTAGCTTGCACCTTTAATCCTAACTCTAAGATTATAATATAGAGTTGAACTAGGAAGTAAAACAGCTGGGCAGGGAAGATATTTAAGGCAGGAGGAGGCAGAGATTCATTCATTCTGTAGAAGCCACCAGCCAGCATGAGGACCCTTGAAGATAGCATTTACCTTGTTTGGCCTGAGAAATGGACTGAGTGAGAATTGACTGTGGTCTGTTTTCTCTTAATGATATTCCAGGCTGATTTATTAAATATACAATATATAACCACAAGAATAAATATAAGTTTAGCAAAATTTTATAATTAAAAGATGAAGAAAAATCTTTAGCTGGCAGGTCCATTCTGAATTTCTAAGTGCCTGAGATTCCTGGTTTAAAGATCTGTAGTCTGAAGATCCCTGTACAGCAGATACACCTTGCTGAGAATCTTCTAAGAGTGAAATCCAGACCTGAACCCCAAAGGCAGAAGCAGCAGGTACTTTTCAAGTTTTTTACTTGCACATGCTGTACCTCAAAATCATTTCCTTTAGGTACTTGAAAAACTATCCTCCCATTTTTTTGTAGAATGTCTAATTAGAAGCTAATTAATGCCTAATTAAAATGATCACCTATTTGGTTGCATAGCTTTTAGTCTTAGATTTGAAACTGATGGGAAGTAGGAAAAGATATGCTGAAAAATTTCTTAAAATGTCAAGTCCTTAAAGGGTTTGAGAAGTAATATGTATTTTATAGTTCTTGACACTTAGATTACAAATGGATACAAAAAGATTGGATTGAAAATTGAAAACCATGCGTCTGGGCAGACTCCCATGCCCAGCAGCAAACACACAACACAAAACAAATTCCATGGCACTTTTGAAGTTTTGTTTTGTTTTCACCCTCACAAGTATTTTGCTATACTATGATTTCCATTTTTATGTTTTTGTGGATTATTGTGTATATATTTTCATTTATGTTTCTTTTGCTTTTTCTCTATTTTTGTTTATTTTACTTTATCTTATTAGATGCCATTTTGGAGAGATGGCTCAGCTGTTAAAGGCTATGCTTACAAGCAAAAAAAAAATCTATTTTTAAATAATTAAAATAAAAGACAGTAGACTAAGCAAAAGTAAATGGTCTTCATGACAATGATATTTTTTATACAGATATTTACAATACTAAAAATATCAAGCTGTTCTGAATTAAGACAGATTAAGCTCTCAATTTTAATTTTGATTTTTCAACCTTCCCAACACAATATTTTTATGTCACCACAATTTTTAAATCAAGAGTAACTAACTAAATCAAGAGAAGTTCATTCGATTAAAATAACAGATAATAATGTTCAGCTCAATGCAGCTTTTTTTCAACTTCACATTTTCTCTTTCCTCACTCTGTGGCAAGTACTCAGTGTTGTATCTCATGTATTGTCATGCTTTTCAATATACTTTCTTTGGAGTGATTGAAAATGTGGCATGTCTCTTGAGAGGTTTACCATCCTGTAATTCCCTTTTTAAAATACATCCAGCATGGCAGATTAAAAATTTTGTCATCAATTAGGAATTTCTCATGTCAATCATCATAAGACACACAGAGGACTTAGCAGTATGAATATAGAAACAACATACTTTTTCTGCATCTTCAAACAAAATCATGTACATTAATTCTGAGGCAACTAGATATTAATAAAGCTATGCCCAGCAGCCTAAGCCATAGCACACACTGAGTTTCAATTTAGTTGTGAATAGAGATCTCAGTGCATATGCTAAGTTCCTGCTCTATTACAGTGTGGTTCAAATAGGAATACCCACCTTAGGCTGAGAAATTTTAATGCTTGGTCAACAGAGATTGTCACTGTTATGAGGTATGGCCTTGTTAGAAGAAGTATGTCACTGGTGGGGTGTGAGCTTTGGTGTATCAAATGCTCAAATCAGGCCCAGGGTCTTGTTTTTCCTAACTTCTGCCTGCATATCTGGATGTATAACTCTCAGCTACTTTTCTACTACCATACCTCTCAAATTGAAAAGCAGTCCCAATTAAATATTTTTTCTTTGTTAGAGTTGCCTTAGTCACGTGTCTCTTCACAGGAATAGAACACTAACTAACATGACCACTGAACTATGCTCCAGATTTTATTAAATTGGCTTTGTTCTCTTTTTTCACCTTGTTGAAACAGGGCCCTTTTTACTGTAAAAGTGCACATGCGACCTCTTTTAGAAAGTGACAGACAGCACAGAGATTAATCCTATGAACTAAACGTTGTTCTTAACTTATTCTCATTTTTCAATAAGGAATCTTGAAGTCCTGAGTTCAGTAACCTGGTCAATGACATAGAAAGAACATGATAGATGCTGTCAACATGGATCTCCCATTTCCTGTTTATCTCTATTTTGTCTGCCAAAATTTTATTTTCCCTTGTTGCTCTTCAGTGCTTATATTCTGTCTAGAGAATGTCACTTTATTCCTTGGCTATAGCCTGCTACTAAGGGGAAATATGTTTGAAACTTTGAAAAAACTTGGTACCCTATTTTTTTTCTTTTTTCTTTTTTTTTTCTTTTATTATTATGAACAAAGAAGTCACACTTTCTATCCTTGTATATCCTTATTCAAGGTTCCTTCCCTCTCTCACCACATCAGGTCATTCTCTCTTCTCCACAACTCCCCCCAGGCAGGCGACAGGAGGTCCCAAAGTCCCACTGTCACAATATTCCTTAGTTCAGCCTCCACTCCTGGCAGATCCAGTTTTCTCTCCCCAATCTCAAGACTGAGTCAGGTGTTCCCCTAGGGGGAGTGGGATCCAAGGAGTCAGTCCAAGGTGTTTCTGATCCCAAGCTGTTCAGTGGTTGTGGTTTGCAGCTTGGGCCTGCTTTGCTTTTTGTTTGTTTGTTTGTTTAGAGTCCACTAGTGAGTGAGTACATCCCCTGCTTATCTTTCTGGATTTGTGATACCTCACTCAGGAGGATATTCTCCAAATCCATCCATTTGCCTGCAAATTTTAGAATATCATTTTTTCTTACTGCTGAGTAGTACTCCATTGTGTAGATGTACCACAATTTGTTAATCCATTCTTCAGTTGAGGGGCATCTAGGTTGTTTCCAGGTTCTTGCTATTACAAATAACACTGCAATGAACATAGTTGAGCTAATGCCTTTGGAGTAAACTGTGCATCTTTAGGGTATACACCCAGAAGTGGTATTGCTGGGTCCTTGGGGAGATTGATTCTCAATTTTCTGAGAAAATGCCGTACTGCATTCCAAAGTGGCTGAACAAGCTTACACTCCCACCAACAATGGAAGAGTGTTCCCCTTGCTCCACAACCTCTCCAGCATAGGCTATCATCTGTGTTTTTTTATCTTAGCCAATCTAACAAGTGTCAGGTGGTATCTCAAAGTTGTTTTGATTTGCATTTCTCTGATGGTACCCTATTTTCAGACATAATATCGTCTTACAGATAGCTCAAGATTTCTCAGCATCAATAAGTCACAAAAAGAATGTATTTTTTTCACTGCCGTTGGCACACTTCTCTCATGTTTTCTATTTAAAACTTTCCTCATTCATCAATCTGTTAAGTAATAAAATGCCTGTGGTTATTAATTTTTCTTAATTGCCTTTGATTATCAACTCCTTTTACCCTTTTTTCTCTTTTTTTTGGGGGGGGGAGAATATTTTATATATCTTAGGTAATCTCAAATTCACAATGTAGCTGAGTACTGCAGTTAACTTATAATCCCCTTGACTAAGAAAATGTTATATACACATATTATTATTTGTTTAAAAAATTCTTACAAAAATAGGAAGAATAAAAAACATTGAAAATTTTTAAAAAGACACTTGTCTATTTGAATGGGATGTCCTTCATAAATCTGAAGCATTTATATACTGGTCCACAGTTAGTATGTCTTTAAAAAGTATTAGAAAATAAATATTCTTTTGTTGGAGAGATACATCGATTGGGGGTTTGTTTCAGGTTTCAAAAACCTTCCTCCATCCCCAGTGGCTCTGCCATATGATTAAGGTTAGAGATGTAAGTTCTCAGCGGTTTCTGCCACCATGGCTTTTCTCTGCCAGCATGAGCTCTACTAGCCCTCTGGAACCATACACCAATTAAATGCTTTTTAAATATAAGTTGCTTTGGTCATTGTATTTTTATCACAGCAATAGAAGAATAACTAAGACAGCAATAATATCCAAAAGATGCTTATTGGATATGGAAGTTTTGCTTGAAACACATCCAACAATAATAATTCAGTATTCTAAAATATAATCATCATCATCATCATAAGCACTTTGGCATCATGCCAGTACCAAGGAGATGGATTTCATTCTTCTAGGGTACATGAGATCTTTCTTGCAGTGATGAATTCTGCATCTTCTCCTAGGTTCTCACCTAACACTTATTTTCATCCTTCTCTTAGTGCCATAGTCTTTCTTGTGTCTGGATCCTAATTCATGATGTTTCCTTCCTTGTCTCTGCTGCTGTCACCCTAAAAAAGAAATTCATCCTTAAAAAAATTATTTAGAAAGTTTTTTTTTTCCATATTTATCACTGAACTCTCCCTTTGCTCCTCCAGTTCCTTCCAGTCCTCCAAGTCCTCCCTCAGTCTCCCCCCACCCCATTCCCCCATTCATTTCTCAAGGAGGCAAAGGAGTCAGTCCCAAAGTGGGTCAGTTCTGTCTGGCATATCCAGTTGAGGTAGGACCTAGTCTCTCCCCCAAGTACTAAGGCTGTGTTAGGTGTTTCTTTGTAGGGAATGGGCTCCAAGAAGCCAGTTCATGAATGAGGAACATAGTCTGATCCTACTCCATGAAGCTCCGCACACTGCCCACACCGTTTGGCAGTTGTCTACCTTTGGAAGGCGTAGTTGCTTTCCAAGAAGGTTCCTCAGCAATTGTTTCTGAGTCAGTGAGCTCCCAATAGCTCCGGTCAGCTATCACTATGTGCCTCCTCTTCATGATCCTGATCCCTTTGCTCCTATACCTTTTACCATTCCAAAAGTTTCATGACTTCCTTCCCTCAGTCCTTTAGGGAAATATTGTGAGGTTTAATTAAGCTATGCTAATTGTTGGAATTCCACCTACTATCATAGATGGTTTGCTTTTAAATGTTTACTGGTTTGTAAAGGGAATCATAAATATTCTGTTTCATGACATTTATCTTAACATTGTTTTGATCTAGAAACACTAAATATTCATGTTATGTGTCTTTTAAAAAAAATAAGCCCTGTTAAAACCTTTCAGGTAAAATTATAATTATAACATTTTATTTTCTTTTGTGTTCTTCCTATTTTAGTAAAATATAACTTTTACATCAATATGAAACAATATCTTATGCTTGTAAAGATTTATTTGTTGCAAACATATTTATATGCTAATGCTTGGAAACTATTCACTCCTTGTGAACAGAAGATTAAATGAGGTTGATTAGATCTATTGAACTAGTGAGGGTAAAAAGATCTAAGCAAACACACCATTTTGTTCATGCAGCCTGATGTTTTGAATCTGGTTTGGAGTTTTAGTCATAGTAATCCCTGAACTTCAGATTAACTAATTTTTATTACTAAGTAAATGCTTTATTGATCATTTTATAAAGCCCCACTAACGAACATCTACAAAATTCCATGATTTTTGCAGTATTTATCCCTAAACTATTCTCTGATCTCTTATACATGTTGGACTCTATTTTTCCTTAAGACATTTAAAATGTATAATCATGACCAAACATATCTCATTCTTTGTGTCCTATAGTATGACTGGCATGGTATTTAGTGTTCATATCCTTGAAAATACAGGACTTACAGTACACAGAAATGAGAAGCTCACCATACATTGTAATTTAGAGTTTTTGAAGAGATTTAAAACATTTGACCATATTGGAGAAAACACTTGTCATGATCCACAGATCCTGAGTAAGAAAGAGTAGACTAGTTTCAGTCACAGTCTTGTGAGACTTTATTTTAAGACATTTGTTGCTTTTTATTCTCACTTGAGATGCCTATTGATTAAATCTGAGTACACACTAGTGCTTACTGAAGCTAATGTGTCTGGAAGCTTTTTGCACGGAGAATCTTGTATATTTACAGAGCCATTTTGTCAGCATTTTTCTGTGCTCTCTAAAAGATCAGTGTCTAATGGGATTAAGCTGGATAATCAAATAACAAACTGAGACCTGGGTACACAGTTTGGTGTTGGTGGAGTACTTCCTTGATGAATATAAAAGACAACTGTCTTTGATGAGGGGCAGAAGTCACCGTGCTATTCAATACTGCATGACATTTTTGCTCAGTCAGCATCTGGTCTTGAACTTGAGCTGCAGCTGGAGGGGTCGGTAACAGGAGGAAAAGATGTGCAGGGCTTTGGTTTAATGGAATTGAAAATATCACATTCTCTTTTCTTTTATTATTATTACTTGGTGATTTTACATCTTGCACCCATCAAACTCAGTTGTCAGTCTTCTCAGTTTCATACCTACTCTTATGATCTCCCCATTTACAAAAAAGCCTATCCATGCTGCTCATCTACTTACTGGAGCATAATTAAACTGCCTATGGCCAGACCCTTAAAGAAAACTAGTCGTTCCTCACCCACACCAACAGCAGCAGATTTGGAAATAATGAAGAGATAAGTTAAACCAATGCAAAGGATCCTGGGCAGATGAGTCTTTGGTTTCTCAATAGGATGTACTTAGATACTTTGTTTGACTGGCATTTCAAAGCTTGCTTGTTTTTCCTACAAAAGCGATATGTGCTAATGTAATTTGTGTTTACTCTGTTGAACTCGTATTTTGTGCTTGTTATCATTATATTTGTCATTATAGATTCAAAGTCATTTAAGTTGTGTGTCAAAAATATCAATTTACTTCATGCAGCTAGTGCGTACTTTTTATTTGCATATGCAAATACATGTATGTATAATACATAATATAAAGTTTTTTCAATAAACCTGAAGCTTGATTTTATTTTTGCAGTTGGGAAAGAGGTTGAGGTAGGGTCTCACTTTTTATTTTAAGATGGCCTGAACCTCAGTTCATATCACAGGCTTGCTTTGGACTCATCACCAGTTCTCCTGCCTCAGCTTCCTGAGTGCAGAGCCTACCACACCACAACGCCTTTAGTTTGTTATTTTTATGACAATATTTTAGTTCCTTTTGTGGTATCAAGAGTAAGATGCAGGCAGGGCTTTCTCCTGCTTGGCAAGTGCCCTGGCATTAATTTGTTAGTGGTGATTCATTTTTTCATTTACCTGATTGGGTTTTGTAGATGTTGTTTGACCTCACAGCATCCAAACATTTACTATCTATTGCTGTTATCATATGAGGAAGCTTGCTAAGGTGATATGATAACAGAGATAAAGGCTCTTAGGATTTTTTACATCCTTGTATAATGTTCCCCTTTCTTTCTAACACTCTTTGTGCTTATCCTCACCTAAATGCTGGCTCATGTGGGACTGCCTAGTCTCCTTTCCTCTTTCCACAAAGGCACATAGCAGCTCATTAATGCTTTGAAAAATATTAACTTGAAGAATAAACCTTAAAGAAATTTCTGAAAAGGGTATGTGTCTTGGAAGCTCTGTGGAAGAGTGTGTTTAGGCTCTGAGTCTTATCCCCAAGCCAGGAACAAAATGAAAAGAATAAGAAGATAAAAATAAAAGTGATATTCCAATGACTTCTATATATAAGCCAAAGTGGTTGAAGACTAATAACCAGAAAATATTATTTGCAAGCAATTGTATTACTATCTTGAAGTGTAGTAAAAATTGGTAGTTCCTGCATTTGTCCATGGCATGTTCAAACGTTGACCTTCAAAAAGAACTGTAGCCAGTTTGTGATCACATATTCCTTTCTGTAGATCCTCTACAAACTTACTGAAGTTTTTTACATGTGCAATATAAAAATAATCTAATTCTCCACTATATATGATATAAATATATTATATATATGTAACATGATATAAAAGATATATTTTCTAGGACAAGAAAACCATATGTAATATGTATAAATTAGTAGTGTGATCACTTTATATTCTTTAAGAGGTACTTAAAAATGGTATAATTTCATATAAATGGAATTTATATTTTATTTAGAATTTAAGTGGTTTAGATGATTGTTAATTCACTATAAATGTCATCCCAAAAATATAAATAGCTTTGACAAGTCTTTCTACATTTTTTTTACTAATCAAAATGTTGATTCTTGATACACTTTTTGTGCATTAGTGTACCTTGAGATGGATTGTTTTTAATTTAATAAAAATCCACTATATCAAGTGAACCATATTGGTTTGACAACTTGTGAACCAGCCACACATTTAACAGTCATAATAAAAAACAAACATTTTCCAAGGTTATTCAGAGACCTTCCGTGTTCATGAGACCATGAAAAACTAATATACCATGACTAGTATCTCAGAACTAAAGAAAGGGTCCTCCAGAGCTCAGCTTAAAAAGAGTTCTTTGGTTGTTGTTATTGAAACTCTAATTTTCATTATTACTGTAGTTTACACATGCCACACAAAAGTACTGTTTGAAAGATTGACTTCTCATTTTACTTCTAATATAGTTATTGTCAAAAGAAAAGTTTAGAAGACAAAACAAATTATATTTAAAAGCACTCTCTCTAACATTAATTTAGTTACTTAATACATTTTCTAGCTATGGTGCTTAGAATAAAAATGGCCTCCGGTAGGCTCATATATTCAAATATTTACTCACAAGGGTGTGGCACTATTTAAAATGTTTAGAAGGTGTGGCCATGTTATGGTAGATGTGACCTTGTTGGAGGAGTGTGTCACCTGGAGTGGGCTTTGGGTTTCAAAAGCCCATAGCAGGCCTTGGCTCTCTCTCTTTCCATTGGTTGTAGATCAGGATGTAGAGCTCTCAGCCACTTCTCCTACACCATGTCTACCTGATGCTGCCATGCTTCTACCATGATGCTAATGGACTACGTGTCTAGAATTGTAAGCAAGCCCCTACCTAAATGAGTTGCCTTGGTCATGGTGTCTCTTTGCAGCAAAGAACAGTGGCTAAGATCTTGAATATTAAGAAGATTAGTCTGATTAATTCCTAAAACTCAATATATAGGTATAAAAGACAAAGTGAGTACTTTTTGTTCACTAGCTTAGGCTACATATGAGTTTATGGAGCCTCTCAGTACCCCCAGTTAGATGATACTGATAGGTCTCCAATGAATGATTCAAAGGCAGAGTCACACTTAATTTTTGTAATTTTATTTAGTGATAGAACCTTCTTCCATATGACTTTTATAATAATAGTACCATAAATGAATTCCTAGGTACAAAGTTTTATTGAGACAGGGTCTCACTTTGCTGTCCAGATTGTGTTAAAACTCACTATATAGCACAGGCTAGCTTCAAATTCACCTTCATTCTCCTTATTAATACATTTCAATTAGAATCAGTCCTAAATAAGATATATCCAGATAATGGGGAAACAAAGCCCTGACTAATATCTCTCACCACAAAATGAAATCTCCAGTGGTAGTAACGGTTACATCTAATTGATCTGTTGACCTGAAGGTTTCCCTTGGAAACCCTTAAACAACCCAAGCTATACACCAAGAGTATTTGTTGCTCTCCACAAAATGATGTTAAGGCTCTGTTGCTGAAGATATCACCTAAATAACTCTTTGATGATGGAGAAGTTGAGCTGGTGCCTATCTGGAACCCTCACTCCAGCTGTCTAGTATTCAGAGTATTAGAAGGTATGTGCATTCTAGTATAGAAGAATAAGCACCAACTCAGCCACAAATCCTTTAATCTACCATAGTGACATATGGGATGGGTGCTGCAATAGTGTCACAAAGCTAGTGGGAGTAAGCAGGCAGTATCTGATTGGATTTAAAGTCCATGCCATATCTGCCATTGCTTGAATGGCCAAGAGCATGAGACTGAATAGGTCATAGACCTAGGAGAAAGCCAAATACTACTGATCTGTTAATGGACCACAGCAATAAAATGAGTCTTAATGACATTCTGCTACTCTCATAGGTCAGCATCTGGCTCAGTCACCAGCAGGGTGGCTTTCTCCTCTACTAGATGTGAGCAAATGCAAATACCCAATACTGGATAAAGTACCATGAATGAGAGATCTTGGAACACTCTGTCCTAAGTGATATGTCTTTATCAAATATTTCCTCCCTTCCTCAGAACTTATGGAACCCTCTGGGAGAGAAATGGAAGAGACCAAGGAAACAATGCCTTTAGACACAATGAGACTGACAACATAGGAACTCACAGAAACTGTGGCAGTACACATAGGTCCAAGCCAGATGGGGCTCTAGTGCTGTGCAGAGATGTAGTCACAAGCCCTCATGCCTAACCCAGGACCTATCTACAACTGATAACTACTTGCAAGTGAAAAATTCTTTTTCCTTCAGGGGGTCTAACTGGGTATACAAACAACGCCAAACAAACTACATGCTTTGAATGGTACTTTTCTTTTTAACCTTACAGATGAATTGTTTTCCATCTTTGTTTTAATGTTTTTTTTTTTTTTTCTGTGTGTCTTGGCATCTGTATGTGTTTTTCATCCTAGGGTATAAATTATACTTTACACTTCAATTTTACTGCTTCAGAAGCTCCAATGCCTTGTAGTGGAGAAGTCCAACTGGTTACAAAGAGGGGAAGATATGATGGGCCATTGATGTTTTTGCCAAAGTAAAACTATGCTTCCATTTCCATGAATGGAACATTGTACAACTGGGTCCTCTAGACCCAGTTGAAAAGCCTCAGCTGATGCCATAAAATCACAAGGAGGAATAGTTCCTTTCAAGCTCAGCTCATTTTTCAAAATTATAAGTAAATGAGTGATTACATTATTTCAGTCTTTGAGGGTTTGGGTGCCCTGTTATGAAACAATAGGAAACAGAAACCATAGAGATAATAAAGCAGAAGAAGGTTAGGAAATGCAGCTCTTTCCAATTCCCATTAAGGAGTACTGCTTTGGAAACAAAATTCTTGCCAATGTCAGAAGATATGATTTGTAATTTGAAAACGTTATGATTGCATAGTACTTAACAGATTGAAAATGTCATGTAAGAGTATACAGGGAGCTCTATGAAGATGAATTATCAAGATTTCATGTTTCTTTGCTGAAAGGTGACATAGTGTTGGTAGAGTATGGAGAGCTGATGTAGTAGAGCTGATGTGTGCAATATCATTTTGTCCAATATATCAATGATAAAACAACAGATCTTAATTCTACTGAAAATGTGGATAATAAAAAAGACAACTTGATTTATTTGCTAACCATTTGTGTTTTGGTCCAATTTTCCCTCTTGTTTCCCTAAAGATTCAGTGTTGCTGACTTTTGACAGAGAAACAAGAGGGATCAGAAAGCATTCTAAATGTACTGAAAAGATTTTTCCATATAGCATCCAATGTAGCCTGACTATAAGTGAATTCCTTGTGAAGGATAGGGGGTGAGGGACAAAGAAGGAAATGGGAGCTATTCTGAAGGAGGCAGATGAAGAGTTTCTTACATTTCTTGGTTCATCAAAGGTGGCTTAATTCAGACTCATGAGTGTATAGAATGTGTGTGCTCTAGCTAGCAAGGAAGAAACTTTTATAGCAACCCATAGTTGAATCTCTAAGATGTTGGAACTCCAGATAAAAAAGATACACTAAATTTTATATAGACCTAGGTAACTAATTGCCATCTATTATTTCCATGTTTTCTTAACATATTTGATTATTTGCTTAAGAAATAAACAGAATCATCCAGCAAGTACTCATTAAATTTTTTAGTCCTTGCAAAGAGTTATGCTTTTCATTATGCATATATGTGTATGTGCCATATGTACATGTTTCATGTGCAAGTGTGTATATATATGTTCTCTCTTTCTCTTTCTGTGTGTGTGTGTGTGTGTGTGTGTGTGTGTGTGTGTGTATGCATGTGTGTAGTCCTGATTAACATCTTTCTTTATGGTTGTCACGCATTTACAATTTGGAGAAAGGGGTGCATTATTTAAATTGAAATGTTTCTATTTAAAAGAGATATTGTGCAAGTTAGATGAATAAAGAAAACTAATTCAAATAATTTTAATATTTGGGTTTATCCAAAGCCTCAATATCCCTTCCAAAAACACTTTAAACATTATTGCTAGTAGAGACTTCATATTTTAAATTTCTAATAGATAAGTATCTTTGATGTTCAAAAAGTCCTGAAAAATTACCATTTGCTCTGAGCCCCATTAATCTGTTACTTAGTGAAAAAGCCATAGACTGAACACCTGGATGCCAGCCCACCTGTCTCTGCTGCTGACTGACTTTGGTGCATTAGACACTTACAATCTCCTGCCTCTCAGCTTGTGTTTGTTTGTTTTTTGATTCTTGTAACCATCTGGCTTCATTATCATTCAAGATCATTCAGTAGATTAAGGGAGATGGCAGTAAATATGAAGAGCTTTTAAAGGTAAAGACTCTAAACAACCGTTTTAAATGATTTGTATTTATTTGAAGTGCTATAGAGTGAAATATCTTATAAATTATATACATGTATATACAAAATATATCTAGATGTATTTGTTATAGTAATGATATTAAAGATCAGTTTAAGTGTTTTTTTTTTTTTTACAAGAATAATGAGGAGACTTACAAAATAATCCTGTTTTAATTTGGTTCAAGTTTAGAATAGAAGAATAATGACGGGAACTTGAGTGGATAGGTTTGACCAATCTAGGCTGTGCCTGTGTACCTTTGTACTAATGGTATCACTGAGAAAAGAATTGTACAATGGTGGTATTTTTAACATGGCAGGATTTCACTACTACAGAAACTAATAATTTTTCTGTGAGGTAGCATCAGATGGTGCTGCTGATGACATGAGACTTTTCTCACACTCCTGGTTTTCTGGTGAGCATCACTGCAGATTAACTGACAGAGGCACTCTTTTCCTAGTGAGCATGTGCAGGTGTGCTCAGCCAGGTAAGGTTAAGTACTTTTCTTAAAAAAGGTAGAAAGTGTCACTTTATACTCCAAACTTGTAGTGACTTGTTCTACAATTATAGATAAAAACTCTCTCTCTATGTTTCCCTAACATGCCCTTTGGATAAAGAGATCTGAGAATTGCTAATGTTCCCTGTGAGTTTGGTTGTGGACAGAGTGTCTTTATTGGTCCTCTATTCTTCTGACAACTGAATCTGTTCTTTTATTTCCTTTTTATGTAGAAAATACGGCCCTGCCACTAAACAAGAGACTTGTAGTTGTCGGGCCTGGGGACATAAAGGTAAACATTCCTGCAATGGATGATAATGTCATGAGCACTTAAAATAGAACAAAAGGAATATATATATATATATATATATATTTTTTTTTTTCAGACCTTATGTTGGTTGAAAAAGTAATATCCTATTGGTCATTTTATTGTGAATCAGAGCAAAACAAAGTTTTGAATTCGGCTGAAGCTGAAATGTCACAATAATATTTATCTGGTGGCATGTGAACCACTGGAAAAGGAACTAGGCCCTCCAAAGATAGGCAACTATCGAATGACATGGGCAGGCAGAGTCTGGAAGGGAGCAATCAGGCTGTGCTTCTGTGCATGGACTGGCACCTTGGAGCTCATTCCCTCCAGAGGAACACTTAACCCAGTCTTGACATTAGAATTAGGAAATCAGACCTGCCTAGAGTGGATACTGAGTTCTTCCACCTTGGGATCTCTTGCCCATTTGAGGGAGAAAATGGGGGATGGAGAGGAAGGAGGCTGAAGGCTGACCAGAAGAGATTGAGAGGGAGAAGGGAGGAGGAACAAGGGGAGAGATGGATAAAAAAAACACTTTATTTCATAAAATAAATGAATAAATAAAATATTTATCTGGTGACCTAGCCAACCAGCAAGTGTAAGACATTTGGATATTTTAAGTGATTAATCCATATTTTTATTTCAGTTTAGAGGGTAAAAGTAAAAGGTTAAAATTTAGAATTTTAATTAAAATATTTCTTATTTTCAACTATAAGACCATAGTATTAGATTTTATATCTAAAATTATGGTTATTCATAAATACTTGATATTTTGGATTCTACGTTATATAACTTTTATGAGGTCATTTTGATGGATCCACAATAGAAGAATGTAGTTTTTGAAGTGTTTACATTGTCTTGAATGGTATAAATTTGAGAAATCGGAGCTCAAATTTGTAAACTTAGATTGTAATATCATGATTTTCATTTTATTTAATTTTCATTTCATATGCTGTTTGGTTACTTTGTTTTAATTAGATGATCAACTTAAGCTAATTTGGATAATGATAATAGCATTCTTTAATTTGTATGCTTTTAATCTGAAATTCCAAATATAAAATCAAGTCACAAGTAACAAGGTGACTTACGAGTTTGTAAAGAGGATAAAATTCAAATTTCTATCGTTGATTCACTGTGATAGATTCATGGAATATTTCAATTTATTCTTTACAAATTGGTTCAAACTTCCTTTTTTCTTTTACCCTTTCTTAGGAACAGATTCACTGTTGACCATTCTTCTCCTGTCCACAGAGTCTTTGTCTTCTATGGTTTCGGGTAATATTTTATAGCACAAACCCATGTGAGCAATTTCTTATTAGCATTTTGTTTTTCTGTGTTAGAGTTTCTAGGTATTAGGAATGTTTGACTTAAGAGACTGTTTAATGTATGGCCAGTATTTCTCACTTTGCTTTTTTTTTAAATTTATTTTAAAAACGTCATTAGAAATGTTCATTTGTTTATTCATGTCTGTGAGTTATTGATTTCCCCCCACACTATTATAGGACTTGCATTATTTTGTCAACTGACATGGGTCACTGAGAATTCAGTACATTAGAACGTTCAGCCATTATTGACCTGAAGAATTTAAAAGTAGCCTTTAAGAGGTTATCTTTATATCCTATTAGTGATTCAAATGTTCATCTCTCTTTATGTATGCCCTTGGGTTCCAATTTAGAAAAGGATTTTAGTGATGATAATTTGTTCTCATTTCTTATCTGATTAAAAAATCAATTCTGATGCATGGTTTTATGCATGCATGCCTGTGTACATGGAGGTAAGTTATCGTATTTGGTATAAAACAAATGAAAGCACTGTTACTATTAACTATTGCTACTCAAGTAATGTGCAACATACATCTTTTCTATTAACTGAGCTAACAATTCTTAACTCTCAACCAGGCTAAATGAAGATCCAACATCACAACTATACTTAGACATGTTTTCAGTATTTAAATATATCAAGTCATATTATTCATCAATAATCGAGTGGCCCTATATGCTTCTGGCTTTGTTCTTTCATGTTCAACTTATTTATTTTCTAAAAAATACAGAATTTTTGGTTAGATAATAATTTACATAATAACTTTATCTTAAGAGCTTGCCAAAAACAGGTTGGGTATTATCTCAGAACAAAATTATAGTCTGTGGGGGGATGCAGCCTTACCATAGGTAGGCTTTCCAAGTGACACCAGCGGGAAGCCAGACATGAAAAATATCATACTAGCACCCTCTCTGAATTGTCTCTTTGTTTATTAAATTGCTTTTCCTTACATAATAAGGTATACTTCTTCTTCTTCTTCTTCTTCTTTTTCTTATTTAAATGACTTCAAAAAGACCTGCCAGCCAGTTCCATGATACTGCTTATTTTTAAAATTTAACACATAGAGCTCTCAGGCACACATTAACTTTTAGAGTGACCCAAAGAAAATAAAGGCCCTCTAAATCAGTATGATCAGTGCACATATGAACTTGAGAAATATGTACAGCGATTGCATGTGTCTGCACCAGGGTGTTCTAGAGACAAAAGGAAGAGTGGACACACACCTCCATCCCTAACCCAGAAACTACTGCCCATTTATAACCACTTGCAAATATAAATTTAGTTTTCTCCCTAGGGAGTGGGACTGGGAAAACAGCTTGCTAGTAAGGGCAGGCTCCCTGCCTAGCAAGTAGATGGTCAACATGAAACAAACTTACTGGCATCTTTAGAGATTCCTTGTCTCATAGTGTCATATCAGTCCTCTTCTCTTTTAAAAATATCTTATTATTTTAAGTATACATATATATATATAATTTTCTTCTCTCTTTTTACCCTGGAGGTCCTTTGAGTATATATTATGGCTTCCAGTTTAGTGCCTTTATAAGTTTCTTAGGTGTATAAAAGGCTGTGTCTCTGCATCTCATGCTATTTGTGTGTGTGTTTATGGCTCCTTCCTTTCTATTTATTTTGTCTAATTATGATGTGTTAATTTTTGCTCCATCTTATTGTATTTTATTTTATTATTATCCCATAGAAGCCTGTTTGTTTTATAATGAGGGAGAATCAAAGGGTAGATCCATATTTGATATTGATGGGGAAATGGGAGGAGCTGTGAGGAGTAGAGTGAAGGGCAATCATGATCAGAATATATTATATGAGAAAAAAATCTATTTTTATAAAAGGGAAATAATAGTGGAGTGACCAATACCTAAAGTTTGCTTGGGATTAGAATTGCTTCTTGATAAATTTTTCATAGATAATGGCTACTACTGAAGATAAGACATTTAGGTACAGTGTTAATTTAAGAAGTTCAGTCAAGTCTGCTCCCTGCCCAGGGAGGGGATGGGGAATTGTGGAGAAGAAAAATGACCTGATGTGGTGGGAGGGGGAAGGGACCTTGAATAAGGATATACAGGGATGGAAAAAAAAATTCAGAGGGAAAGCTGAACACAAAGTAAATATATGCGTAGCAATCTTATTTGCATTATCACCCTTGATAAGCCATGCTTATGATTTTTATCCTCTTTATAGTTATTGTTAACTTTTCAGCATTTTAAATTCATTTTACTGTTTTTTTTTGATAAATACAAAATAAAGAAGAAAACAAAACAAAACAAAAAAAAAAGAAAAAGAAAAAGAAGTTCAGTCAAACTGGTAAAGGTCATTCACATGAACACAGGAACTTTGTATGACAGCCATGAGATGGGAAAATATAAAATCTTCAAATTAATTGCTGAATTATCTTCATGTTACCTGCATATTTGGTTTTCTAAAACAAATACTATTTTAAGTTGACATAAGCTTTTGGCCATTAAGTTTCCTACACAAAGTATATTTACAACTTTTGAAATGAATTTGTTGATCCCCTTTGAAGGGCACACTGCACAGTGACCCCTTGCTACCATTTACACTAGCTGCCACTCTACTATTTGATCTTTTCAGAAGATGATGCAAGCAAGAAGAGTTCTTGGAGTCTTTTATTTCCCCAAAGGAGTCAGTAAAAATTAAAAAAAAAGGGACACTCTTTTCATCTTAGATGGTAATATGACCCAAGTATTCAGATGAGGGGACTTTCAAAAATGGCACTTCTCCTTGTTTGGTGTGACAACTCCAGCATGCTGCTCAACCATCTCCAACTTATTTCTCAGCTTTAAAATTGTGGTCTATCCATTTCATATAATCTCTGGAAAATTAAATGCAGAAAAATATATGAATGATTCATCTACAATCACAGCTAAGTCATTATGTGTATATTGAGGAATATAGTTGACATTGTTCTCTGTCATCTCTTACTGCTTTCTAAAGATTATTAATTTAGTGCCATTAGGGCTGGAGAGATGGCTCAGCATTGATGAACACCAGCTCTTTTTTTAGAGGAACTATATTTGGTTGCCATTGTCCATAAGATAAATCACAACCATCTGGGACTGCATTTCTAGAGGACTGGACATCTTTTTTTTTTTTTTTTTTTTTTTTTTTTTGTCTCAGAGGGAATCAGGCATATATATGTTTCACATATAAGCAAAATCTTCAAATAAAATAAATAAATAAATCGTAAAATTGTTACTAACAGATCAAATTATAGATATATTGTTGGGCAATGCTTCACTGTACTTTTGGAAAGAGTAACAAAAGCCATGCTGTCCTGGTGCCTGTCTTTAATCCCAGCACTCAGAAGGCACAGGCAGGCAAATCTCTGTGAGTACAAGGCCAGCTTGGTCTACAGAGTGAGGATAGGCAATGAGACACACAGAAACCCTATCTCAGAAAGAAAAAAAAATAATGAAACCATCAGATAATAGTAGAGAAATAAAAAAGGCATTAGTAGAACTTAAATCTGGAAAACTAAAGCTCTGAGTTAAAACTCAGAGTGTGACTATTTTCAATTTGAGAACCCTTTCTTATTTCTTGAAGTTGTGTCTACAAAGTAATTATCACAATAATTTTCTGAACGCTACTTCTCTCTCTGTTTCTCTCTCTCATATACATATATATATCCATGCATGCAAATAACTTTTATATACATAAGTGCTCATAATTCACATATAAGTGTTAAGACCATTATAAATAGGCTTAGCTGTAACAGAAGATGCATGTCAGTGCAAAACAGTAGCGTACAACATGTCTTTAAACTTTGTGCAAAGGCAGGTAAACTGAAGCAACATTACCAAGTATTCTTGAAAGTATCGGCTGTTGTCCCCAGCGTAGGAAACTTGAGTACCAAAAGAGTTAATAGATTTAAAACAATGCTTGCCTTCAGTATCAGGGATTTTTATGGCTTGCTTCAACCCAAAGCTCTATACTTCTATTTCTCCTATGTCTTCTCCATGAAGTATAGTAACTATTGTCCCGTACCTTGGATTAACAAACATGCATTTGAATTAACAATGGTTCAGTTGGCCTTAAGATGTCCTACATAAAAACCAATACAAATAATACCCTTTGCTTTGCTGGCTATCAAGTTTTAGCAGAGTGTTATTTTTGGCAGCCAGTGGCCCTTGACATTACTTTGGAAATATTCCCTTTTGTTGCATCAATCTCAGGTCACTGGAGAAGAACAGAGGCTTTGGGGCCGACAGAGATGAAGAGGTGACTTGTGGGCCAATGCTTCAAAACATGAAGCAGGTGTGTGTGAGAGAGGCATACCCTCCAGCTGGTACTCTAAATCAACATTTCTTTCCTTCTGGAGCCCAGAATGTTCATAAAGCATGAAAAGCTTTCATTTTTTTCTAACATTAAAAAAATCTTAAATTAAATTTTTTCCATAAATATTCAGTTTCTCTATTTAGAATGAAGTAAATAATTAGAATTAAATGACCATAGTAATAAAAATGATTTTATTATACTAAGATGCTAACTGGTATAGTTTTTTTGTTGTTTTACTCTGCTGTGGAATTTTTGTGGAATTTCTTGGTTTTTAAGAAATTGAATTGTGGTTAGTTAGTTTTTTCTAATACATTCTGGTCAAAATTTTATCTGTTGAGAGCTAAAGTTTATTTATTTTTTTAAAAAAATCCATAGTGTACTAATATTTGAGGCTTCACTTCAGATTATATTATTAAATGAGTATTTATAGCCTCAAATATAAAAAAGACAGTGGATTATCTGAGAACAGACATTTTGTTTTTACTTTTATGAACCAATATTAATAAGTACTCTACTATAGGAATTTATTGGCTCTGAAAATGACCTGGTTTATTCTTACATCACCTGCATGTTTGTAGAATACATTAAGAGGGGGATCTATAAAAATCATTAACAACCATTAATCAACAGTGAATTTTTCATGGCAATGTATTCTGTTAGGTTTTTCCACAATTGAGGAAAGTCTTTCACCTAATTGTTTTTATGAGATTTTTATCCTCAAGTTGGCTTGTCATGAATAATTTGAATGGAACCAGTACTTACACCTTTTTCCTGTTGTTAGGAAGGATGTGTTGAGAAATACTCATCATCTGTGGCCTAGGCTCAACCCAATTTTATTCTGGCATCTGGTTGTCATTCTCCCCCTTCAACTGCTGCAGGTTTCTTACTGCAAGTTTCTCGCTGAACTTGGGGAAATCCACTTGGTAAATTCTCTTGCAAAACTCAGCATAGTGTCTGTAAAGAACCATTTATTCAGCTTTCAGGAAAATTCAGAAATCAACCATATTTATAGGTGGGACTGGGAAATTCAAACCCAAACCAAAAAGAACCTGTACAAGGTCATTCTATAAAGCATCACTCAACATCAATCAATCTGTTCAAAATTTGTTTGCAAAGTCAAAATTTATGCTTCCATAATAACAGAGTTTCAAATAGAAAAATTGTAAAAATAATTTTCTTTGATTTGATCTAAACCTCATAGAAGTAATGAGATCTCCTCTACCAGCATTGTTCTGCTTCTCCTTATATACTAAGTATAAAAACTGATCTTCCTGATCTGCTAGAATTGTGACGATTATAGAGTGGTGTGCTTTTCCAATGGATCAACTCATTTGGAGTGTAGCTAAGACCTCTCTTTGCTATAATTTTTTTGAAGTATTGTTTTGTAAAGCTACAGCTTGAATTTTATATAGAAGCATGAGCAATATGCTTACTAAGTTTATACTAACACAAAAAGGGATTATTTATTTATTGGAAAACACTTATCAGAGAATAATAATAGTGTTGTTTTTCTTTCAAGGAACAGTCTGAAAAGCCAAAAAGAATTGTGCAGGAAATCCATGATAGGTCATTTGCTAAAGGAAATTAATAAGCATGAAGGAATCTCCTGGTGCTACCATAAAGTTACCTATCAAGATTCTAACTTCTCATTGCAGGTAATGGTGCCACATCTTACCAAACATTTCACTGGACTCTAATCAAACTTCTGTATTGTCATCAAAAAGAAATTATCTTCCCTCAGGAGCAGGATTGGTACTTTTCTGTTCCGTCTCCCTGGCTAAAGAGTAATGGGCTCTTTCCTGGAGTACCCATTTGTCAACACAATGCATGTCTCTGGCTCAGACATCTCTAAGGAGTTCTCTAAGATTCAAGATGACTGTTATACATCTTTATTGTTTTAAATAGAAATATAATTGTCTTCAGAAGACTAAACTAATCTAGCAACTGATTTTTATGTAAATCAGATGATTATAATGATTTTTATAGACCTTTCTACTCAGACAGAAAATTTTACATATAAAGCTTATAATTAGTCAAAAATCACAATCTGTCATTTTTGCCATCTTTTTACCATACTATCATTTATCTGTCTGTCAATATACCTTTTTCTATCATTCATATATCCATCTATCTATCTATCTATCATCTCTACTTACCATCTATTATATCTATCATTATTTATATAGGTTTATTCCTATATACTACCTCTCAGAGCATTATGATTGTTCATTAATTTTATCATGAACTGAGACTTTAGTATTTTTCTGTTTAATGATAATTAATCATGCTTTTGCTTTATTCTGGCTTCTCCACTTAAAATTTTAGCAAAATAGTTTTAGCCCTAAATTCAAATACTCCACAAGGAACAAGCATAAATTAATCTATTGTTTCTAGTGTTGCACTTCATACATACTGTGTTGGGGTGAATATTTTGTTGAGTAGCAGCTGTCAGTGGCCTGTGGGAACTGGTGACTCTATCACATAGTTACCTGATCCAATGTCTGAACCAAACAGAATGATGTTGCTTGAGTTACGTATTTTTCCTTTTATGTTTTGATTTATCTATAACCTGGTATAGATTAAAGCTGTTGGTTTTCTAATGTGGATTTTCTATTATAGTTCAAACTTTCCATTGTAAGTCACTTTGTAAACATGGTTTCTATAACATCTATTTTAATCATGAAATTTCCTTTGAGTTCCACATTGTTTGGTTAATTTGATATTTTCTCAGAATGAAGAGTGTGAATTTCCTTTTTGCTATGTATTCTGAAATTTTTGTGTTAGCTAGTTGCACAGTTTCATTCTAACAGCACAGGCTTTTTAAGGACCCCTTCCTATGTGTTACAGCAATTTTTGGTTCTCCAATACAATTTACCAAGTACTATAAATTGCCTTTCTGTCTCTCCCTCCTTTGAAAATGGTGAAAGGAAACAAGTAGGATGTATGTCTAACTTCTGTGAATCTTCATTCTTGACATTCTGATAAATACAAGCTAGCTTAGCAGAACAGAATAATCTAAAAATGAATCCAGAACATGTTGACTTTTCTATTTGAGAAAAAAACAACACTTTTTATTGATATTAGATAGAACATATTTTAAGGAACATTTGTGATGATCCAAGACAACATGAAATATTGATTTTTCAAGGATGACACTTGCATAGTGAATTTCTGTGCACTTTATTTGTATAAAAGAAACACAGACAAATATTTCACATATGCTTAGTGTTGTTCTGTAAATGGCACCCTGCAGGCAAGACAAAGTTTGAGTTTTCCTGTCAAGTGTGACACTAATTTTATAACAAGTAATTTCATATAAACTACTTTTATTTTCAAATAGCTAACATTTTAAAACACAACTTTCTTACTACTTTGTAAAAGTAGAAATTTTATTTCTTGAATCAAATACATTTAAATTTTATATTTTACATGTATTAAGATGAACACTTCAGGTCGTGAAAACCCTGCTTTGATGTCTTCATTTCATTAAATGAGACTTGACGGCGTGATGTCCACTCTATCATTGAAAGAAACTCCCTTTAGTTTTAGTGGGGTAATATTAGATTTGAATGCCATAGTATTTTCAGTTTTTACATACTAGTTAGGCCAGGCAAAATTACTATCTGAAGTTTAGCTTATATTGATTGTGCACATGCAGACAGAGTGTGCACCTTTCAGTGTTTGCAGCAAATGACATTAGATAAGTGATAGATAATTGTATTTCTCATATATTGATGTTTTAAAATGCCGAAGTTTAGTGTTTCACCTAAGAATTCTACTCACTAACATTTATTGATTCAAAAATGATTTATATCATGTTTTTATAAGAAAAATTAAAATCAATATGTAGTAACCTGATATTAGTGATGAATAAATTCATTATTCATGAGTTGGTTCAGGAATGGAGATCTCATTGAACTTATGGATTGACATAATTATTATTGGTTTCAGTAAAAATCAAAACAACCTAAAATAAAAGCCCAATGAATGTGGTGAAGCTGTGTTGCATAATTGTGATAGCAAACTATGCTGACAGTGAGTGAATGAGATGAGACTGGCCTAGGAGATTTATTGTGGACTAGAACTGCATCACGTAAAATGGGGTCATTGATGTTTGGAGGCATTATCAGACTGAAAGGACAGTTCTATTGACTGGATCTGCAATAGCAGAGGCAGAGGGAGAGACTAAGTGCCTTCCTGGAGAATTTCATCAATGCAGGTCTTCTGAAAAATTGGTAGAGATGTACAGGCTCAGAAATCCCAGTACTCAGTGCTCAAGTGTAGAATAAAATACTGACAGATAGGTTTCCTTCTTCTCGTCTCTCCTTCCTCAGCTACAATTCCGTAAAAATAAGTCACCTGAATAGAAGAAAGATAGGTAAGTGAATACAGGACAGAAAAATATAAAGAATCAAAACACATGCTCTTTATAGTCACAACATTTGAATCAAGAACAAATGATTTCTGAAAAGTAAACTCTTAACCCATGAGATGAAAAGTGTGTGTGTGTGTGTGTGTGTGTGTGTGTGTTTGTGTGTGTGTGTAGTTTGCATAGTCACTGGTAAAGTAAATAGATTAGTGTTGAACAATGTTCCACAGATACTAAATGGTTCAGGAAGGACCCACTCAGATTTTGAGTTCTGGGTAATTTCTGGCCTTCATGGCAGGTGCCTATTCTCTCCCTTCCTCATGAGTTCATTGGCTTCTCCATCATAGAACCAATAATAATTAAGCTCTTTCTTCCCATGCTGTTAGTCTCCCTACAGGTTTACTTGACACATTTGGTACATTTCTCATGAAAATATGAACACATGTCAGGAATACAACAGATATATGTTTAATAAACAACTACATAAGTCCATATGTAGCAGTCTTTGCTTTGGGGCCACCAACTAGCTCCCAAACCATAATATGGAGACTTTTTTTGTTGTTGTGAGATTTTAATGCTAGGCTTAGTTTAGGCTTGTTTCTGGCTAGCTATTTTTTTTTTTATCACAAATTAACCTCTTTATCTACCTCTTGCTTTGGGGCCTTTTATCTATTCCTTCTGAATATCTTTCACTATTTCTGTGTCTGTCTTGTTGATGGATGCTTGGCTTCTGGCCCCAGGCAGTGTGTGTCCGTGTTCTCTCTTTCTTCTCTTATTCTTCTGAGCTTAGTTTTCTCCTCCTATTTATTATTTTCTGCCTGCTAGCCTCAACTGCTATTGAGGAAGCTATTGGTCACTCAGCTCTTTATTAAACCAATCAGGTGCCTTAGGTAGCCAAGGTGAAACAAATGCAACTTTTCATTAGGTGATTAAACAAATGCAGCATAAACAAGGATAATACACTTTACACAGTTAAAGTAAATATTCCGTAGCATAAACAATTGTAGAAAAACTTTACATAGTTATGAAAATATTCCACAACACCAACCCATTTGAGAACCTGCTTCGGATTGTGATTGTTTGCATCTTTATACAAGTTACAGATAATTTTTTTTCCATAAAGATGACCATTCCTGCCTGATTTTTCTTTCTCTTACCTATAATGTAACAAGTAATAAGTTTTAAATTATTATTATTTTGTTTTACTTTAGAATGTTGCTTCAATTTTAGGAGGACTAAGAAACATAACAGGACCAACCCACATGTTGACTTACAGTGACTGAAGCAGCATGCACAGAGCATGAATGGTTCTGCACCAAATAGGGCCCCAGAGCTGAAAGAAATGGACACAGGATTTCATCCCTAACCCAGAAGCTGTCTCCCATTGATAAACACTTGGGAATGAAAAGTTTGTTTTCTCCAGGGGGTCTCACTGGGGAAACAAAATACTCTGAAATGTATGCTGCATGCCCAGCAATAGGTGATGAACTAGAAAGCTAGCTCAATGGCTCTAATATAGTAATTTGAAATTTATAAGAACAATAACTACAATAGGCAGATTATAGGGTTTTCCAAGGTCAAGTGGATCTGAGAGAAGCTTGGACTATATCTAGTTCATCATTTCAAGAGTATATCATTTTCAACATGTTTATATTATTATCAATATTACTCATTAAATTCCAAAAATAGGAGTATAAACATTTAGATATGTTTATTTTAAGTGCAGTGAATTGAGTAACAGTGAAAATGGGAGGCAACAATGGAAACAGAAAAGCAGGGTTAGCAACACCTGCTTATTATACAATGTGGAAACACTTGATGAAGTTAGGTAAGAGAATAAACATTATCAGGCATTGCCAACTGTCACAATCCTTTACCATATTTAAAGGTACTATGGACAGTGTGCTACACAGTTGCAATTTTGTATCTGTGAAACTGAGGCAGAATAATGAATGGTAAGTTTGAATCCAAAAGGTTAAGTATGAGTCCAAAACAACAGTGGCCACCCCAAAACAATAAAAATACATCTTTGTTAAGACAATGGAAGGTTGAAATGTCAAAGATTTTTTTTTTACCATAGGCTTCATAAAGAAGATAATCAAGACATCCAACAAAGATATTTCAGTAGTATAATGATTACCTCTTTTTTGACACCTCATGAAGCTCAGGATGTCTTATTTGATCTTTCTAATTCTGTATGTAGTTTGACAGAAAAAACAAGTTAATTATCACCAGCTGGATATTTGAAGATAATATTTTTCAAGATGATAAACTGTCCATGAGAATTAATAACTCAAGTTACAAAGTAAGAGCAAAATATATGTTTTATAATGATTATGAAATAAAACTGTTTTGCTTGGATTGAATGTGTATGGAACATTGCAAATTAGGATCATAAATATTAATAGGGCTGTCACTGTATATATAAATGTATATAGAAATACACACATATATTGTGTTCTCATTTGCATGTTTATATGCAAAGACAATGTGAATTAATACAGATTGGCTGCTTACCTTTTAAAATGCTTTACAAATGGAAAACTAAAAGCCATTAACAATAGATCAGTTGCATACACTATTTAAAATAATCCACAATTATTTGAAAGCTACTATGTATAAAATAATAAAGTAGGCTTTAAATGCAGAAATGAAAGCCATAAATTGGTATAGCTTTTATCAAAATACTCAAAGAAAACTTAAAAATAGAAAATAGAGTCATCTAAATTGGAAAAAAGGATGCTAATATCTGTAATATTTATGTGATGAATACCAGTAAATTTAAGAGCATTTCGAAAATGAATATGGCATATTTTTATATAAAGAGAAAGAATACTGATTTTACTATCTTAAAGTCATATTTATAAACACATTATTCACTTATCTCCAGGAGTAGTAAGAATATATTTCTTTTACTAACAATGTGTTTGGTGGTATATTGTTACAATTTTTCCAGAGGGTTTTGTGATGAAAGACTTCCTTCACAAATTGTATTTTCTTTGTGTTATTGAAGAAAATAAGCCACCATAAACCAGGAATACACAAAACAAAGTAAATGTACATTCAGTTGAGATTTCATAAATTCACATTCATGAATGAGAGAAAGAATGAGGTGATGAAAATGAAGTTAAAATCAAGGCAACTGACTTTAATCATTTCCCTAGGCAGCGTTTGTCTTTCCTGTCAACCACAGCCACTGAACATATTTCCTTCCTCACTTTATTATATATTCTAAATTCCCACAAGGCTTTTTGTTCACTCAGACTGTATTTATCTAATGCCTAACATATGTCGGGCACCCTACTAGGTGTTAGAAAGGCTGCTAATATTATGACATGTACCTCTAAGCTCCAGAAATTTGACTTTTAGTAACAAAAAAAAGGGTGATGTTTGCTCCTGATGGGCCCGGGACTGCCATTTATTTCTCATTATGAACAGGTTTCATAGTTGGAATTCCTCAAAGCTCAAAATGTTTGTTTCTGTTTGTGGTTGTAATTTTGGTCTTTTATTCATCTAAATTGCAATAGTCCACCTCAAAGAACCTTGGACAGGGATGTTTATCTATGCCTCTAACCCATCCTCTTTCTGAACAAGGCGTTTCCTCTAAATTTCCACTAAGACACAATTGTCTTTGTGTGTCTGTGTAGAAATGTGTGTTTAATTAGATACCATGATTTTTACCTTCTGAGCAGTATTTTTAGTTTGGAAAAACTCCAGAACATCTTCAAATAAAGGCAGCATTAGTCTTTTTATAAAATAGTTTAGGTTATTTATTTTATTTTGTGTGTGTGCATGTTTTGCTTGCTCTGAGTATTGTACTTGGGGCTGGTAGAGGTAAAGGAGGGTTCAGATACCATGTGAGTAATTGCTGATAGTTGACAGGTTGCCATGTGGGTGCTGAGAACTGAATCTGGACTCCCTGAATGAGTAAGTGACATCCCTCTGGCTCCCATTGGACTCTTTTCAGTATCTGAACATTTTATCCAGGCTGTATCTTTTTGAGAATTTCTTTCTTTGCACCAGAAATCCTTCACATGCACTCTAGCATGTGAATACATCATATATTTTTTTTTATCAGTTCATCCAGGAATTAGGTTTGTTATCTCCTTGAACTATTATGAATGGTGGTGGAATGGACATGGGAGTCAAATATCTAAAGTTCTGATTATAACCATCTTATACAAGTACCTAGAAAGGAGACTATAAACCCATAGTTCTTTTTTTTTTAATTATTTTGTCTATACTCGTTTATCTAATGAGGATACAATTTTTATCTAATGATGCTATTATTATCATCCCTACCAACATGGGTTGAAGAATTAGCAGAAGATCTGAATTTGCAAGAATCTTAGACAAAAGTGTAGGGGGAAATACATACTAGGATGATGAAATACCAATAACACCAATGGAAAAAACCCTATGCAAAGAAAACAACAAAACTCTTTAACTTTCTATTTTTTAAGGCAAATGTCTAATTTTGTTATTGCTTTTTGTAAAAAATGATGAATAAAGGATTTCTGTCCATTGTGGAGTTACGACACGTATTGACGATCATTTACCTTTATATGCATGAATTTCTTTTTAGATGTTCTATTATTTCCTTATACTTGGTTGTGTTTCTAACTTTATTCCAGCTTCAACTGCATGCTTATTTTGCATTTGTAGTATATTTTAAAATTAAGAAGAGTGAGAACTAAATCTCCATTCTTTCTCAAGATTATTTAGTCTAGCCAGGAATTGGTGGTACCTTTAACCCCAGTACATGGGAGGCAGAGGCAGGCAGATCTCTGAGTTTGAGACCAGCCTGTTCTATAAAGCAAGTTCCAGGGCAGCCAAGACTACACAGAGAAACCCTATCTTGAAGAACAAAACAAACAAAAATCCAAGCAAAAAATTATTTAGTCTAATTAGTTATTTTATTATTTCAAATAAATGGAAAAAATTGATTTTATGTATGTGACACTAGTATTGCAATTTAAATTTGTGTTACATTTTGCATATTTGGAGTATTAAGAATATTATTTTTAATTTCTCAATAAGATGGGGTGTCTACTTGTTCAGCTCTTGTTCTCTTGTTTGCTTTATGTTACTGTTTTATATTATTATTTATTTTTGTATTTATATTTATATTTTAGGTCTTGGTTTTAAGAGTTTTACCTACTTGGCCAAACTTATTTTTAGATATTCTCTTTTGTGATTCTGTTACCATGGTTAATGTCCCTTCAGTTCTGTTTCTGTTGTCATTTGTTGTATGAATGTACAATAGATTCTTCTAATAACCTTTGATGTCTTTATTTATTAACCTCTAAAATATTTTGGGGAACACTACATTTAACTTGAAATGCAAATATAAAATCTGTAGGCAGAGATTTTTTTAGTTACCTTTGCAATTTGGTATTATTCATTTTCTTGACTATTGCTGTTTCTATTATTTCTGGTGCTATGTTGACTAGGTAGAGTTGGCCTCCTGTGTGAACCTAAAGGAAATGCTGTAGTTTTTGTTTTTCTTTCTTCTTTTTTTATAATAGAGTAGAATGTTAATGTTGGGCTTTAAATATCTTTCATTATGTTGAGAAAAATTTTCTTCCAATTCTAGTTTGTTGAGTGCTTTTATCTTGAGAGATCACCATTTTTTGAATATGTTGGTAGGGCTATACAAATTTTATTCTTCTTTTTGTTAATGTAGTTTATCATAGTTTTGTATATCCATATTTTAAATCATCCCTACATTTTGGAAATAAATTCTAATTAGTTAAAGTAGGCTATTCTTTCAAAAACAATTTTTAAGATTTATATATCAGTATTTACTACTTTGTTTTTTAGCCTGTTATTATTGATAAGTAACCTGATTATTAAATATTATACACATATACACTCAATTTGTACAATAAGCTGCTGAAGTTAATTGTTATTTTGATGAGGAAACCTGAATTCTTTAGATCTTCTTTAGGTTTTTCTGGTAGTTTTATACATACATTTATAAATTGTGTTATGATTATATTCACCTACCCTTTACCGTTTGTATCTCCCTACACCAACTATTGCTAATCCTTTGCTTTCCAAACTAGTCATTCATTTTGATGTATTTTTTTTTGTATGTAGGTTTTGGGTAGGTATCCACAGCTTCTCCATGTTCATGCCTGTAATAGCCCTGTCATATCTAGTGGACAATGACATAGTATTCCTTAACATCCTCTGGCTCCTACACTCTTTCTGGCTCATGATGTTTTTGAGTAGTGAAAAAAGTGTTATAAATGTGTTATTTAAAGATGAACATTTAAAGGCTCTGTGGCTTAGGTGGTTAAATTTCCTAGTTAGGACAGATGATTTCTCAAGAATTATGAATTCTCAGATCTTTGACTAGTTATGAGTCTTTACATTAACTGGCAAACAATGTAAAAGGAACATCTATGATTAAGCCCATAGCAGTACTAGTCTGTACTTATAAAAATAAATGTTTAAATACATAAAAACAAAATGTTCTCTGGGTAAAATAAATTAGTGGTACATTGTCTTTTAGGGCCTTCAACCTCTGAGAGCCATAAATTTTTGACCAAGTTTATAAGATCAAGTATGTATTCACTCCTGAAGGACAAGCCTCCAATATAAAAAGAAAATAGTTGTTTACCCCTAATACATTGTTGCTTCTATCATACCAATGGGCATATCTTCCTTAGCAGGTTGTTATAATAGCATTCAGGATCCAGAACTAGGACTCGGCTGGTCTTTCTCTTCCAGAAGTCTATAGAGCACTTTCTTGAACTATACATTCTAGACTGCAGAAATGAACCATCCAGCTCAATTCCAACTTGGCTTCTCTGTGTTTATATTCAAAATGTAGCATACCTTAGCAATGATATCTTACCATCTGGTTCTGATAGGCCACCATAAGCAATTCCAATGGCCGATATTGTTTGAAGGAGGCTTTTGTGAAAAGGTGCCATTAGTGAGACTGAGAATAAAACAAAATAAAACAAAAACAAGCAGAAAAGCCAATGGCTTTTGGTTGTAATATTATCCATCTATGTAGGGTTTCTATTTTAAACCATTACTATTGTGTTGTTAGTTATCTTATAACATAGTAGGTTTCCATATGGCTTTTCAAAACATCTGTCATGTTGAATCAATTTTCCCCTTGCCCTAAGTTTCTTATATTCTCTTGCCCCATCTACATTTAAGCCCTTTGATCACAATTTGTTTTATTCAATATACTATAGCATCAGTGTCCTCTTTTGGTTGCAATTTACATAGAGTACCTTTTTTTCTCTCCTTGTTTTACTTATGTATGTTCCTAAGTATACAGTGGTGTCTTGTAGACAGCCTATAGCTAGATCTAACATTTGTATTCATTCAATCACTTTATATTTCAGATTCTAGCATTTAGTACATTTATATTTAGTTACTCATAAGAAAAGACTATTACAGTTGTTTTAATTGTGTTCTGCCTTCATTGTTATTTGTTAATGCTTTTGTATAGATGTCTAGAATAATATGATTTAATTCCTTTCTTACTTAGTTTTGAAATTATGTGACTAGCATTAAACATCTCTCAGCAGTATCCATAAGCTGGTAACATTGCACTCAAAACTCTACACCTAGTTATTTTTCCATATCACTGTTTACTTAATGTTACAAATTATTTTATTTTATATTATGTTTTTATTAACCTATTTTATAATTGTTTCTTAACATTTTGTTTACCTTCCATATCACAAATTATGTGTATGCCTTTAATAGCATCACATTATATAATTAACTATATAGTTACTTTTACTAAGATTTTTTTCAATTTCCATTAGCATGTCTCTTAAGATGGATGATGAATTAATCTAGTTGTGATAAATTTAGTCATTCTTTATTTCATTCTATTAAATTTTTGCTGAATAATTTTGTTGAACATGTAAGCAGATTGTTGCATTAGCTTTTAAAATTCATCATCCTACTTCCATCTGACCTTTAGGTTTTGTTCTGCTATATCTTTTAATAATAAAATATTTTATGTTTTAATATAAAAAATTTGGAAAACTATACAAAATTTGAATGTTTACACTACATTAAATATTCTTCACTTGGTTTACATATATAATCAGTTTTCCAGGAATACAACTGTCATATAAATTGGTATCTGAGTATACTTCGTTTTATTCAGAATGCATCTTTGTTGACATCCCCCACTTGCGTCCTGGTTTACTTGTACCCCCTCATTAGTGTTTCTGTGACCTTTGTTTTAGTTTGTTTGGTAACTTTGTTTCATTTTTTGTCCATTTTTAGAGATTGGTTTCATCCTATTTATTAAGCTATTGTTTACTTTTTCATCGTGCATATGTATCCATTAGAAATGCACATTAAGAAAAAATCACTTCCCTCTCTATCTTTATGAATAGTGTGTACTTTTCCAATAAACACAGTAAGATATTGGAGGTACAGTGCTGCTGTTCACTTTTGTTAGAAAGCATAATATTTTGGTTCTAGGTGTCTAGTTTCTTTCCTTCTTTCTGTTTCTCTGTTTGTTTGTTTGTTTCTTTTGGGTGGAGTTTGACACAGGGTTTCTTTTTATAAACAGCTCTCTGTCCTGGAACTTGCTTTGTAGACAAGGTTAGTGTTGAACTCACCGAGATCTGCTTGTCAACTGCTGAGATTAAAGACATGTGCCACAAGTGCCTGGCTAGTGTGTGTGTGTGTGTGTGTGTGTGTGTGTGTGTGTGTGTGTGTTTGTAATTAGGGAGACTACCATTTCCGCATCCTGCACCACCTCTGGTGTCTGTCTGTGGTGCTGAAAATTCTCTTGTACAACAGTAGATTTCCTCAGTTGGTTTGCTTCCCTGGAGGCATCAGTTGTAAAAGGGAAAGACTCCCCTTTTAGGACCCAAACCTGATGCAACAGAATTTGTTTCTCCAGCAACCATTGGAAAAGTTCTAATTAGAATAATAATAGTAATAATAAAAATAGTAGAAAAAGAGAAAAGAAAAAAAGAAAAGGAAAAAAAATCCTAAATCCTGAACTTCTGGATTTGTGTTTACCTGAAACACATTTCTTCTCTGAATTCTCATATAACTATTATTTTGATATATGTGTAATTTTGAATTTATATTTCTGTGAAGGACTAGGGCTGGGACTTCCTGTTCCACTGTCTTGCTGTATCCATTTTCCAAAAAGACATAGTGTCATTAGACTACCACACAACTATCAGTTTAGTAACTTTAACATTGTTATATTGCTATTATTTTTATATCAATTCAAATTTAATTTTGAGCAATTATCCATACATATTCATTTTTAGCTTTTAAATTAACCTTATGGGAAACCAAAGAGTTTCAACTTTTGTATGTCATTTATATACAGAGAGTTGGGAAAGTGTATTGTTTCCTCTATGAGCATCAAGGCTCAATCAAGCTTGAGGGTTTCTAAATTTCCTCTTTATAGTTACTTCTCTATGTGATTGCTTCAGCAACTTCCTGAGGACAAGCTTCTCTGCAAGACAGTTAAGTAAATCCTGCTTGATTAGTCCTGAAGATCTTCATAGTCAACCTGGATGGAATATGGCAGACTGACAACCTCTGAGTCATTGATGGAACTCTGAAACATGTGCCTGTTTTCTTGACACACACCAATGCTAAATTTCCCCATGAAAACCTGTTAGTGTAGGCCCAATTAAAATACTGGCCTCTGTGTCAACTTGTGTTTACCATTATCTTGATCCAGTACATTTTGTTACCCTTTCATGTGTATATTACACTTCCTGAAAGAACTGAGAACCTCAAGTAAAAAATATTTACTTCCATTTTGTTTCTCTTCTAAGAATTGAAAGGCTGAGCTCCATTAAATGGTCGAAAATTAAATCATCATATCGTACTACTGCTATGTAGAAGTGTACTATGAGACCTTTGCCTTTACCCACATGTATCCTTAAAAATCTATTATTTATACATGTTCATAAATGTATTCTCCATATTGATTCACATTTTTTTATAAACGAGTGATTTAAATTCTACTTATTTTATTATAAGTTTCTTATGCAAAAACTTTTAGATTTGGTAGGTAGAAACCTTAGAAGATGACCCTTGTGTTATGTTAATGTGATATCTTTACTTACTTAGCATTTATTAATTTAAAAAATACATTCTCAGTAAGAATTAAGAGTTAATTAGAAAAATTAAGTCAAGGATTTTTTTTTCTTTTGAGAAAAGATAAAACAATGCAGGGTTCTGAATATTTTTCCTTATCATATTTCTTGCAAGAATACTAGCCTTAGGATCAGATAATCAGAACTAACCCTAATAACTCACTTTTAACTTAATTATCTCTTCTAAAGCTCTACTCCAAAAACTGAAACGTTTTGGTAGCCTAACAGTTAGTGATTTAACATCCCCATTTTATACAGATAAAATTCATACTGAAACCTATTATTTACTCTATATCTGTTATGTGTCAAGCTATTGTAAGATCTTTTCTACATTTCCATTTCTATTTTTCATGAATACTCACAATATTATAAAAAAATTCAAATCTGTAAGCAGTTTATAAATCTTTGGTTTTATTGTAAATTTCCTGTTCAAAACGTTGTAGATTTTTGGCTGGTTGGAGCCTTTTCAATGTGAAAAGTGTGTTAAGTTAATGGGTTACCTCAGTGGTTCTTTGTTTTCAGAAGATTTCACTCTTATCTTGTTCTTTACCTACCACATGCCCAGACTGGCAACTTTTTTTTTTTTTCAAATACTGATTCATTAATAGGTAAGCATCTAAGCTTACTCATGTATCTTAGGCAATATATGTATATATATATATATATATATAATACAAAATAAGATTAAGTCTAATGTAATTAAATGGACATTAGATAAGTTCATATAGGTTCAAAATTATTAAACCACAAAGTTCTAGTAGAAAAATCGTGAAATATGTTTAATAAACAATGCTATAAAACATATTTGTATAGTATCACTAATGAGACTCAGAGCCAATTATTGGGGAAAAACTGAAATATCAGAGAGAGGAAGCACCACAGTCAATTCTCACCCAAATGTCTTATAACTTCTTCAGCCTTGCTCATAGTAGCTTCTGTCAGTCACTTTTGCCAGTTGCTTTTCTCAGTTGCTTTTGTTTTCTCTGGGTTTTTGTAAGTCTTTGTATATCCATTTAGGTTAGGATTAAAGGTGTGTAGTCTTGAACTCACAGAAACAGAAAAAGTTTCTGGGGTTGTGGGATCAAGGGTGGAGGTTGCCACTCTTTGGCTTTTCCTGTGGTGGGATTAAAGGTGTGTCTAACTGACTCTGCTGTTTATCTTAAGGCTTAAAAATTTCTTGAACTGTCTGCCTAGGATTTGACAGGGTGCTCTCTTCCCAATATTCAGGTTTTTTTTTTTAATGTGTAATATATGTCCACAGATTTGAATTAGAATACCTTCAGAACTTTGAGGAATATTGTCTGGCATATATAAACACAATGAAGTTCAGAGTCACCTACAATATTTACCATATAGGTATGTATGAAGAGAATATAATTTTCTTAAATTGGTTTCTTCCCCAGGCTTCTGGATGTTCCTACAGCCTCCTAAATGCTTTCTTGGAAAATTAAGTTAGAAATGACCTTTAGAGTAATGTGTAACAATCAGAACTAAAATGAGAGAATAAATTCAGATACTTCTAGATGAACTGGGGATATTGCTGACATAAGTTGTTAATAATGAAAAAACTGACCAGCAAAGAAACTCAGTAATGTAGAATATGTCTGAAAGCATATTGATTCTTCAGTACATTAATCCCTTATAGAGAAGAATTAATGTCAAAGAGTGAGTCATGGGCCATAGTATAAGATACTTTCAAATGCATTCTCTGTGCTTACAATGTGCTCAGCTAGTCAACCTTGGATTGTTAAACAATTCAGATACTTTCTATGACTTGATTCCACAAAGCATTAAGAAAAAAATATTTTTAAAAGAAAATATTCCACTTCAGCATTTTAAAATAAAAAGAAGCAGTTGGTGGTCTGGGAAGAAGTAATAAATTAAATAAGAATTGCTTTAAAGAGAAGCACATGTTATAGTCTTAAAGTTTCTCGTGTACGGTAACAGTCACTCTCTGCTTATAATGTTATAATAAATTTTTAATCATCATATCTGGTAGTTATTGCTACTGACATTATGTAGTTGTACTGAATCAGTTCTGAGGTCTAAATTATTTTGATAGCTAAGTACAGTTTAAGATAAAGATCAAGGACTCAAAGTAACAAATATTTAACTCAAAAGTTGTGCACATTTTATGATTTGGTATCACTGTCCCTCAAACCAATCTAGATTATTTTCTTCAGAGTTTAAAAATGATCCAAACTAACTGTGATTAAAAATTCAGTTTGATTGTTGAGCATGTTAATATGGAATTAAAGTATTAGCCATTATACATGATACATGATTTTCAATTACAGGAAAATGGAGTAGATATACTTTTCATATTCTTTGCACATAGAGGCATTAAAAATTCTGGATACTATAAGAAGCAGAGAAACATAATTTATGAAAGTGAAAGTGGCTAGCTACATAACAATGAGCAATGGGTGATGGGAGGTTCTACTTTCTCTTTCCCTCTGGAGATCCGAGTTTAGTAGCAGGAAGCTGCCAGCATAAGTGAGGACAGCCTGAAGCTCAAGGAGCTTTGTATCACAAAGCAAGTGCCAAGCATATAAGCTCATTAATTTGAAACCCTTCAGATACTGTCTACTTCAGTCTTGATGAACACCACAGAAAATAGTTCTACCTCATCCTCAGCAGCAAGGGCCAGGTGGGGAACCCAAACTTGCTCTTTTCAAGATGCAATAAAATACATCGAAACTTCCTCTGATGTAGATGGAGAAGTTCAGATTGCAAGCTGGACTTTGATCTTATCCAGGAGGAAATAATGTTCCACACTCTAAAGAAGAGACCAAATGAGCATCCCAGATTTTAGCCTAAAACCATACTAGCACAAGCTTCTCTCGGAATGCTTACTGGTGCTTTATTAGAGGAAGCATAGCAGAATTTTCCCATTACAGCATCGCAATGGAGATACCACTCTCCTTTGGTGGCAATGGAGACTATATAGGAAACCACGTAGGCACACTTTTGTCCCTATTAATGGGTTGGCTAAGCTCCACCACATCCATCAGTAATCAGGAGCCTGTCTCCTTTGAGAACTGATGAAAAGAAAGCTGGGGACCTGGGTTCCCATCACAATGGGCAACATCAAGCTGATATACCACTATCCTCACAGAAATATTGTCAGAGGAAGTCTGCTCCAACAGGAGATTCACATGAGATACAGAATTTACACATCCAAATGTCCCAGAACATTAGTTATTTATTATACCAAAATTTGGAAAAGCTGTACCTTGAGCTAGAAAAGATAGAGATAATTATCTGTCAAAGGTTTTAAAGCAGGAATGAAGTTTTAATGGCAACAAACAATTACTCTGAAACAAAAACAACAAAGAACTGAAACATATAGATTAAAAAAATGTAAATGTGGAGTTTCAGAACAACCACCCAGATGGAAGCCGTTGTGGAATGGCCCCACAGAATGCTGTTCTCTGCCAGTGTGAGGTTGGTCCATAGAAGCTAATCTCAGAAAGTCAAATGTAGTTTGTCTCCTCCATTTGTGTTCTTAGGTTTTATTAAAACCTTTGTCAATGTGAGAAAAAAAAAAAAGAAAGAAGAAAAAAGGAGAGAAAGAAAGTGAAACTGTCCAAGAGAAGAAAGGGACGGACTTGGTGGGCAGGGAAAATGTGAAAGGAACAGGCACACAGGGCCGCTAAAGAAACTCATTACTTCCAGAGATGCCCCTTCAATTCCCCCACCTCTATTTCTCTCTAGTTAGGACTTTGTGGAATTTCTGTGGCCTCTTTAACCCTTTGTAACTATTTCCCAACCTGTATACATACACATGTATAGATATACTTACTGTGTGATATTTCTGGTCTGAGGGTTAATTGTAGTGGTTAAGAATGGATTTAGAAAACGTTTGTTCATCCAGACTAGCTATTACTGAAAAATGGGACCACTAACCACAGTTACTATGTAACTCCTCAATTCACTGTTAGTCAATAAATTCTGGCATCATGGTAAGACATAGGCAGATCTATTTGTATTTTTGGCATAGTGATCCCATGATACTATGATACATAATTAATTGTATATGCAATAGCATCTTTGAACCATGAAAAGCAGATTTTTTAAAACAAAAAAACATAAAACATCACAGGTCTTAACATTTTTGAAATAAAAAGAACTAAATAATTATAGTTCTTTTTACCTAAGTTTTTTTAAGTGAACTGTTTCACTACCCAAAAGTACAATTTAATAATACAGATTCATATTCAATCAATATGCATTCCAAGTAAGACTGTTACTTCTTTAAATAGAAATAAGTACCTTTTAACATAATGTATCACTTGCTGTTCTTTTCCATATTAAAAATATAAATAAAGTTGCAAATAAAGTAAGTACCTTTTAGCATAATGTGTTGTGGGAATATTTCATTTCCCATTGCACCTGGGAGAATTCTTCTCTTGTTTTTGTTGTAGGTTTTTCTTTTCATACTTTACAAATTGTACCTTATTAATATTTCATTGTTTTACCATGGATTTCTTTATTAACATAAAGCTTTAATAATGCCTCATTTTAGAGTTTTATTTAAGTGCTTCATTTTCTTTTTGATTTTTTTCTCTTTTCTTTCTTTCTTCTTTTTTCTATTTGTCCTTGAAGATTTGGAATCTAGCTATAGCTTTTAACACTAAATATTCATTCTGTGGTACATGTAAAACAGAAAAGTTTATTGTGTAAAAGTGTTATGTTGGTATTTCTAGTCTGAACATTTTTGGCCATTCCTTGCTGTTAAATGGTACTCAGTTTTTACACAATTGTTGCCCAAAGCTAACTAAGGGACTAGAATTTGGTTTGTGAAAGTAATTGTCACATTAACTTGGGATAATTGTCTTCCTCTGATACTTGACAAAACGGTTTATCCTGGACAAGTCTAAGGCCTCATTAAATGTATTACATTTAAATTCTTTTTCGGGAGACAAAGAAGTTCTTAAATACTGTATTCTATTTTCTGAAGTTGTTAAAATGGTGTTTTTTTTTCTTTTCAAAATCAAGTGAATTTTGTACCTTTAGGATTTTCAGTTGAGAAAATAGCTAGTGTACCTGCTAAAGGGTCTATACAAGCAGGTGATGGATCTTGAGTTTCTTCTGTTATAGATGTTCTTTTTTCTCTTCCTCTTTCCCTCTCTCCCCATCTCTCTCATATTTCTCAGTTATCTTCCCCACCTTCTTTTCTCTTTTTCTTCCCTTTTTCTTTTATTTTTTTTTTCAGTTAATTTTTAAAAATCATAAAGGGCTGGAGCAATGACTTATCAGTTAAGAGCACTTACTGGCTTCTTCAGGTCCTTGGCATTCATGTGGCTCATATAAATGCACTCAGGCAAAACATTCATATACATTTAAACGTAACTCTTTGAACATCATAAAGAAAAAAATTTAAAAAAAAGCTGTCCTGTGAAGTTTCTGCCTTTAGCTAATTCCATTCTCCAATTGCCACCTTTCCTGAGAAGTGTGTGTGACTGGTCAGACACTGATTTGAGTTTTTCAAAAATATTCATGAGGTTGATTTTATCTGGAAAGCAAAAAATTATAAGGCTGTTTTCACTTTGTATGGCCTTCTTTTTCCCACTGAAGGCTGAAAAACAGATATTCTAGTTTTATAATTCTTTCTCTGTTTATTAGCTGGGCTATTTCTGTTTGAAGAAACTCCTTGTTAGTGAATTGTTTAGCTATTTGTAGACACAGTTTTGATGTAAAATCAAAGTATAAATGTTAGCATATTTTTCATAGTTAGTCAAAATTCAAGCTTGATTGATAAAATATCAGGTACTTCTTTTTAAATGATAAGGTATACCCTATAATGCTTCTTTTTCTATAAATAAAAGTCAATGTTAAAAGTTTACCAAAACTTTCAGAGCTAATGCTGCAAAGTGAAATTGAGTGGATTTTTTAATTTCCTGGATGAGAAAACTTGCTGTCACTTTCCACTGTGCAGCCTTTTTTAATGGTCCTGCCTTGGGAGAGCCTTTCTCTTGGATCTGTGTCTAGAGGTAAAGCCAGCCATATAGCTGTCCATCACAATATGGCTATTAATTTTTTATCAGGTTCAATAAGGAAACCAATGTTCATCTATTTGTTTGTGTATTTTATAGTTTAAATAAATTTAGTTATAAATAATTCACTTAGGTCAAAAATACTTTTTTAATTTTAGAAAGCCAGGGACTTTCTAGTTATACAGCAGAAATGTTAGTGTTTTAGGAAAATGGTAGTGCTTTAGCTGGGATCAGCCAGAAATCTTGCTTTATTGGTGTCTGAAAAGCCAAACTAATCATCCGCAATCACTTTCCTTCTGAGAAATGTCAGCCCAAGAGCAGCAATGAAAACAAAATAGTCTGTATGTTTAGAAGGCATCTTCAGCTCTAAGGGGTACAAGTTCTAGGGAAGCAGTGATTAAATGCTGACAAATAAATATCTGTTAAGTACTTAATGTTGATCATGTCAAGATATTGTTTCAGCTTTCCATCTCAGAATATATGTTCTCAAATGACTAAATTTTCTATTTTATGAAGCATAAACATTCAAGCTGCAGAACAACTCTGTGTGTACGCAGAACCTCAGTAGTTTGAAAATGGCATATAATTCTTTATCTTTTTCAGGTTTTTTAATTTACAGTGACGAAAACTAATGGGTATGTCAAATAGGCATCTGGTATATAGTCTTACACAGCAATTCTTTCAAAGTTGTATAATGAACTGTTACATGAGCAGCTACCACTTCAGGAGATGTTTAGCATTCAGAAATATGTGTGCTAGTATTTGAACATAAAATTGGTTATTCATATTCATAGGGGTATGTGGCTGTGCACAGAGACACAAAAGCCACTAAAAATCAGAAGGCTTATACCTCTAGCCCACCTTCCACAGCAGGTCAAAAGAACTTGTAGTTCAGTCTCTGAGGATTTCTTTCTATTACAAATATAAAAGAGGAATGCTTAAAGAAATGGACTGAAATTTAATAATAATAAAAATGCTGCCCAAGACTTATGTTCTGCTTGATGGCTCCAGAGAGTAGAAAGAGATTATGTTAAAGCATAAATGGAGCTTTAACATTTTTAAATCCAGAAGGTCTAATCTAATCTAATCCTTTTCAATCCAATTTTTAGAACTGCAGCCTAGACATCAGATTAAAGCGAGTACTTTACTTTCTAGGCCATTTCAAACAGACTGAGCACCTGTGCTTCTGACCCTCCTTGAAGCCCTTTTAAAAAGCAGTGATTTCAAAGAAACAAAAATAGAAACAATCACAGATATGTGTCCACATACACACATGTGCATCGAGGTAAACAGACATGGTTCTGCTCAGACTGCTTAAAGAATTATTGCTACATACTTGTGAATGCACATAAATGGGCAATAGGTTAGAACACACTGTACAGATAATAAATACTATTGTCCAGTGTGATTTAATGGCTTCTCCTTCACCCATGCCCAGTGCGCATTGCTGCTTCACTTTATATCAAGTCTACTTTCCATCTGAGGGCTAGAGGCCCACATATAGTTTAGCAAAGCTGGCTCCACTTCCAGCCGTTTCCAGTTTGCTTGAATTATCCTTTATGTGCAAGCTACTGCTGGGTTAATTAACTTTAATTCTCTTTCTTGCAATCCCCAGCCAACACAGGCCTGGAGACCTCAGAGGCTCACACACCAGGGCACCAAGTGCTCCTTCTACCCTGCAGCCTGTTCTTTTAAAACACGCCTGTGCTCTCTCCTCAAATCTTTCTATGTTTATTACAGGGAAGAAAATCAAACTGAATAAAACCATTGCCATATGATTATTCTTATATTTGTCCTGAAAACCTTTTATATTCAACTTGAAATTACCACACATTTACCTGAGTGATCAAACTCCCAGGTCCTTGCAACTTCCTTTTGTATTTTGGTTTAAATTCAGCTCTGTTGCTATCTGTGATTTTAATTAAAATAATTTACCCAGGTAAAGTTTGAATTCTATCCATTTTGTCTTTCCTTGCAGCAGATTGTGAAATTCCTATTTCTGAAAGAAGTATTTATGCAAATCCAGATGTTAGTGGGTGAGGGGCTGGAGGATGGTAATCTTGCTAAAATTTGACACACATTCTGAAAATTTTTGAACAGCATGCCACAGCCATTCACTGGGTCCTGAATTACTGCACTCTTCACTGCAAAGCTGGAGTCTAGACCCAGGCGTCGTAATTTGCAGCTACATGCATGTAGAGCGCTTTGTTCATTGTGAGGTCAGCTGCTTCACACGGGGCTGTGTTCTCAGACGCAAGGTAGTCTTGGGATTCTAATAGCTAGGCAGACTCTGAGACCTACACATTTTAATAAGACCATCATTCAAACCTTGTGCATATTAAAGTTAGAGAAACAGTTTTCTGAAATACTGTCAGTGCTTCAAGGACAGCCAATAATCTATTTTCAATATATCAGATGAATCTTGTCTTAGAAGCACACATGTTCATAAACTTAAACCCAATTTCAATTTCTAAAATTAAAATTTATTGATTTCATGTGTGTGTTATACTTAATATATGCTTGTATATACCATGCACTTAATTACATAAACACTTATTTACATACAAAAATATACATTGATTGTATAATTTGTTTTATTATAATACATACATATATTATAAAATGATTCATTTGAAATAATTCATCTATATCTTTAAAATAATGTTGGAATATATAGTAAAATAAGCAAGTACTGCAAACAAACTGCTTCTCTTACTGAGTTCCGTATATTTGAGAAATCTGACTGAGTCTGTATGTACACTGGAATAACATAAAAGGGAGTTCAATGTGACAAAGCTGTTAGTTAATAAAGGAATTCCAAGCACAAGGCTGGCTGTTCAAGCTGACATATTTCTTCTCAGACAAGGGACCAACTATCTCTAGCTCAGATGTACTCTCAGCCCTCAGGGTTTCTGTTTGCATGGAGGATTCTGAGATGAGTCATTTCTATATTAAAGTTGTTTTAACATTTACTTGGTAAAAAATAGCAGACCTTATTCCACACTTTGCCTTACATCAGAGTAGTCAAATAAGACACCCCCATCTCCCATTTACCAGAATAAAATGTCAGGTATCCTAATCTAGTAGGTGAACATTGGCTCAGGTTCACTTTAGGCTCTTCCTAAACATAACTCATTCTCCATGCCCAAGGCTTCTTAAAGGTAACTGACAAGCTGACCATTCACAAGTAACTGTGGCTGGAACACTTAACATTTTTCAAGGCAGAGACCATCTGTTACAGGGTAAATAAATTGCTGATCACAACATCCAGCTTTTTCTCTAGACTTATTTCTCTTCCTCTTCTTCACCCCATCCTCTCCTATACCTAAGTCTGCTCACTCTAACTTACACAAAGTTTCCCAAACATTCTTTGCTTTTTGTCTTTGTGATATCATTAAACTAACCACTTTGTATACTGAAAAGCAGCAGACATGCTGAACAGAACATCTCCAGGCTGCTGGTGACCATCTTAGTGGTTTGAACCACTTTATTAAAACAGTGTAATAAATATATTTCAGATAATTGTATGTAGAGAGCCCTAAAATTTTAAAATAACAAATTTTAATAGTCAGTTCTCTTTTCTATCTTTATTTAAGTACACTAAACTATAAGAGAAGACAGTTCTGTCCATTTTTAAAGACTGAAGTTTAATACTGCAGCATTTCAAAAGAAAAATAAAAAAATTAAGTTTAAATTTTAAAAACCTAAGAATTTTAGTCATTTTGTATTTTAATTTAGGTAGATAAGCTAGTCATTCACTTAAATGACTAAAGGAGTCTTCAGTTTCAAGGTATTTTAAATCCACAAATATGTAGACATGTTTAAATCCTAAAACATAAAATGTACAATTTAAAATGTATAAACTTTCTTTTCAATTTGTTAATTTATAGGTAACTAACAAGCTTATTAATAAAAATACTAACATTCTTTAATTTTAATTGAATATTCAGCCATCTTTATCATAGTGCCTTCAACCCCAGTGTTAAGAAATTGAGACTGGGGATTCAGTGAAGAGTGAAGTTTTGAAAGCTTTTGGCAAAAGCTTTTGAACTAGTTTATGAAATGAAAATTGGCAAAGAAAAGGAGTGAACATCCCCTGTGCCCAAAACCAGCTGTATCACTGGCACCAATGAAGAGGCACTCTACAGTAGCCAAAGGTGAACTACAGCTTGTGATAGTCCTAAAAACAAAATCACACCCCAAATAAGACATCTACTTAGGAGGTTGTATACGAATGTGCGTGAAATAGAGAGCATGCATGGAAATTTTGCACTTAGACAAATCAGAGAGAAAGCCCATGGTAAGTAGAGAAGCCACAAAGTCTAGCCTATGTGACCAAAGGCCTTTTTGTAGCAATACCATTTGTACTGTGAACTCTCTTTGCTTCTGTCTTCTCCCTTCCTGTCTTTCCTTTCCTCCTTTATTTATTAAGAAAGAAGTATATCTTTTCTTTTTTTTCTTCTTTATTTTGTATTTATCAAAAAAACAGTAAAAAGAATTTAAAAATGTGGAAGAATTAACAATAACTATACAGAGGATAATAATCATAAGCATGGCTTATCAAGGGTGGAAATGCAAATAAGATTGCTACACATATATTTTCTTTGTGTTCAGCTTTCCCTCTGAATTTTTTTTTCCATCCCTGTATATCCTTATTAAAGGTCTCTTCCCCCTCCCACCACATCTGGTCATTTTTCTTCTCTGCAACTCCCCATCCCCTCCCTGGGCAGGGAGCAGACAGTCCTATGGTCACACTGGCCCAATAATGCTTGGATCAGTCTTCACTCCCGGCTAAATCCAGTTTTGTCCCCCCTCCCTCAAGAGTGAGTGAGGTGTTCCTATAGATGGACTGGGGTTTGAAGGGTCAGTCCAGGGTGTTTCTGATCCCAAGCTGTTCCATGGTTGTGGTTTGCTGCTTGGGCATGTTTGGCTTTTTTTCTTGTTTGTTTGTTTAGAGACCACTAGTGAGTGAGTACATCCCCTGCTTATCTCTCTGAGTTTGTGATACTTTGCTGAGGACGATATTCTCCAAATCCATCCATTTTCCTGTGAATTTTAGGGTATCATTTTTTCTTACTGCTGAGTAGTATTCCATTGTGTAGATGTACCACAGTTTGTTAATCCATTCTTCAGTTGAGGGACATCTAGGTTGTTTCCAGGTTCTTGCTATTACAAACAATGCTGCACACTTCTACAAATTGGCACAGGCCACCACTTCCTTAATATAACACCAGTGGCACAGGCACTAAGACCAACAATCAATAAGTGGGATCTTCTGAAGCTGGGAAGCTTCTGCAAAGCCAAGGACACTGTCAATAGGTCAAAACGCCAGCCTACAGAATGGGAAAAGATTTTCACCAACCCTACAAGTGACAGAGGACTGATCTCTAAGGTATATAAAGAGCTCAAGAATTTAGATCCCAAAACCTTGAATAACCCTATCAAAAAATGGGGTTCAGATCTAAAAAGGGAATTTTCAGCAGAGGAACTACGAATGGCTGAAAGGCACCTGAAAATGTG
>PVIH01001103.1:214687-262388 GCA_004025045.1 Sigmodon hispidus | reverse complement strand
GTGCGTGCGTGCGTGCGTGCGTGTGTGTGTGTGTGTGTGTGTGTGTGTGTGTGTGTGTCCTGTAGCCTGTTCCCTCTGGATTCCCATCTTCTTCAGCCCTTCTTGTCCTCACGTTCTGGGAGAAGCCCTCCCCATAGTTGGTCTACAGTCTATCACGGCTTCACAGGTTCCCTGGAGAGGTGAGTGTCTTAGCTGCAGCAGAAGGCATTTGCATTCTGGTGCAGCTCCACCGCCTCCCTCCTCAGGCAGCTCTGGCCTACTTGCATAAGTGCTGGCATCTCTTTTGGCTCATCTCATGGGTGTTCCCTTTTTATTTACTATTCTCTCGCATTTTGTACCATCAGCATTTCACAGTCGGACGTCGTCCCCCTTTCCCCTTCTGGAGCAGTTTAGAATGATTAAAGACAAGTAGTGGCCTGCTGGCCCCATTGTGTCTAGGACAGGGAAGAGGCGGGGCACACAGAATCCTGTAGTGGGGAATTGTGAGCCTGCTACAAATTGGCATGGAGCTTCTGAGCATAGAGTCTGGGCATCTAGCTGGGGACTGCTTCAGTGAAGCACCTTCAGGCGGGTGCTGGCCAACTGTGGCAGATCTGAGGGGCACTGCTGCTGTTTAACCAGTGTCAAGGGACCCCCAAAGACCACCAAAGACCATGAAATTTTTTATTGTTATGAACAGGTTCAAAATGAACCCAGGTCGAAATCCTTTGTTCTGACATAGGGGAGGTGTATCAGCCCCGGGCCCTGAGCTGGGGGTGGGGATGGGGTTAAAGAAAAGCCTACATAAGTGGGGTGCTGCAAGTCTTGGCATTTCAGGATTGGCAAAGGGGCATGGAGTACAGTAGTTATTAGCTGAACTTTCTGGCATGAAACCATCCCTGAATCTGCTGGTTGAACTTTCAGCGCTTGAATCTATTGGGGGTCAGGCGCACTCCCAGACCTGGGCCCCACCCAGGCTTCTTTTCCAAAACAAAGCTTTGTAAGAATAAATCCAAGCCCTCACCCTGGCTTCTTCCTGACCATGCAGTTCAACCCTTCTTTCTTTGTGTTCCCCTAACATCCAGATGTTTTCTCCTGCAGTTCTCCATCTGGGCCTCCTGCATATGTTGAAGAGGCTGAGTTTGCTGATTGACTGACTCACAGCTGCCACATTGACCTTGTTTTGATCCACTAGTGTAGAAGCAGCCATGATGGATGGGAGGGTCAGCCCTGCCCTGGCACCTGAGGGCCTGAAATTCATTTTTGTCTTCTTCTATCTGGCAGCATGGTCCAAGCCAGAAACCCAGCCATCATTCCAGTCTTTGTCTTCCCGGAGGTTCTGTGCTCTTAATTCCTCTCATTGATCTTTTCTCATGTCCACTGCTACAGCCTTACCCCTGTATCCCCACTGCTCATAAGCCAGCAGTAACCCCTCACTCTCCTATTTCTTGTCTCATTTCATCCATTTTCCTCACTGTCCTCTGAGCTATTTTTTTTTCTTGCTGCTACTATGGCAAATGACCACAAAATTGGCTTAAAACAGCACAAATGTACTTCTTTACTGTCATGAAAGTGGGAAATCCCAATAAAATCCACCTACGATTCAGAAGGTAGCAGGATCAGTTCCTTTCGGACTGTCCCTGGGAAAATAAATTCCATTCATTCCTGGTTTCATCAACTGCCAGCCAATATGGCCAAATCTCTGCCTGAGAGCCAGCTTTTGGAAGAATCCAGTGTAAAATATCAAATACTGTGAAGAGGTTAAAAAAAATTGAGGAATCTTTACTGGGTGCCAGAGCCTGGGATAAGTCACTTTGTATTGTTTCATGTTTATAGTATGAGGCAGGTACTATTACCTCTCTTCCTTTGTAGATGAGAAAATGGTCATTAAAAGAAGGGGCAGGATAGTTGAAAGACACAAAGCTGCCATATTGCTTCACCAATGTGCTATCAGCACACACATCTAGTGCATGGTGGGAAGAGAGCATCTCTAAATTAGGAGGAGTTCCCATATAAACTGAGGGTAGGAGTGGACTGGGCTTTCTTTTCTTGCTTACAATACAGAAAGCACTGAAATTTTCAGTACCAGCTGGCAGGTACCATGTTCCTGGTCTGCTCTGCCTAAGTGTTTGGTCAGTTCTTCCCCAAGCTGGAAAGAGTCTGTGAGAGGGCCTTGGACCAGCTGCCAAGCTGATCTTAACTTGTACTTTTCTTAAAATTTGCATAGCAGTAGCTTACTTTATCTCTTCTTCCAAGCTTGGGATGAAAAACTGCTCTACCATCAATCTAGACAACTGGTCAACCACACTCCCCAACCCATGCTTGGTTTTCAAATTTCATGTTTATCCTTGGTCTGCCTTCCTCAGAGGGATGTATGAAGTAGATTGTGCACAACATATTACAACTGTCTCACCCTGTGGGCTTGGCTCTTAGATGCTCTGGTATTTATTCTCACTAGCCAGTGTTAAATCTCAAGGTTGGCTCCATAGAGACTGTGTACTCTTCTCTCTGCTTCTGGATGATCAGGATTTTATGAGCAATTCAGTCAAAGGATTGTGTTCTTACCAGAGCTCAGCATACAAGGCAATCTGTTTGAAAAACTGTAGGTCTGATTTTATTTCACATATACACATGACACAAGTTTCCCATAATTATAAAAGCTGCTAGGCTATCAGCAGCCTTGAAAGGGCTTTGCTATCTGGCATTAGCTGACTATGGCAGGAGTGACCTAAGACATAAACCCAGGAATACACAAGGTACACACTGTAATTTCACATTACATCAACTGTTATTTTTTGCTTGCTTTGTTTTGAGATGAGATCTAGTGTTTGCAATATCAGCTAGTGTTGAAATCACTACATAGCTAAAGATGACCTTGAACTTCTTATTCTCCTGCTTCTATTTCCTAAGTGCTGAAATTCTAGGCTTTTGCCACCATGCCCAGTTTTATATGGTGAACCCAGAGCTTCATTCATGTTAGGCAAACACTTTTCCAACTTAGTTGCATCTATAGCCCAATTTATTTTTTTTAAATACTATAGTTTTATTTTCTAATTACTTACCAATAAGTATGAAGAAAAAGAAATCACTGAACACTAAGATAAACATTTTGTGTTTTGGCATTTGATTTCTACCTGGTTTGCTATTCTCATAGCAGTAATGTACAAATTTACACTACAGTATGCATGTTATGTTATTTCTTTTTCATTTGATCATTGAATCACGGTTATTTTCTTGGCCTAAATATTGCATGCCTAAAATTTAATGTTCAAGTATTGCTTAAAATTCCTGCTTGTTCTGAAAAAATTATAATTAATGTACTCAACCTCCTCTTATTGGATATTTGATTCATTTCTGCTTTTGCTTTTTTATAACCTTGACTATCCTTCAATGAGTCCCTTGCCCATGTAACTTAGACTATATTTTTTTTAATACAGGTTTGTAGATGTGCAATTACTGGACTGGAAGGGGTGGAAAGGGCTTTTGATGTTTCTTGTTTCCATATTACATTTGCAAGTTCTGTACAATTTATGTTCTAATAATCAGTATTTCACAATGGACCCATCTTGGCTTATTCAGTGCCCTTTTTCCAATGTTTATCTTCCATTCACAAGTTCATCCATCCATCTGTCCATCATTTTCTTGAATTTCAGAATTATATTTTAAATTGATAATGTTTCATTATTAAGTATGATGTTGATCATTGAATATTTCTGGTTCCATTAAGAAAATGTCTTTTCCTTTTAATTTTTCAAATATTAAGGCAGATTTTTAAAAACCTTCTTGAAAAGAAAAATAAATACTGGCTGTCATCTACAGAGACAATAATTTATCTCGTTTAATCTCTTGTGATTGAGATGTATTATTTTTATTTCTTAATTTGATCTACACTTTATTATCATAATGAAGTCTTCCTATTTAAGACTTATTACTATAATTTTTTTGTTTTTGTTTTGTGCTGTGGTTTTTTGAAGTAGAATCTTGCATTCTTGAAATTGCAGGTAAATGCCACCACATCTGGTTTAAATCTAACTTTTATTGTTATTTTTAAATTTTTGTGGTATTGAGGATTGAACCCAGGGCTTCACTTAACTTCAAAAAATTAAGCACTTACCACTGAACTACATTCCCAGTTGTAATTTTTCAAAGAAGCTACTGAGTAGGTTAAGGTTATGTTAACTTTATAAAAATTAGTGGAAAGGCTGCTTGGTGCTTCCTTCTCTGGAACATCATCTACACAGAGATGGGAACTGCTTGTGTCCTTCCCAGGGGTCTCTAGTGAATAAACTGGGTGTATGTGAGCAGAGATGAAGGCTGTCAAACGCAAGCGAGGACTTTAATTCGATGCTGACAACCATGACTCATTTCATTAGATTTCTCTTCTTGTAGCAAAGCACATGGGAATTATCCATTTCCTGCCACAGGCTTGGCTTAGTCACCTGTGTACTCCAGAGCTCTCTGACACATAGCAAGGGCTTGAAAAAGTCAATCAAAAATATGGCACACTACTGCATGAGGTGGCCTTTTTTTCCAGAAAGCCTTACACGTGTAAGTCTGGTTTATATGGCCAGACAAATCTACGTTTTGTGGCCTCCTTCCACCTGTTCATCATCTTGGTTTAGCCAGACGATGCTCGAGATGCAAAGGCCTAGATGCCAAAGGTCACTCTGAAGCTTGAGGCTTGTGGAGCTGGAAGACTCCCCCCCCACACACACATCAGCATAAGATGCATTGCATTCACAATGAATGAGGCAGGCCTACCAACTCCATGGGAGAAATTAACCTCCCTCCGTGATTCCTTGACATTGGGGAGGACTTTCCTTTAGTCTTTACCGAGTACTCATGTGTCTTAAAAGGGTTCCTGATCTGTGGATAGCAGACAAGCAGATTTCATTTGACTATGTGTGTGTCTGTGTATAGACTAGATGGTGACATTGCACATCTTCTATAACTCTCCACTTTAGCTTTTGAGTTGTGGTCTCTCGCCAGTTCAGCTCCAGTGGCTGGCTATCAAACCTGTGAGATTCTCTGCCTCCCAACCAGTGCTGCTGTAACGGAAGCACACTTTGTGCCTAGCTTTTCAGTGGGTGGTGGGAATCCAAAGCCAGGTTCCCTTGCTTGTACAGCAAGTACTTAACAACGGAGCCATCTCCCTGTGTATGGTAATTCCAGTATTTCATTCTGTGGCTGGGACAGAACATGTGTCCAAAAGAGAAATTAAATGATGAATGGATGGGAGTTTATTCCAATCCAGCAGTAGTTTATCAGTGTAAGGAAAATAAATAGAAGGTATGTACTGTAAACAACATCCTCTAGATGGCTCCATCAGAATCCCTTGAGAGAGGTGTCCAAATGTAAATTCCTGGATGCCATCTAGATTATCATATCAGAATCTGTAGAGGAGAGGCCCAGTCACACATATGCACAACAGGATCCTCTGCAGGTTTTCCTCTGCACTTCCATTGGAGGCTAATGCCTCGGGTGATCATTTTTACTGAGATTATGTTAGGAAATTCTTCCTCAGTTGCAGTCCATTCATTATCTAGCATACTGTCTTGGTGTTTAGTTCATTATCATCATGGTGGGAAACATGGCAGCTCACAGACAGACAATGGAGCTGAAGAGCTAGCTGACAGTTTTACATCTGGATCAGCAGGCATCAGGAAGAGAGAGAGCTACCAGGGCTGGCTTGGTCATTTAAAACCCCAAAACCCACTCCCAGTGACAGGCTTCCTGCAACAATCCATACCTACTCCAACAAGGCCACACTCCTAATCCACAGGCTCCACTTCCCAATGACCAAGCATTCAAATCTATGAGGCTATGGGAGCCATTCCTGTTTAAACCACCACATATGCCCATTTGCCACCTCTTTATGGTAGAGCAGAGTTAACCAGCTCAAATCGAGAAGAACATGGAGGGGGCAATACAGGAGGATGTATCATGTCTCTGATGGATTTATCCAAATCAAAAGATGAGTTATAATTAGAAGTTTTAATTACTCAAACAGCTGTTGGGGAAATCAATTCTCATAATATGTGTGGCTCAGCAAGGCTTTGCAGTGCTTGACAGACAAGATGGCCCCAGAAAATAGGTAGAAGAACTGTGGAAGGTATGGCCCGTGGAAGGAAGTTGATTTTCTCAGCACTCGCTCTGTGGCCTGAGTGCTTTGCTGTGTGTATCTTCTCTTCTGAATCCTCATAATAGTCTTAAATAAGCTAGGTTGCTCTCCTAAATTGAATATCTCTCCAGAAACAAATCCTAAGAAACAATGTAAGCCCTAGAAATACAGAAATGAAGTGACAGTAAAAGCATGGGGTGAGTGTGTCTAGAAAAGCATGAGGGCCAGTGGTGAGGGTGAGCAATCTGGCATCTCAGCCAACATACACTAAGCATCTTACAACACAAATGCATTTCTGGAGCTCAGAGTTTAGAAACTGAGGCTCCCAGAGGCAGCAGCATGGCCAGGTCTGGTGTGAGTCCCTCCACTCTGCAGACTGATAGCTTCCTCATCTTTCTCTCAAGACACAGAAAGGGCCAGGTAGGCCAGTGGGGAGATCCCTGTCCTAGCCTGGTTTTCTCCTACAGTATTTTAAATTAGTTCCTGGATCTCTAATCATACAGGGGACTAGGATTTTAACATGTGGAGTTAGGGGAGGGGATAGTTAATGTTCGTGTTATAAACACCAGCTATTGTTAATCCAGGTCCTCAGCTGAATAGTGAAAAGACATAGATACTGCCTTTCTTAGTATGTCTTAGTATACTACTTACTCTACCCCCAAGAAGTGCTGGGTACATAGCGGATACTCAACCCATATTTGATGAATAAATGAGCAGATACAAATATAAGAGTGTATAATTTTGTTCTTTCACTTTGATATTGCTTGTTTAACCAGCCTCTTGGGAAAGCATTTGGGGCATTTCCAACCTTGTTCTTCCTCAATATTCTCTGGTGTGCCAGATGTAGTAGTAGAGGAACAATTTAGAAAAGACATTCTACCCCTTTTTGCCCCCAAATCACTGACCAACTACTATATCCCTTTCAAGCATTTTATGACACATATTGAAAGAAGCCAATCAAAGATCACTGAAGAGGTGCAAGCCAGGATGAGAACCCACCTCTAGTACTGTGTTTTCTAGACCATGTATGTGGCCATGTGATCCATCAAGGATGGAGTCACTTCTAGATAATATAAGCAGTGAAGCAGGCAATTCTAACATTCACTGTCTCTGAGCTTCGGACATGTCACGGTATGATAGTGTACTTTTTTCCTAGAGTAATTTATCTTTTCTTCACCTTGACTCAACCTTAGACATACTTAATCCTAATGACAATGGTAGTTTGAATGAGAACGGCCCTTATAGGCACATAGATTTGAATGCTTGCTCCCAGTTGGTAGAATTGTTTAGTAAGGATTTGGAGGTGTGGCCTTGTTGGAAGAAGTATGGTACTAAAGGTGGGATTTGAGATTTCAAAAGCCCATGTCATTCCTCCTTAGCTCTTTCTGCTTCCTTCTTGTGGAGATTAAGGATGTAAGCTATCAGCTACTGCTCCAGCTCCATGATTGTCTGTTTGCTGCAGTTCTCTCCACGATGATAGTAATGGATTTAACCCTCTCTAACTACAAGCCCCCAGGAAGCTGTTTCTTCTAGACGTTGCTTTGGCCATAGCATCTCAGCACAAAAATGGAAAAGCAACTAAGAAAACGACCACAACCATCACTTAAATCCAAACCATCTGCTCCCTCTGACCCCTGTGATCTGTGCTGAAGATGTTCTCTGCTGGAAGATGAATCCAGAGACCCTGGGCAAGGCCTAACTCAGCTCTCATATAATATAACCAGGGCCAGAGCCTCTGATTCTGTCCCACCAAGAACACTGTAATGTTTTTCTAGAAGCTAAAAGGAGGATTGCATGGGCAGTTCTTTTTCATGAATTAGCAAACAGTGATGGGGGCTGTGAGTCAGCCATTTGCCTGGGATGAATAGTTCTTGCATCCTACTGAAAAGAATCTCCAGGATGGATTCTTCTTGATGAGATACCCTAACTCCAGTGCAGCTGCATGTGAACACAGCACAACTTGCCTTCCAGCATACATGCTGCAATCTCAGGAGCTTTAGGGTATGCTTGTCTTTAGAGAATGTCCTCTGGGAGATAAAAGGCATGCCACTCTCCAAACCTCTCCCTAGCTTTTCTTTAGAATGAGTAAATTAATGACTTTCATGGCTCATATTCCCATCTTGAGTTTTGTGACCATTCAGTTTATATCCCCCTCTGATAAGACACACGGTATATAAACATTAGTTCCACATTGCTTTCAGTGATGACTAGAGGTGGAGTGAGTTAACACCAGCACCAGAGTATGCTGGACACAGTGTTGCAGGCCTGCAATCCCTTCTGTTCAGGAGGGTGAAGCAGAAGGGTTGTAAGTTCAAGGCTTACCTGGCTACAGAATAAATTCAAGGCCAGCCTGAGATTTTGTCTTGGAATAAAAAATAAAAGGATGCCTCAGTGAATAAGAGTGCTTTCTGTGCAAATATGATGACCCATGTTTGGATCCCCAGAATTTATGTAAAAACCCAGGCATGTCATGTGTACTAGAGCAGCCCCTCTCACACACATACACTCCCCATACCAACACAAATGTAAAGCAGGGGGCATGGATGTGCTCACTGGCAGAGCAATTGCCTAGTATGTATAAGGCCCTGGGTTCAGTCTTCAGCATTACAAGAATAAATAAGTAACCAGAGCTCCAGATGTTTCCTGACAGAAAGCAGCTGCTCCAGGTGAGGTGCCTTTGAGTGCAAAACCATTGCACAGGACTATTCAAAAAAAAAAAAACATTGATTTTGCCTGTTTAGCTAGTGCTAAAGAAAACACTCCCTCCTAGTGCCAAAAATAGGCAATTAGCAAATAGCGTTGTATTTTGCAAACAAAGGCTTTTATTTTATTATTGCAGTTGTTAATAGCTTTGGGAAGTGTGGCTCAGATTTGTTTCTTGAAGAAAAAACTGTTGTCTGAGTATGGAGACAGTCACTGCATGCACACGGTGCTAATCATTGTGGGTCTTTAATGGTGCTGAAACTCACAGGTAACCGCACTTGAGATGTTCGGTTTTTTCTTCCTCGATTTAACCTTCCCCAGACATGCTCGGCTTAACAATAAGCTTTGCAGGCTTGGTTTGATGGGGCCTGCTCTGAACTTAGCTCCAGAGTGCTGGGGATGTGTAGGAAACTCTCAGACCAATTAGCACCTGCTTCTGGGGGGGACTGGACTCTCAAGGCTGCCTGGCTCTCTGGTTGTGTCTGGGGAGTGTGGAGCAGAACTTGGCTACCACAAAAGCAGACTGAACTGCTCAGAACTAGCCCTCCGTGAGCCCCTCTGCTCTGGCCTTACACGGGGGGCTCCCCAGGTCCATCACTGCAGCCCTTCTACGCTGCTCACTCTCCTCCTGACCTTGGTTTGCATCACACAGCTACCAGAATGGAATTTGTATTTTATTTCTAAATTGCTCTACTCAGGTCCGATTGGCTTATACCCACCTCACATGCTTTGTGTTGAAGGGTTTGTATGATATACACCTGATAATCTTCCACACTAGGGCCACACACACATCCATCACCGCCCCCCCATCATCTCCTCCTGTCTCCTTTATTATTGTTGTGTTTCCTGTGCATTCTTAAAATTTGCTAAGAATGGGCCTTTAAAATGTTAATCTACTGGCATTAATATCCTGCTGTTTGCCCATCAGTGGCTTCCCATGGTGTCTATAATAAAATCTAACTGCCTTCATAGGGTTTATCTGATGGCCTAAAAATTCAGCTGGTCCTTATTGGCTCTTAAAAGACTTGCTCAGCCTATTATTATCTGAGAAGCCTCTGAACCGCTAGCAGCTCAGCAGTAGAGAGGCAGCAACCATCACACTTAGTGCGTCAAAGGGAGGCGCCCACTTGGTTCGAGTCAGTGCTCATTTGGATGCCAGGGAAGCCTACCAGCCAACTTACAGCTCTGAGTATTTAGCAGTCACTTCACCTTCAGGTTCCAGCCATCGTCCAAGCCACCCTACCACATAGCCACCCTGACTTTCCTCCTCCTGGCTCCCCAGGTGCCTCAGTTTACTTTCAGGACATTTGCTCGTTCCATTGCTGGGGGAAGTTGTGCTCTGTGAGCCCCTTTCTCCTCCTGGAGCTTCCTCAGAGAATCCTCTGTACCCTCTGAAGAATATGCACTGTCCTCCTACACTGGAAGCCATGTCCCAGCTGCCCTCCACAGCTCCAGAAAATTCCTGAATGGAAGGAAGGAAGAAGGGAAGTGAGGAACAGAAGGAAGCAACAGTAGTGAAGGTCTGAGCCCACAGTGTGCTGTCTACAGTTTCCATTAAGTGAAATAGCATTGACAAGTGTACCATGTTCCTCCCATTTTACAGATGAGGAAACTGAGGCTCCTGGCTGGAAATGACTTGCTCAGATCATACAGTGAGCCAGTGTGGAGGTTCCTGTCAGTCAGTTCAGCTCATTAGCACATCCTCCTCCAGCCTGAAGGGTACAAAGGACCCAGCTTCCCCTCCTGGGGGATGACAGCAGAGATTCTCAGATCTTAGGAGCCTTTGCTTAAAATGCAGACGTTTTGATGTTGGCAGCCTGGGAGGAAGCCCTCTGTCTACAATCTGAAGAATCTTATTTGTTGTTCTCCTGTGAGGTGCCATTCTGGATGCATTTTTGAGGCCCTGCAGAGGGGACAAAGCTGTCACTCGGGATCCGACAGCTTAGTGGGAGATGAGGGAGACAGGGGGTTCCTTTTGAAACTTTGTCTTATTAAGAAAGAAATCTTCAAAATAACCCGGGTTCTGTTAGACCAGAGCAGGCCTAGCTCTAACCATTTTCTATCCTTACTTGGGTTTGCAAAGTAGAGAAGACCAGGAATTTGATTTCCCCCCTTTCTACTGCTGCTTCTTTGTGGAACTGTGAGCCATCTGGCTGGTGGATGCATGTGGGGCCTCACTATGTAGCTGAGCATCTAAACACTCCAAACCTTTCCCCCAGCATGTCCCAGCATTTAAGAAGTGCATACGGATTTTTCTTTCCATTTCTGTCTTTTTCTGTTTTGTTTTTTTTTTCCCTTCTATCTTCCCACAGTCATGGCTCCTGGGTAGATGATGGGAGACTCTAAAAAGCTTGAAACATGTAAATCCTGTGTGGTAATTGCACTTTGTAGTGGCCCAGGAGGACCCTGAAAGAAAGCACAACCAGGAGCGGGTGGGGCGAAGAGGCTTTCCCACGGGTCACCTGGAGCCTTCTCCTGCCTTTGCTCTAAGCAGTTCCCAGGGCATCTGCCTTTGTCTGGTTGGGCTTCTATCACAACATGCCATGAACTGAGCAGCTTATAAACAGCAGGCATTCACATAACCACCATCCCAGAGGCTGAGAGGTCCAAGATTATAGCAGATTTGCTGTCTGGGAAGGGTCCACTTGGTGCTTCACAGACCATCTTTCTCACTGTGTCCTCCAGAATGAAAAGAAAAATCTCCCAGAGTCTCTCTTATTAGGCTCCAACTTATACAGGAGTTCTGCCCTCACCACCCAAGCACCCCTCCAGAGCCCCACCTAATCATCATTTTGAGGACTGGGGAGTTCAACATAGGAATTTGGAAGACACCAGAATGTACCATGACAGCAGCCACATTCCTACAAAACTGGCAGCGAGGGGTGCATTGGCTCAGAACGGCCTGTAGCAAACACATTTATATTTTTAGATTATTTTTTTAAGGGTAAGGGGAAAACTTAAACAAATAATAGTAAAGAATGAGGGGAGAAATTTTGTGACCATAGAAACAGCCAAATGGCTGTGATGAGCCCAAACTATCTGCCTCCAGGGAGGGATGAACAGCCAGGGAGCTGAAACCAAGAAGAATCAACTTAGAAACCTGTAACTGGAAGAACAATCCATTTCATTCATTCATTAATTCAAATACTCAACTCTTGCCATACTTTATTCGTTGCTATAATCAGAATTCATGTTATGCAAGGTAGGAACAAAAAAGTTAGATATATGTATACAAATATATGTGTGTGTTTATGTGGTGTGTGTGTATACATATGTATATATATATATATATATATATATATATATAGAGAGAGAGAGAGAGAGAGAGAGAGAGAGAGAGAGAAAGAGGGAGAGAGAGAGTCTCATGGAACCCAAGTTGGCCTTGATCTCACACTGTAATGAAGTTGATTTCAAACTTCTGATCCCCCTCACCTCCACCGCTCAGTTTATGCAGTACTGAGGCTTGAACCCAGGGCTTGTGTGTGATCGATCGGCAACTACTCTACTGAACTGAGCTGTATTTCCAACCTCCTGAAAGCCAGTATCCACTGACTCCCTATACCACCATGGACCCTGACCCATTTGGCCCAGCACCTAGCACCCATGAGAACTCCATGGCTAGTCTAGTGTGTCTCAGAGCCTAAATGGTAGGAAAAAATGTGAACTTGTGAATAGATGAAGAAACAATTAAGGACCTTTCCAGGTGGCCTCCCTCATTTTCCATTTACAGATGGAAAGATTGAGTCAAGGAAGGCTGTCAACTTGATAGAGAATCCACACAGTGACTGAGAAGAACTCAGCTCCCAACCCCACGTCTGTGTGTTGAGAACAATACCTGCACTTATTTGTAGACCACAAAATGCTCGGTTTGTAAGTGGATAAACCTCAAAATTTTGCTCTCTACTTTCCTGGGAGAAAAGGAGGTTTCCTCATCCTGTGGGAATGAAGAGCAGGCATGTGTCACATGGGCCAAGTAGAGGCCTGGCTTTGTGTGATGTCTACTGAGGTGCTGAGTGTGGAAATGAGAGGTAAGGAAGGAAAAAAAAGAGGGAGCTATGGAATGTTCCAGAGAGAAGGAGACATACATAGGATCTACAGCAGAGCTTGTCCAGACAGCTCCATTTAGAACCTCCAAGTCAGGGTTGCAGACCTGGGAACCGGTCTCACTGGCTGTGTCTACACTGCTCTCAGCTCAGATCTCTCCCCAACCTCCCCCCTCCCCTGCCCCCAGTAATGTCACTACCACACCACAAACAATCAGGACTCCATCCACTTCCTTTTGACTCTTGGTAAAAACAGGTGGCAATCACCAAGAGTGATTCTAACCACTAGTAGACAAGAGTTTATCACTCAGGGAAGCCCCTGTCCCAAGGCCCTGGGCTGGGGCTGCAGAAGTTGGGAGTGTGGAGGCAGGAGAGAAAAAGATGGATTCCTGGCCCCAAGTGTTTTACAGTCTAGATCATGTAGATGATGCTGATATAGCATGCTTTGCTGGCCTTGGGCTAGATATGGAATTCTGTCTCCCACCCAGTCTCCCTCTCCATTCCCCTCCCCCTCTCTCTGATGTATGTTTTAATGTGGGTGTTTGTGTGTGCATGTACACATGTGTGCCACCTGCATATGGAAGCCAGGGGTTGACATCAGATGTCTCTTCAACAATTCTTCGATTTGATTTTTAAGACTAGATCTCTTACTGAACCTGGAGCTCATCAATGATGATTGTCTCTGCCTCTCCCCTACTCCTAGCATGGAGATTAGAGACACATGCTTGCCAGGCCTTTGCATGGGTGCTGAGTGCACGGGTGCTGAACTCAGGTCCTCATTTTCCACAGCACACACTTTACCAACTAAGCCATGCCCCATCCCTGTTACTATCTCTTTTAATGTCCTGGGAACCTATCCATCTTTGTTTCTGGAAGTCCCAATGACAGGCATCAAGGTTAGATTTTGGTTCTAAATGATGCTTCCCAAGAACAAACAACCGCTGTGTAGATTTTGGATTGCTGTTCACTGAGTGCCTGTGGAGTGATGCCTGGGACAATCACTGCTCACAGCAACTTCCACAGTCAGTGTGGAAGCTTACCAAGGCTGTGTAAGCTTGATTGCTTATCTTAAGGGGCAGAGTCCAGCTTGGAAGATGGATTTCTAGTGCAGTCTGTTAATTCCTGTAGACCCTATAAAACTGAGTGCCAGTGGGCTTGCTCCAGAGCACACTTAACATGCTTATGGGAAATTCCTAAGCCCTGCTTAGCACAGCTTCATGTCCAGCCCACGAAACTCCTGCATAAACATTTGGGAGGAGGTTGAAAGACATCCCTAGGTCCACCTGGAGCAGGGTTAGAGGTCCAAGATTGAGTTCCTTGGCTCAGTCTACAATGGTCCAAGTTTTATTGTAGCTTGATGGAAGCCTTAATGAAGAGGCTGACCTGGAGGCTCTGATGACATTCCCAGCAGGGGAGCCCCCTTCTTTGGGACAGCTCCATAATTCTTGTGGACAAAACCATTACATGAGTTGACCTGGAGTTCTGTCATTAGCTGTCTATCTGGTAATTACTGAAACAGCATAGGGAAGCTATAGCTATTTGAATTTCAGATATGGAAGAGCTATTCCAGAAACATCCTGGTTATTTTCAGAGTGTCTTTGCTCTCTATTCTCCCAGTTTGGGATGCAGTTTAGGGGCACTGAGATCCCAAGGAACCAGCCATGTGAGGGTCAGGCAGGGTTTAGGGAAGGAGAGAAGTGGTTTCCAGAGTCAGCTGAAAGTTCTTCTTCACTTATTTATTTGCCTTGGTGTTTGCTTGGAACTGGGAACTGGAACTACAGACAGTTGTGAGCTGCCATGTGGGTGCTGGGAATGGAACCCCAGGCCTTCGGAAGAGCAGTCAGAGTTCTTAAACGCTGAGCCATCTCTGCAGCCCGAAAGTTCTTCTTTACAGTAGAGCCTGGAACCACATGCTCTGCTCCCTGCATGTTCTAAACTAGAAAGCTAGGAGCGACTGTGAGAGCCTGAATAGATGGCCATCTTTCAAAGAGTCAGGAAGTAAACCAGCAAAACCACTGTTTAAAATGTGTATAGCTCTCATTTCAAACATGTTTTTCACTGTGTTCAATCACTGACATTTTCTGGCAACCATTTGGAGTCCCAGTTGTAATCCACAATCTAAAAATTAAGACCCAGAGAGATTAAGTAATTTGTTCCAGGTTGCATATTAAGACTTGAGGCTGGAGGGCAGAACCCTGAGAAAGAAACAAGGAAATTTTCTTGTTGCTTTTGTTTGCTTGCTGTTGATAAATTAGAAGAGACATAACAAGAAATACTTAAAATGTCCAGCAAAACTCCAGGCTGAGTCCGAAGCAGACCTCTATGAGATGTGACCTCTTGGAGCATCTAAATTCCAAGGTTAGGGGAGGAGGTAGTGATCTTAGCTAGGACGAGCAGAATTCCCAAGGACAAAGACCTTGTGTTACTCATACAAACCTTTAGCACTGAGCCCTGTGCCAAGGACACAGTAGACTGTCTGTAAATGCTTGTTGAATGAATGCCCACATCTTGTCTAATGAGGAATTCAACTTTGGCCCTGTGTACGTTAATCTGACCTAAAGCTACCTACAGGATCTACAGCTGCCTAGACCCCCCAAGCATAGTGACCTGTTAACTTGATTTACAAAGCCTAACACAAGATGAGGGAGCAGAGAGACCCTTATTAAAAATCATTATGTGATGCAGAGTGATGACAACACACCATTAAGGTCTATACTGTGAGCTGCAGGGCTAGGCTTACAGCCCACCAACCTGGCTTTGCTCCTATGTAGGATTTTGAGCTCTTTTGGAGAAATAGAGATTCACCTAGGGCTTCTGAGACAAAGGCTGGTGTGGAATTTTCCACCCAGCAGGGGGATTCCAGATGTTCCATGCCCTGGCAGATCATAGAGGACTCCAGCTGTAACCATCCCTGCTCTTTACCTCTCAACTGCTCGGGGCAGTCCCAGTGTAGAAAAGCTCCTCCTTGCTCTCTGCACTCCAACCCCCAAAGCCAGGGGACCCCGGCCCCAATTTAAGGAGGCATCCCATTTTCGCTCCCACTGGTTTTTGGCTCTAATCTGTACCACTATTAATCGGGTTAGTTTGGATTATAAAAATAACAATCACCAATAGTTGCTGGTCTCTCGGGCTCTGGTGTATGTTGGATGCTGCATTCTAAACACTTGATCTATAGGGTCACTGTGCATGTGAGGTAGCCTTCTTCATCCTTATTCTACAGATGAGTTAATTGAGGCTTCGAAAGCTCAGGTCCCCATCTAAGGACACTTGATAGCTATGAGATGGTGAGGGGTGGGTGTGGGGGGAATCAATAGATACAACCAGAAACAGCAGAAAAAACAGATGACTGTCTTTTATTCTTCAGGAACCAGTCACCTCATTTTTTTTTTTTAATTTAATTTTATTTTAAGACAGAGTCTTTCAGTATGGAACTTACTCATTAGGTTAGACTGGCTGACCAGGGAGTCCCAGGGACCCACCTGCCTCTTCCTTCCCAAGGGCTGGGATTACAAGTGATGTCACCAATGTGCACTTTTTTACTGAAGTGCATGTAGGGATCAAACTTAGGTCCTCCAACTTGTAAGGTGAACACGTTACTGATGAGCCATCTCCCTGGCCTAATTGGATTATGTCTGGTGTTGTTTCCCTATAGGTTTGCAAGCCCTCAAAGTTATGAGCATCATCTCATTCCCTGCTCTGTCCTCCATACTATGATGGTTTTTAGATCATAGATTTAATTTTTAATTAGTGTAGTATTGCCTCCTGATAAGCCACCCCTAGACTCAAATGGATACAAGCAATAAGCATTTTAGGTAGCTGGATGGCATGGCTGGTCCTATCTGGCCCTCAGTGTACATCTTCTAGGTCAAACATGGGTCAGAATCAGCTGTGCTTCCTGGGCTAGGTGTCTCCGTAAATTTGAGGTCAGCTGGCTGCAGACAGTGCTGTCCTGAGAGAGACAGGCAGACTCCTCCACCACCTCCTTCCTGAAGCTGACCAATGGCTCCTCTAAGGCTCTAAGAATGAAGTTCACCAGTTTTCCTGAAGTCTAGTCTGAGTGGTCAGTTGCTTGAAGCTCAGCATGTGTAATGCATTCTCTTGGCCAAAGACTTCACAAGGCCCAGCTCAGGGAGTCATCACAAAAGGACACTATCAAAGGTCCCTATGAGAGACAAGGAACAGAAGGCCACATGCACAGATAATCTTCATTAACTCAATGGTTATGCACTTGCATGTACCAGGCTCTCAGTCTCTTCTCTATTGACACAGCTGGTCCTGGTTACCATCCACTGAGGCATTTACTAAACTCTAGCCCCATTTAATAGATGAAGCAACCAAATCTCAGAAAGCCTATGTAACTTCCTCCAAGTCAAACAGCTAGAAGGAGATAGGACCTGGATTTGAACCTGGGTACCTGTCTCTGGGACCATGTGTGGCCACCCTGTTAGACTTGTCTCCTGATCCTTGACAAGCTCCTCTTTGATGAGAGCTACCGTTGTTTTTAATCCGAGGGCGTGGACATTTGAGACATGGCACTCTCAGTTCATTTCAATGCAAGCTACTCCAAAGGTGATCCCAAATTTTATTGCCTAGCAGCAGAGCTGGCTGACTCAAGATAGATGCTGAAGTTTTATTAACTGTCACCATAGCAATTTCGAGGACATTGGTTACATGGGAAGCTTTCCTGATCCTTCTTATTTATAATGGTACTGAAAGTCCCAGGCAGGCTGATCTACGGCTTTTAATCAACGAAGAGATGGGGGTCCCTGGGTGCAGAATTTCCACATCCAATCCAGAACAGGAAGGATTCCATGGGCTTAGCCATCCTAGTTTCCAACAGATAGAGAAAGTCCTTCTGGGCATAATGATAACATGAGCCTTTCCACTCTGTTAAAATAGGCAGTGCCATCAGGGCCCTGGCAGTCTGGCCCCAGCTGCACGCTGCTTGCCAGACTGCCTGTCATGCCCTCTGCTGAGTGGTCAGTGGCTCAAACATTCCTGCCCTGGAGTGAGGAACAAAATTTTGGCAGCAGGGAAAATATAGGTGGGTGAGAAACAGTCCAAAATATCTTCTGTCCTTGGCAGCGTTGTTCAAACTTTCTGAAATTTCTTATTCTGAAAATTAGAACAGTAACTTGTGGAGAATTAAGTGGATGGCTATAGCACAAATTCCAATTGTACTGAAAGAGACTCAGAACCAGATATCGGGGAAAGGCTGAAATATCAGAGAGAGGAAACACCGTAGTCAAATCTCACCCAGCTGTCTTCCAATTTCCTCAGCCTTGCTCCTGGTTGCTTCTAATTGCTGCTGTTTTCCTAAACCTGCCTTAAATACCCTTCTCACCAGCTGTATCCCATCTACGGTCCACAGTCCACGTTAGGATTAAAGGTGTGAGCTACTCTTTGTGGTAGTCAGCCTTGAACTCACAGAAACACAGAAAGATCTCTGTCTCCAGAGTTATGGGATTAAAGGCGTAGGTTACCCCTCCCAGCTTCCCCTGTGCTGGGATTAAAGGTGTGTGCCACTGAAGCCCAGCTGCACGTACTCATACTCCGAGATCCAGAACTCCTGGAGCTATGTGAGTTACCACTGCTCTGTTATCCCTAGAACTCCCAGAGTTGCCTCTACCTAGTTTTTGACTATGGGTTGATCTCTTGATATTCCAGGTTTTATTAAATATGTAATGTATCACCACAGATGGCATGTTTAAGTTCACACAGGGCCAGGCAAGTTCTCTGCACCTCCTCCTTTCTCCCCATCCTTGTCATTAAGGCCTGCTCTCCCCATCCCCCCTCTCACTGGCCTGGTGGAGATGGAGAACAGTGAGCAAAACTTGAAGTAGGCATCTTATATAGAGAGAGGCTTATTTTGGCTCATGGGTTTGGAGGCTTTGATTCATGGTTGACTGACCCCATTGATTTTGGGTCTATGGCAAGGCAGGGACAAGGGACAGAGGCAAAACATCCATCTCATGAATAAAGTACCAAACTGAGATGTTCTCACCTTTTATGTCCATTAGTCCTTTCCAGGATACAGCCTGTGACCCAAAGGCTTCCTGCTAGGGCCACATCTTCATTTCCACAATATTTCTGTAGCACCATGCAGGTGTATGTCTTTCCACATGCATCTCAGGAGGCATTTAAGATGCAAACTCCAGACAAGGCTTGATCTTGAGGAGGAAGACCTGGGTTCTAAGCCCAGCTGTCTCCTCAGCAGCTGTGTATGCAAAGCTGTAACCTAACCTCACAGCAGGAAGGGGTACCTACTCTCCCTCTGAGGCCACTGCCATCCCTCTGAGCTACTGAATGGAAACACACTTTGTAGACTCTACATTCCCTCCGGAAGGGCCACAAGGTTGCTTCTGTGGAATTCAGTCTTTTTTTTTTTTTTTTTTTTTTTTTTTTCTGCTCTACATAGGAAATTTACCAATGGGGAAGGACTAAGTGAATCTTTGCTCCTCAAAATCAGCCCTGGAAAGGGACCAGCACAGGCCTTCTCTTGGGGCTTCCAAAATGACACCAACAATGCTGGCACTGTGACCCTAAGTTCTGGCAATTAGACCTGCAGAGAATATGTTTCTGTTGCGTCAAACCACCCAAGATTTTCGAATGTGTTACAGTAACAGATGTCTCCTGCCCTTGTCAATTGAACCACTGACTCCTGCAACTGCTGATACTTCCTGCCTGAAACATCTGTCCCAGCTCTGCACTGAAAAGAGACAGTTTTGGTAGAGACAAGGAAGTTGAGGTGTGGAGGTGTCGTTGGATATGCCTAGGATCAGGAAAGTGAACCAGTCATCCATATCCACCCTTAGAGACATCAAAGAAGCCAGACTTGGGGCAGATCAAGTGTCCACCCCGCCAGCCCAACCTCTTCTGAAGAAAGTCAAATGTCTCTCAGGGTATCTAAGGAAGTAGGCCAGAGCTTTTCTGCAAACACCTGGCTGCACAAAGTTCCAGGAAGAAAGGTATGAGGGGGAGCAATACCTGTTTGCTTTGCTTGATGTACTCCTCTGGGGGACACAAAGGGACCCTCATTTAGAAACACCTTTAGCAGAGAAGATAGGGTGAGACTCATGGACCCGGGCAACTTTCTTGCTTTTGTACTTTCTTACCCGAAGAAAGTATAAGCTTGTGTGTGTGTGTGTGTGTGTGTGTGTGTGTGTACAGATGTGTTTGTGTGTTGGCTCATGTGTATGAGCGCAGGGACCGGAGATCAGCTGTTGTTCCTCGGGAGCTGCCCACCGTACTTTTTTGAAAGAGGATCAAGTTGGCTAGGCTAGTTGGCCGGTCCACCCCTTCAGGGCTGAGATGGCAGCATGTACCAGCACATCTGCTTTATCATGTGAGTTTTGGTGATGGAATCCAGGTCCTGACACTTGTGCAGCAAGCATTGTATCCCTGTTTCCCTGGTGTTGGTGGTGGTGATAACAGTGCTGAAGTTACTCATGTAGGAATGCTAGCACTGCCTACCTGCTCAGCATGCCACATGCTCTACCTCTTCTCACCCTCTCAATCTTCCCAGTGATCGAGTCTGATTATTCCCATTTTACACGTGAGATACCAACACACAAAGCCAGAGTCACACAGCCAGTCAGAGGTGGGGATTCCAAAGCCAGAGTCGGTGTGAGACAAGTGCTCACAAGGGTAGACATGTCACATTCAAACCATAGCATCCCGCATCTCTGTGTTTTGCTGGGAATAGTCATTCTCCTACACTGTGCGTGTCCCTTTGTCCTAACACATATGTTCTCCCTGAAGGTATTCCTAATGTTTTAACAACAGGCCAAGAGTGACGTCAGGATCAGTGTATGCCTCACCAGGGAAAAGGACCTTTGGAGGATAAATACGAGTTGCCCCATCAGTGAGTGAATGTGAGGGTATTTATGATTACTGGAACAATATCTACAAAGCAAAAAGGAGCCAAAGGACTGACTTGCTTTAAATGGTGTGACTGAATCCTAGGGAAGAAACAGTGGTCTGTGAAAAGTCTGTGAGAACATGCTGGGAGCAACTGCAATCCTTTGCATCTGGGAGGCCTCCCCCATCCCCTCCACACAGAGGAATCTTTGCAGGGCTGGATGGCTGTGCACTGGTTCCAGAGCCAACCTGTCTTTTGCTGCTGCCAACCAACTTTCCTGTGCCCACATCCCACTCTGCTATGCAAAGCAAGTCCTCCACTACTCTTGTGTGCAAACACAAACCGCAGAAAGCTCTGGAAAATTCATTCAACACTAATCCTAATCCCAAAATACAAGCTCCCCTCTCTCTACAATCTCTGATCCTTCTGAGACTGCTGCTTGAAGTGGTGGCAAAGCCCCCAGTGCTTCATAATGAGTCCCCTGCAAGAGTAGTGCAACATGAACATCAGCCAGATGATGCAATCCCAGTGCTGGGATCCTTGGACAGGTAGATTCCAGGGGCCCAGTGGCTGGCCAGCCTAGCCTGCTTGGCAAGATCCAGACAAGTAAGAGGCCCTCAGTCATAAAATACAAGATAGATGGCAGCTAAGAAGCAACATCTGGGCTCCACACTCATACACATGCGTGCACACACACACATATACACACACATATGCACACACATACACACACACATGCACATACATGCATAGATGCACATGCACACACACACACATATACACACACATACACACATGCACATACATGCATAGATGCAAATGCACACACACACACATACATGCGCATGCATACACACAAGTTATACAGTACATAGCATCTCCACTGTGTCATGCTGGGATCCCCTGACTCCTTCATTCTGGAGTACCTCTGACCTGATGGCTCTGGAAACAAACTGCATCTGTGGTGTCTCCTTTACAAGGGTGCTGAGGCCTGTTTTAAATTAAAAAAAAAAAAAATCAGTCACCTAAAGTGAAAGGCTCTTTGCAAGGCTGGGTGACCTTAAAAACAGGCCTTTGTTTTCCTGTCTCATGCACACTCTATGTGGCATTCTCAACACTGCTGTCATACTCATATTCTGGCCAGTGTTCCTAGTGAGCGCTCTATGCATGCAGCAGGCCTGGCTTAGCCTGTTGAAGTACAGCTTCTGGAAACTTCTGGAAGCCCAGGACTATCTGTTGCTCTATTGTCCCCAGCACATAAACGAGGACACTTGATAATTGTTCTGTGAGTTAAATTTTATGTATTAACTCCAAGTAGAAGCTAGGTCAAGACCTGCCTAAGAACGTGCTGGAAGCTGTAGGATTCCTTGGTTCTATGGTACACACTCAAACACCCACATATGTTTTGCATGTGTGCACACAAACATAAACATTAAGACCCAGCTTCATCTTCACACTCTCTGGGCTATGGAGAAACCCGTGCGTTGGAGCCAGATTCACTTTTGTGTTTGTCAGAAGAGGCAGGAGGAGAAGGAGCTGTCTGTCCATCAAAGGTTGCTGCCTCCTCTTGTGTGTGAAAGACTGTTTCCTCCCAAAGGTTTCCCTTCTGAAGCTACTTGGCTGCTCACTGGTAAACAGAAAGCCTAGACTTGGCTGGCTCCAGGGGCTCCAGATGTGTCCACAGCTCCTTCCAGCTGTGACCTGCTCTCTCCCCATATATAGGACTGTGGTAAAGCTGATGGTCAGCCTTCACTTGACACATCTTTGCTAAGTTCCTTTATGCTTCTTGTGAGCTGGAGACACCAGACCCATCACTAGGCTTGAGCTGAGCCCACAGCCCTGCCAGCTGAGGTCAGCAAATAAGGTGTCAGAACACACCCCTCAGGGAGCCTGGGCAGAGGAGCGAGCTGGCACTGCCTTCAAACATCAAATAGGGTGTGGGGTGCATCTGAAGACCCAGCATGCCTTGGCTGGAGTACAGGTGGAAGTGAGGCATCTGGGTGTTTATTTTCTATTACTCTGGGCCTGGTAGGTGGGGCTACACCTCTCCTTTGTGCTGGGGAGACAGGGAAGTTAGCCAGTGACCTCTTATGCAGAGTTTAAAAGGGCTCTGGATGGCTTCCGGCTAGGAGAAATGAAACAGCCAAGAACCTCTGTGAGCCAGACACACTGCAGGTGATTTGCAGGCTGGTGATGAGAGCCTTTGAGGATGACCTTGAAAACAAACAATACCACATCAAACATCCAAGTTGAGAGGAGCTGGCAGGAAAGAAGAGCTACAAAGGGGAACTGCTGGGAATTGTGAGTCGGAGGGCTTCCTTCTCATGGAAGGGATGTGCTCTTGTTTCTGGATCCATAATGTTATTCCATGAATTTTTACAGAATACCTACTGTGTGCTGGATGTTGTTTTAGGCAAGGCAGAGGAGGAGCACGGTAGTGAAGGGTTCTATTGTGAGGCTTCCATGCTCTGGGAAAAAGAATAAGTCACTAAATGCGTGAATATTCTCCCTTCCCAGGATGGTGAGTGTTGCTCAAAAGACAAGAAGGATACAGAGAAGAAGGCAGAGATGGTGCTGATTCTGTTTCACTCTAGAATACCCACTAAGCTCTTTTCTCAGATGTCTTTAGCCCAGGGTTTACAGCAGTTAGAACTCACAGTCACCCTTCAGGGAACAAGGCTTAAAGCCCCGCCTTGTTCATGCTCATCTCCAGAGGGCTGGCTGACCTTGGGGGCTCGAATCTATCCAGGTTGCACGGTGTACCCACCTCAGCATATCCATCTATAAAATGGCAATGGTTAGAATGGGGATGTTAGAGGTCTCTTAAATACTGTCTTCCTTCCCACACCCTCTAAATTCAGAATGAGGGACAAAATAGATTCCCATAAGCCTGGAGGGGAACAAGGGCGACCATCCCATTGCTGAGAAGTGAAGCCCAGGTGACATAACATCCTGGCCCAGCCACATGTAGCTCCAGATCCTCTGCCACAGGCCCAAGATGTGGAGGAATCACAGGGACAAAGTGGCTCTCCCATAGGCAGTCCCATATGCAGAAAAGGGTTAAACTGAGCATGCTCAGCTGGCTTACCATTCTGACTTTGCAGTTGAACATCACATCAAGCAACCTGGTTTGAATCCTGGATTTGCCCTTTGGTTGATATTTGACAAGGTATCCTTCTGGGTCTTGACTTACTGATCCCTAAAATGGGCACAGTGCCAACATGCCCCTTATGGATTTTCTGTGAGTTTATAAAGTGATCTGTGTTATGTCATGTCAATCATATTATTATTATATGAGAATACAATAGGTTGATACATACGATCCATATGAAGAAACTATTTAATTTAGTGTGAGAGGGACAAAGAAAGACAGACAGACAGATACAGAGACAGGCAGAGAGCATGCGTGTGTGAGTATGTTTGGAGGCCAGAGGACAACACTGGCTGCCCTGCTTACCACACTCCAGATTTTCTTGAGACAGAATCTCTCACTGAACCTACAGCTAAGCTACAATGGACGAGCCCCAGCAACCCTTTTGTCTTCCAGGCCACACAGCACTGGGATTACAGGTGTATGCATGGCCATAGTCAGCACTTTTTTTGTAGGTGCTCTATTGTGCTGCTCAGATGAGGGGCAGGGCCTGCACTCCCAAGTGCTGCAGCCAGTGATGGGCGGGGTCAGCTCTTCCACTCCCTTGATGCAGGGCGCTTATTTACTCTTTTATAATCTCATAAGACATGTAATGTTCTTTGATCAAAGTGCCCTCATTCTGTCTTATCCCCTTTTTCCTTCTGCCAAATTGTTTCCCCCTTCTCTCTGTCTTTCTCTGCCCACAACCTCTTCTTTTAATTTCAGTTGCCTGCATGCATTGGGTAGGGGCTTATTTACTCGACAAAAGCAAAATATCAGTGGCTATATTACAGGGGAACGTAACGCCCCATCCTTGCTTCTCTGTAACCTTTGACCTCTCCCACCTATGGTAGAAAGTTGATAAGCAGACCTTATGGAAATAGGCCCTCTACAAAGGCAGCCACTTTATATGCTAGCCATTATTCTGTCTTAGGTGTTTTGGATGGAGCTTTGTAAATGCAGATCTCCTCCCTCCCGCAGCATCTGGCTGAATAAGTCAGCCTATGATACCACCTACATCTGGCCAGCATCCTTTGTCCTAGGAAAGGCCTGGACAGGACACTGTGGTAGGTAACTGGCTGCAGGTGTGGGAAGTGCAGCTTCAGGAAACAGCATGAGCACCGTCCTTCACAGATCTGGATATTCTCAATTTATCATCCAGTGCAGAGCAGGCTGCCATCTGGGAGGTCACCCCAGGGCCTCGTCACCCATTGTGACTGCTAACTAAAGACAAGATTAAGTGCCCTTGGCCTGGTGGCACCTCTCCTAGTACCAGGCTGTGGCTGACTAAGCCTCAGATGGGTGAGGTTGTCCCTGCTCCTTGAGCTACTAGCCAGAGACAAGGGTAAACCCACCCAGAGCAGAGGCATAAGGAAGAAAGCATGGAAGCCATCTGGAAAGCTGGAACCCTGAAGCCTCACCAGCCAGCTGGGGGACATGAGATCTTGGTCTGACAGGAGAGGGAGGGTGAGGTGTGGATATCTTATTCTCAGTGGTATCCCTGGCACCTTAGAACAGTTGTTACTGTCTGGGAGAACAGCTGTGAGCCACTGAGCATGCCAGGCATGAAGGGGGCAGGTAATCAATAATAAATTGTTGAGTGGCATGATGGATGGGCAGCAAGTACACAGACGAAGCTCGGTATTTTCAGTGGGTTTAACGACAGCCACTACATGGGCCTTAAGCCAAGAGTTACTGTATGTGTTTATGTTACATGTAATAATTTATTATTCTAAATGTACTCTTTGGATTTTCACGTAAGCTCTATTATTACTTTACAGGAGAAGAAACCAAGGCACAGAGAAATTACTGTCGTACTCACACTACTAGGAAGGGTAGTGTTGGGGATAAGGAGACTAGGTACAAACTCAGTTTTCTTCCAGAAAAGGGGTCTACTTTCACTTCCTAGAATCTTGGGACTGGGAACTGTTATCTGAAGTTTCTGGCCAGGCCTAGCCCAGAGGTTCAGACCTCTAGGCCCACAGCTCCTTAGTCCTAAATAATCACACAAAGGCTTATATAAATCATAAGCTGTTTTGTCTATGACTAGGGCTTATTACTTGCTAACACTTATACTTTAAGTTAACCCATATTTTCATTTATGTTTGTGGCTTGCCACCTTTTTGCTCAGTGTGGCATTCTCATCTTTCTCTACCTCTCACTGGCATCATCTCCCTTGTCTCTGCTTAGATTTCCCACCAGCCTCTAAGCTGTCTTGCCATAGGCCAGCACAGCCTCTTTATTGGCCAATAGTAATAAAGTATTTTCACAGCATACAGAAAGACATCCCACATTTAGGGAACTGTGATGGCTGGCTTTAACTGTCAGCTTCATACAACCTAGACCCACAAAGGCTTGCTTACACTGGGTTGGCCTGTGGGCATGTGTAAGACTCGGCCCACTGAAGGCAGCATCATTCCTTAGGCAGGTTCTCTCAAACTGTGTAAGAGCCGGCAACTGAAGCTGAGCACAAGCAAGCAGTCAAGAAAATACATATGCATGCCCTCAATTCTTCCTGTTCCTGACTGTGTATATATGCTGTTTTATGTCCCTGCCATTGTGGCTTCTCTGTCTGCAATCTGGAATTGTGAACGAACAACTGTTTCCTCCTGAAGTTGGTTTTTTGTGGGGGTCCTTTATCATAGCAACAGAAATGAAACAGAACCAGACACAAGGGTGAGTGTGGATTCCCTCCATAGGCCAAGGGAAGATTAATGGATGGACGAGAAGATGAAGGCAGACTTTTAGTAGTTCTACTTCCAGTTTTCTGGCTCGACTGTCATATCCACATGACACATGTCCAGCAGACTCTGAATTTTGATCTTCTGGTAGCGATTGGTGTGTGATACTATCTTCTTGACAAGACAGGCTGAGCATGCGTGGTTTTGTAGGTTTCCGCTGTATCCAGCAATATGAGTGGGTCATTTGAGAACCTCAGAAATACCTAGTCTTTTACATCTCTTTATACCATCATCAAATACAGTCCTCTATTAGATGACAGAGACCATCCCACCCTGATGTGTCCTCTAGAGAGGGATTGCACCAAGGGTCTGGGATGCCCAGGGGACAGGGGAGGCCAAGGCAAGCTGGTAGCTGAAGTCTCCTGGACCTGGGGTCCCAGGTGCCACTGTGCTCATCCTTTGTAACTTTTCTCTTTCAAGAACCTATCTGAGGGGAAGTTTCTTTTTAATTGATTACACACAGAAAGTATGCCCATCAGAAGTAGACACCCTACTCACTACCTTTGCATTACCCAACACCTTACAAGCAGCCCTGTGGTCAGGAATCAAAGCACAGTTAATCCCTAGGTGTCACTCTGTCCTGGTTCCAGAAGAGTAGACAGATTCCACCCCCCACCCCTGATTCCACACACAGAGGCTCCTGCAGCCTGGACTTGTCTTTCCTGTCTAATTCTCTCGCGTCACCACCATCTTGGCTGGATTTTATTGCACTGGTAAATAAACCACACTTTGCTTTATCCATTCTGCTGTGAATGGCCATTGGAGATGTTTCTGGTGTTGCTGAAAAGAGTCTAGAAACCATCTTGAAGACTGTAAGACTGTGCACACTGTCCTGTTGAGTACATCCCTGAGGATGAATGGCTGTGCTCTTTGTACTAGACATCCAACATCACGCTAGAGAGGAGCCACTCTGCTCACAGTTGATGATCCACCAGTTCTCAGCAAAAACCTCTGCAGGTCTCCATGCTGTCCACTGCCACTAAGAGCCACCATTTTCCTAATGAGAGCATGGCCTCTGTGTCCAGACTCTGTTGTGTAACAGCTTGGAAGATTTATAACAAGGTAGAAGTCTGTGTAAGGGAGTGCTTCTCCAGGTTGCAGGCCCCTGGCCAGAGTGGAGGCAGGAGGAAGCAGGAATGCTTGTACAGAGATTAAGAGGTCAGGTCCTTTCCTGCAGCAGCTAAGCCCTGGAAAGAGCAGGCTGGACACAGGATGCTGGGAAGGGAGATGAAGCACTGCATCAGGGAAAAATCCTGAAAGTCTAGAGGTTAGGAACCCTTGAATTTGGAAGGATATAAAACACATTAAATCAGCTTGAAGGCCACAAAGGATCTGTTTTTGCCACCAGCCTCCAGCACAGTGCTGGTCCCCAGCCTCCCAGGGTGGCTAGTGCATTGCCAAAGTGTGTTTCACCAACAACCACTCAGCCTCCTCCACTGACTCTTACCCTCCAGGTGGTGAATGGAATAGTCCAGGCCTCTGGAGTGATTTTGATGAACGCAGGTCTATACATGACTGCTGTGAGGATTCCATTCTAGGTTCCTTCAGAAAGAGGTTCATCTATACTGGCTCTCTACCTTTCTTTTGCTGCTCCCCAAACCCCTAGTTAGCCCCGCATTCAATTTGCTGGTTTGCTGTGCATCCATCAACCCAGCTCAGCAGCAGCCTTTCAGCCAGGATAACCTAGCTTTGATCTCCTTCTGGTGCCTTCAGAGAACAGCAGTTCCCTAGGTCTATGGCCAAGAAAAACCTCTGCTTACAAATGGTTTAGGGTGAAAGTGAGATTCAATCTTAGTTTTGTCACCTATAAAACAGGGTGATCATAGGACCTGGATTATTAAATTGTCATAGTCACCAAAGGATGCCATGGGCACAGGATGCATGGAACACAGCACACTTGGCCAGTGGGTACTCAGAACAGCCAGAATTAGAACCTGGTGGTGAATGCCAACCATTTCACTGCCCAGCACCTGCTATACCAGCCTCCAGCCTGGTAGTCCTGTGTCCCATCTTTTTTACTCCAGTCTCTCCAGGCAGATCATGGAGGATTGCTTGCAGAACTCAGAGCTGACTTTGATCCTTTAGGTGCTATAATATTTTGGGAGCCAAGGAACCAGGATGACGTTATGACTTACAGGGGCTGTACCCCCAGAGGGCCTTTACATGGCTATTTGATTTCCTCGCCAGTGCAAACCTATGCGAATGGTTTTGTTGTAAACCTTTTTAAAATGAGGAAACCATAACATAACGTAGAGTATAAATGAAGCCATTCAAGGATCCTAATACATGGGTCATGGCCCTTTGTGCCCATTGTCCCTTGGGTGCCCCTAGCCACTGTGGGAAAATTTTTGACAGCAAACTATGTAACACCAGATGAAGGTTGCAAGATGCCAGAGAGAGATGGTCTTCTCTCCTCTCAAGGGAACCAACTGTGTCAGCATCAGAGGCCCCATCGCTTGTCTTTCTCCTTGGCTAGGGATTAAGTGATGGACCACACTTTTGCCAGATGGCGTAAGATGCAATCATTCCCCAGCAGCTGGAGCAAACTGGCTTGTTTTGCACTGTCATGCCTCTACTTCCATTAGTGAGCTGGGGCAGGAACCAAGCAAGGACCCACAGAATAGAGAGCAAAGGAATAGAGTATGCATGGCTAGCTGATTGGCCCCAGCCTGTACAGGGTAACTGTGTCCCTGCCAATTTAGCCAGGTCAGCCATTGCCTGGCCGCCCAGGGGCTCCCAGGGGCACAAGGCATATCCAGTTTCAGTAAGGAGCTGCCTAGCTCAGTCTCCACCATCCACGTTCCAAATAAGCTCTGTCTGAAGATTTTGATGTCCTCAAAAGTCAACAAAAGGTGACTTTAAAAACAGAAAGCCACATGAAGGCAGGTCCCTTCAAAGTCATCCAATCATCTTACCTCCCATCTTCAGTCATGGCATCAGGAGCTCTGAACTCAGTGACAGCTCTTCCTTGGCCTGAATGAAACCTGCCCTTGTCTCACAGACTCACAGGCTCTCAGTTCTCCCGTCTGTAAAATGGAGCCAACAGTCTATCTTTCCAAAGTGTCCTCCAAGAATCTGAGACAATGGGTGAAGAATACCTATCACGGTGATTAGTTCACAGTTCTTCTCAAAAACAAACCAAAACAAAAATTCACAATGTTTCTGCTCCTATTTTACAAAAGAGAAACAGTATTATCATCCTGCGCTCAATCACCAATTCACTCTTCCCGCTGTGTATTCTTTCACACCACTTGCATGTCAGGTATATCCTTATCATCTCCCATCCCCAGAGCTATGTGACAAGACCCTATTGAGTAGAGTAGAGGTCACTGGGGCAGGGGTAGAGGTAATGCTTGAGCTGCGCTCTAGAGACTTCTTAGAAATTAGTGTAATAAAGGGATCCATGGGTCTGCCCCCACCTTGAAGGCAGGAAACACTGCGCAGAGGAGAATGCATGAAGTGTGTGTTCACACATTTCCCTGTATACCAACCTGTTTCCTGGTGTTTTCCAGTTATGTGTATGCTTGTGCCATCTTTGTGTCGTAGATGTACAATAATGTTTGTCAGATTCAGCTAAAGAACATCAGCTGAAGGGCTGTGGACATGGCTCCATAGATACAGCGCTTACTGAAAAAGCAAAAGGACCTAGGTTCACATTTCCATCATTCATTAGAACATATTGGGTGTGGCAGCATGCATCTAATATCCCAATGCCAGGAGACAGAGGCAAGAGGATCCCTGGGGCTTACTAGCCAGCCAGGCTAGCAAATTGGTGAGCTCAAGGTTCAGTGAGAGACATTGTCTCAACTAATCATGTGGCAGACAATTGAGGCAGTTATCTGTTATCAATTTCTGGCCTCTACTCACACAGGAACATGGATGCACACTCATCTATGTGCACACAGACACATACACATATGCTACGTTCACAAAAAGGAAGGAATCTACATTGTCAATGTGAATGGAATATCCACTGTTTGAAGGCAGTTTCCATTGTCTGTGTCCATAGGAATGGCCCTGCTACATGCTGGCTCCCAAGGAATATTTATGAGTCTGTTTTCTGGATTTGGAACTGCTGCATCTGTCTGCTTTAAAATCCAGGCTCTATTGGGCTGGAGAGGTGACTCAGCAGTTAACAGCACTGGCTGCTCCTCCGGGGGACCTGGATTTGATTCCCATCACAGCCACCGGTAACTCCAGTCCCACTCTTCTGGCTGTTCTAGGCAATAGACACCTATGTGATGTATAGATGCCCATGCAAGCAAAACACCCATTCACATAAAATGAAGTATTAAAATTTATTTTCAAATTTCTGGTGCTGGGCTTCCTTACTTCCTTGAAGAAGACTAAAAAGGTTTGCCCTGGGGACCTGTGTATTGGGCTCCAAGTCTCTGGGAAGGCATTGGGAAGAGGAAAGTCTGATGAATTACACAGTCCCAGCAAATCTTCCACAAGGAAAGCAGGCTTTATCTCAGCAGAGATGTTCCTCAGCCCATGTGGTAAAGAAATACCTGCCTAGAAGGACTCTTAAGCCAGTTTTGTGGCCTAGAGCACTGTCCATTGCAACAGTGTTACCATAGTTCCTCATGGAGCGCTCCTCAGGGCCATTACTTTACAGACAAGGCTCACTCTTAGTGATGATTCAGAAGAAACTGTGGGAAAACCCAAATGCCAAGAGCTGCATTGTTTCAGCTTTTTCTTGCACGTACCCAAAGGGCATTACTATCTTCTTGTTGGCCAGAATTTGAAGCAATGTTCCAAATTGTTATTATCTTTTTAGAGGAATGGTCAAATGTGAGTATATACTGATCTATGGGCTGGCCAGTAGTTGGTTTGAATGGCCAATGGCTAGAAAATAGGTGACAAAGGCATCAGGGGAAACAGGATGAGGTTAGACTTCTATATGCAGAATTCATAGGGGTACTTACATCACCTGGGGATGCTCACCAAAATGACCTGTCAGAGGATCTTTATAATCAAGGAGTAGAATGACCCATTTTGCGGGTCCATCGGCTGTTTTCCTACTCAGACTGTCATTATCGAGGTGCTCACCAGCAGTCAGAGTGCCAGGGTGCTGGCTGTGACTGGATTCAGGAACATACTTTCTACTCACCTAGGCTGGCCTGAACATTGCCATTGTTGACTAATGGGCCAGCAACAGGGTCTATCTCTGAGACCTTCATAAAGGAAAACTATCTGAAATGTTTAGAAAGCTACATGACTGAGCTACACTACGTGCTTCCACCATGCAAAAAAAAAAAAAAATGTTCTTTTGAGAAATAGATACTTAGCTAGAGAGAGGAGTCCTGGCTAGAGAGAGAGAGCTAGCTAGAGAGAGGGCTCCATGGTTAAGAACACAAACTACTCTTTCAAGGACCCAAGTTCAGTTTTCAGCACCTGTGTGATGGCTCACAACCTCATTTAATTTAACTTTAACTCCAGGTTATCCAGTGTCCTCTTTTAGCATGCATGTACACACACACACACACACACACACACACACACACACACACACACTTGCAAGATTTTTTTTAAAAAATCTTGAAAAGTAGAAGCAGACAATTATTTAGGATATGGTTTCTCTTTCTTGTATGTAATACTTCTTCTTGCAGAAGCTTGAATGGCAGATCCATGGGATCACACGATTTGGAAAGCAATAGTTGAAAATTAAAACAGCATGTAAGAAGTTAAAATTCAGAATTTCCCCCTGTGTAAGTAGAAAAAGTCATTCCCAGGGCCACAGGCTGTTAATTGAAAATTCTCAGACCTGTGATGTGCATAGGCCTTCCCTCAAAGGACAACTGAGAGTGACATGTTAGGGCTCAGGTGTCCAGCTCGACACTTTTACACATTACCCCAGTCAGGTTTCAGTGCGGTGATTATTGTGGAGCTGATAGTATATGGGGTGATTTGGACACTAACGTATAACACAGTTAGACTTTATATTCAGGAGACGTGATCTTGTTTGAATTTCAAAAGCTTTGACTATTTGGATGGCATGTGGTTGGAAGGGAATATAAGGCCAGGGTCATATTGAGCCAGGCCAGTGGGCTGGCCCTCAAAGACCAGAGCCACAGGGGTCTGGCATACCACTTTATCTCTCATTCCTATTCTGGCATCCACAGGGGTCTAGTGTACCATTGTGTCTCCATCCTAGTCTGGCATCCACAGGGGTCTAGTGTACTCTTGTGTCTCCAGCCTAGTCTGGCATCCACAGGGGTCTAGTGTACTCTTGTGTCTCCAGCCTAGTCTGGTATCTATACATAGTTGCACCTAGCAGTTAGTTAGTGGCTGAGAAATCATTTGAGTTTAATTTGATAAGCAAATGGGTTAATAAAGAAAAGAATTAATCTAGATATAAAAAGTGTCCCCATGGATAACTGGTGACACTCTCTGCCTTCTTAGATCTCAAACAGTAATACAACATCGCCCCTCCATCTTCCTGTTATATGGTGCATGTGTTTTTGTTTGGGAGCCTCCTGGAGAGAAGACTTCTGGAGTCTAAAGTTGTGTCTTCACCATACTCAAGACAGTTCTCACCTATTTAGCCAGTGATCCCTCAGAATTGGCTCTGAGCCTTGACAACGCCAGCTGTGCCTTAATGCCTCTGAACCACGGTGACCTTTGAGTAGACTGCCTCTGCAAAATGTTGACTCTGGCAGAGGAAAGGAAGTTCATTCCTGATTCTTGCCCAGAGCTGGCCTTTCTGATACTCTCTCAGCACCACCTTCTCCCAACAAAGTATTATTCAAAGCTTTGAGAACTAAGAGGTAGGTTCTGAAAATGGTGCATACATTGACTTGTCTCAGAAAATGGCGGACACACATGGCCGCCAGATGTTCTCTGGTCTTGCAAATTACCAGCCAATCTCAGGTGGCTATGGCTAGAGCATAGACTAAACACGTGAGGCTGCAGACAGTCTCACACAGTCACCTTTCAGCTCCCTTTCAGCCTGCGCTACTGTTTTCTCCCTAGGGCTTCTTGGGTCTGTGTGCCAGGAGCCTTGTCAAACATGTAAGGACATGGGGTCTTCATCACAATGAAGTGGGGCTCAGAGACCAAGTTTCAGCTTTGTTGTGTGATTTCAAGTGTATCTCGGTGTCCACCAAACAACAGAACAATAATGGCCTTATGCTTTAGGGCTGCTTTGGGAATTAGAGTCAGTGTACATAAAGTACTGAAGATGTGTCTGGCTCATTTTAAGCATCATGTAGGTGTGTGCTGTTATTATTTCTAATTCCCTCCTCTGGAGGATAGTATGAAATTGTAAGTTGGTCTATGTGCCCTAATTGGTGGTTTTTTTTTTTTTTTGTAATCATTTCACCTTAGTCCTAAGGATTATCTATTTTTCTAACCTCTCTCCAGGGCCCAATAAGGACGGCAATGGAGTACCAAAATGTACTGAGCACTTTCTGTGATAAGCACTCGGCATCTACAACCTATGTTTGATCCCATGAGATGGCTCAATTCCCAGCAGGATGGAATAAAAATGGAGATTCTCTGGGCTTGTCAGACTTATCAGCTCCATAGTTTGAGCTGAGTAGGGTATGCAGGGAGGAATCCAGAAAGTAGTGGCCTCCGGACTTGGTCCAGGGAAGTCTGTCTCAGGTCCCTGGTTCTCAGCTAGTGCAAGGGAGGTCCTGCGTCCGACATTATTGGTTTGAGTGACACCAGGTGCAGTAGGACCCACCAAATCAGGTGACCTTTGTGACGGGCCTAGAAAGGAGTACACAGAAGTGAAGCCAGAGAAGGCATTGAAGGCAAAGGGAACGAGAATAAAGACACAAAGATTGAAAACTCAGAAACGTTAGGCACTTAGATGTAAGGACGTGGAGGGCCAAGCAGCACCTGACTGTAGAAGGTAGTCTGTGTGCCATAGCAAAACAAAACACTCATTTCTCGAAGCCATAGGATGCTTTTGAGCAAAGTACATGCTGTGCTTTGAGGAGATGAGCCTGCAGCAGGGAGTTGGGTGGCATGACAGGTGGGAACTAGACACTAGGAAGTCATTGTGTTTGCTGATGCCTAATGTTCCTTGAAGTTCTAAGCCAGTGAGGAGGTGGGGTGAGATTTGTCAGAAGCCCTACAGGGAAGCAGCACAGCCCAAACCCCAGGCAGGTGTTCCAACTCTTAATTCCAGACTTCTTCCACTGTATCAGGCAAAGATGAAACTGAATGGCCAAAGAGCCCGAAAGGGGGAGCCGCTTCAACTGTGAAGGTCACAGCCCCAGTTACAAAGGCCTGAGGAATTCTATATACTATACACACACACACATATACACACACATGCACACACACATATATATATATACACACACAGACACACATATACACAGCACACACACACAAATTTGTATATGCAAGCAGATATACATGAGGGATAGCCCCACATAGGCCTCTTAGAGGAGCATGTGTGTGTGCAGACTCAGCAATAAGCTATGTAGATGTGCCAGGGCTCAAACCAACTGGTGAAACACAGAAATCTGCATAGTAGTGTGTGCTATCCAAAAGCAGCAGTGAAAGAAAGAGCAATATTAACCGATCCATTGATTTAGGTGGTAAGGGCGAAGACTGGAGGCTAAGCGAACATGACACATTTGAAAGGCCAGCACTGTCCTCCAGGCCACCAGTATTCCTTAGAATGTAGCTCTTAACCAGGGGCAATTGTGCCTGGGGAGATGAGACTATGTCTGGAGACATTAGAGGTTGTCACAATTGAGAACAAAGGTGATCTTATTGGATCTTGTGGGTAGGTGGAAACCAGGGGTGATGCTGCACATTCTAACATACAGACCAGCCCTTCAGGAAACATAATTATCCTTCTCATGGTGTCCACACTGCTAAGGTTGAGTCTGCACTGGAGCATCAAGGTACAGCTAAGAGCTGAACACAGTGCTAGGCTCATGTTTTCTGGTAGCTGATCTTCCAAAGAGGCCAGAGGTGAGCTGGCTTTCTATGCTGTGACAGGCTCCTGTGTGGTGGACAGGCTCTAGAAGGCTTTGTCACTTCTGTTAACATGTGGTAATGAAAGGGATGTCCAGGCAGGCACATGGCTGCAGGCCCTGGAATCCCCTGGAATTCAGGACTTGAACCATGGCACACTACAGGAGCCCAGGGGCTGTATGGCCCAGGGGCTCCTCTCACACCAAAGCCTCATCAGGCGTAGTGGCTTAACAGTGGCTATGTGGGCAAAAAATTCCTCCAGTAAATGGCATAAAATCCAACTTCACATAGATGGAGCCAAGTGTCTTTATTCAGCAACTGGATTAGCTACAGTTCCAGGTTCTAGTATGGCTGGATCTGGAGCTCTGTTGATAGTTTGACCCTGCCTCTGGTACCTCTATGCTCAGCTCTGTCTTTGCCTCTGCCTCTCCCTGGGGTGTCATGACCCTTCTTGAAGCTAAGATGATCACTGGATTTCAAGTTTTGTTCTTCATACCTTCAACAAACACATATCTCAGCCCAGTCTGGCTATTCTACCACTTGAGCTGTGGAAGTAAACAAAGTTATGAGTTCAAGGCCAATCTAAGCTACATAGTAAAACTGTCTCAGACACCAACCACCCAACCAACTACCCACCCACTAAACCAACCACACACACACACACACACACACACACACACACACACGCCCAATCAACCACCAATACACCCACCTACTCACTCACCCAATTAACCAACCAAACAACCACCCACTCAACCACCCACCTACCCACCTACCCAAATGACCAAGCAATCTTCCAACTACTTATTCACTCAACCAATCACTCAAACACCCACCCACCCAACAAACAAACAGCTACCCAATTACTCACCTACCCATCCAACCACCCACCCAACTAACCATCTAATCACTCAACCACCCAAATGACCAATCACCCATCCACCCACCCAACCAACCAACCACAAACCCACCCACCTACCCAAACAACCAGCTAACCAATTACCCAATCACTCACCTACCCATCCACCAAACAACCATCCAATCACTCATCTACCCAACCAATTAAACCAACCAACAAACCACCCAGCCACCCAGCAAATAAACCAACCAACTACTCAATCACCTACTCACCCACCCACCCACCCAACCAACCAACCAACCAACCAACCAACCAACCAACTGCAAGCACTTTTCTCACTGGTGGTTATTGAGTAAACCAACTCAGATCTAAGGAACTATCCCCTCTCTACCTATCCCTTGTCACTTCAGGTAAGTGTTCAGAGTGACAGTCCTGAGCAGAGAGTCCACAGTAGTTTGTTTGGCAAATGGCAGGTGGTAGTCCTCAGAATAAACTTGGGGATGCCATTTGCAGAAGTTAAGGGAGGGTACTACATGAGCCAAAGGGCACATGCCACCACCCTCAGCCATTAAACGGCATGCGTCTAACCTGCACTTTCCTTTCTGTTTGGAATAGCCAAAGGTATAGGCCAAGGGTATAGCTTCAGGTGGCTCCTTTTCTTCTTGTTCCCACTCAGAATTCTGTAATTTATATCTCTATCCCATTTCATCTGCAGGGAATTGAGAGAGTGTCCCACCATTGACTTTCCCAAGCCCTTGTTACTCCCTGAGGACTGATGCATCTTCACACACACACACACACACACACACACACACACACACACACACACTCCCTATGCACACTCAGCACTCACAGCTTCCAGACTGGTACTGGGCTAGGGGCAGAAAAAGCTTATCTGGTTGGACTCCCAGGTACTGTCCCATAACTGCTCCCAGACATAGAAGGAACAATATATTGGATGGCTCAGGCTGCATGCTAGTAATGCATCCAGACCACAGACTGCATGCAGGGATCCATCTTACAGAGGTAGCTGGAAGTCCTCCAGTGGTGACAAGAGCCTGGTTTGTGCTCCCACACATATGTGTGCTGAGGTGGAGAAGAGAACCTGAGAGCATAATTCTGCCCTGTGTGCAGCTGACCTCAAGCCTATACACCAGCATGTCAGAGAAGAGAAAAATAAAAGTTTGGTGGGTAGGGGCTACCTGGAGCCATAGGACACTTAGAGGTCTACACAGCTCCAGGACAGAGGTAAATCATGGATGATATGATGTCAGAATTCAATGAACATATTCTAGAAACAGCCAAAAATTCAGGATTACTAAAACCAAGAGATCATGGGGTGGTGGAGTTCCCAGAAACGAGGGACCCCATGGGCACTGATAATATAAGCTTTGACCTGAATGGGATGGGGCCAGAAAGAGGTCTAAGCAAAGGAGGCCCCAGCTCAATTGCTCTTCCTCAAAACTCTGGCTACTAGGTAAAAATAGGTTCTGGGCCAATGGATAACCCCCATCTTCATTAGGCTGGGCAATAGTCTTCTATTGAAGATGAAGGTAACAGGACAGATGGTTGCCCTGGGGTGGAGGACACTGAGAAGCTGAGGAATTCTGGTTTATGTTGATAAATGGAATGATGCAACTGCAGATCAACTGTGGCACTTAAGAGATTCAAGAGAGTTAAGGTTGGGCCAGTGGTCCTGACCTAGGGGAAGATGCTGTCGCTCACTGAGTGGGCTAGAAGCACAGGGAGATGAACCAGGGTCTACAGCTCCACATGCTTCATCACACACACCAAAAGCCACTGGTTGAACCAATCAACAGATCCTGTTATCACCTTGTATGACCTCACTGCCCACTGGACCCCGTGTGACCACTCCCAGCATGCACTTCTCCCAGAAAGCTGTGGGAGAAGTGGACGTGAGATGGAACAATGGTAGGGATTTAAACAGACTGGGGTTCTGCTCCCAGCTCTCAGTGTCTGTTACTCCTATCCCTGGTGACCTGACACATGTACCTACATGCAAGCAAATGCTCATAAATTTTTAAAACAAACAAGCAAACAGAGGACTTCACACATTTTCTCCTTTGCTGTAGAAATGCACCTATTTTAGAGACAAGATAACTGGGGTTCCAAGCAGTGATAAGATGCATGTGTGGCAAGCAGGACTCAAGCCCTAGCCTCACTGAGTCCAAATCCATTATGTCTTGCTTCTGTCCATATTGTTAACTTAAGTTTTCCAGAGATAAACCAACTGAGCTAAAGGCTCAGTAACAGAGTGCTTGACCACCCAACACACACACACATGCTCATGCATGTGGCCGTGTATATACTAGCATGCATAGCTCTCTCTCTCTCTCTCTCTCTCTCTCTCTCTCTCTCTCTCTCTCTCTCTCACACACACACACACACACACACACACACACACAAGCCACTGGTCAAACCACAACAAATCCTGTTATCATCATCACTCCATGTCTGTGCCTCAGCATGGCCCATCAGCCCCTGGTCCTGCTGTCTTCAGGGTGACAGTGATGGGTGTTGGTAGGTGAAGGTACTTCTCCCTTTCAACCCATGGCTTTGTAAGAGGGAAACTCTTGTGACTCTGGAACCATGTGATCCTGTGTGTGCATGTGTGTATGTGTACTGTGTGTGTGTGTGTATATGTGCATGCATTGTGTGTGTGCATGTGTTTCTCTGTGTATGCATGAGTCTATTTGTGCATGTGTTATATATGTGTGTGAATCTGTGTATATACAGAAATGTGTCTGTGTATGTGTCTGTGTGTGCATGTGTGTGTCTATGTGGATGCATGTGTGAGTCTGTATATATTCATATATGTGTATTGATATACATGGTGTGTGTATATAAAGTGTATATATCTGTGTTGGCATGGATTGTGCTAGCATGACATATATCTGTGCTTGTGTGTATGTGTTTTCATATTGGAGATCCAAGCAATAAAAACAGCAGAAAACTTGACCTTGCAAAGCAAATCCCCTAGCCTTGCTCATAAATCACGTATTCTCCCAGCCCAGGAGGGAATTATACCTGCAGGGCAATAAATGAGATCAATTTTATTTATTTTTATTTTTCTGATTCTCTTGACATGAAACATAGCTTTTCTCTTATAAAGTAATATTTACAGAACTGTACAAAACTATGGTAGAGATTATTTTAGGGAAAGAGTGTGTGTGTGTGTGTGTGTGTGTGTGTGTGTGAGTGTGTGTGTGAGTGTGTGTGTGTTAGCCTGGAGAATGACTTCACAAATCTTTCCACTGTAAGCTGCTCTCTGGTGCATGATGCAGAGGTAGCAGGGATTCTTCTTGTTCCAAGCCAAGCTGGGAACATATGTGGGTGGGGCAGGGTAGGACAGCTGAGTCCAGGACAGCACAGGCTTCTTGGGAGAAGTATAAGATGTCATAAAGAGAAGCAGGTGTTTGAGCTCCTGGTCCCCTTGCTTATCATTGCTGGTATCTGAGGCATCATAAAGTTCTCACAGCTTTGAACAGTAGTAGTCACTGATGCTCACAAGCCCCTGTTCTAAAGTTTCCCATATATGTACTATATGTACCATATATGTTCTATCACCATTTTACAAATGAATAGACCGAGGCCCAGAGAGGTCAATAACCTTCTCAAAGTCACACAACTGACAGGTGACAAGCTGGGGTTTGAACCCAGATAGTCTAGCTGCAGGGACTGGCTCATCACTATTTTGTCATAAGTGCTCTGTGAATGCACTTGTAGCTAGAAATCAGAAATTGCACGTATTCTGTTGGGCAGTCCACACCTGGATTTCCTCTCCACCTCCTGCTGCTGGCTCATAGCAGGTATGCAATGGCCCAGGTAGGGACATTATGTTGACCATGAGCAGGGACATAGCTGGGTTGGTAGAGTGCTTACCTAGCGTTTATAAGGCCCTGGGTTCAATTCCCAGCACTGCATAGATCCAACATGGTGGTTCACACCTGTAATCTTAGCACTAGGAAGGTAAAAGAAAGAAAATCAAAAATTCAAGGTCATCCTTGTCTACATAGTGACTCCAGTCCAGGCTTCATGGCATCTTGTCACACACACACACACACACACACACACACACACACACACACACACACAAAGGGGTCATGGCAGAGCAGGGTAAGATGAAGCACACCTTTAATTCCAGCACTTGTGAGGCAGAAGCAGGTGGATCTCTGTGAGTTCAGGGCTAGCCTGGTCTACATAGTGAGTCTCAGGCCAGCCAGGGCTGCATAGTGAGAACGTGTCTCAGGAAAGTGGTGAGGTGAGGGGAAGAGGAGGAAGGAACTGCAGATTATGAATCAGTGGCAGGGCCTTTAGACTGGTCTGAAGCTGAAAGGTTGCAACAGTAAACAACATTTATTCTGTCCTTCCATACCCAAAGCTAAAGACTCTGGAAGGTATGCAACTCATGCAGCAAATTATTAGTCTTTCCTATCTTATATACATCCAAAATTCTGGGCTGCCCAGACAAACTTTTAGCTAACAGGCTAAACCAAAAATATTTAATACTTCCCCCTTGATTATCCTCAAAGGGTAGAATGCTTCTTTTATGTTCAAAGTCCATGTACCCCAGAAGGAAGATAATTTTATGTCTTTTCAAATAAGAAAGACAGAAAGAAAAAGGAAAAACATGCACAGAACAGAGGCTTGGATGCTGTTCTCCTTTCTTGAGGCATGTCCACTCTGTCTGTCAAGGTTCTCTGTCTACACTCTCCCGTCTCCTTCTGGCAGTTGCTATGGCCTCCAGATTGCACCCTGTTGTTTTTGCTTTCTCTCTAACTTTAGTAAAATGTCATTGAGTTCCTTTCTCAAAAGTGTTTTTAGCATGAGACCAAGAACTCAAAGAGGACACTGTGCCCCTTGTGACAATGGTACTCGATCACGCTCAGCAAAGAATCTGAGCCACTGGTGAGATGCTGACACCGGGGAGGAGCGAATCTGACATGAAGGTAGATGCACTGGGGAGAGGCAGTGGGATGCATGCTGTCAGCACCAGGGACAGACAGACTCTGCAGGAGGAATTTACAGAGTTCCAGCTGCTGGAGACAGAGACAAGCACTCAGGCAGAAAGAAATCGAGGCAGGGTTCAAATGCAGGAGCTAGCTGGCTAAGGAAGATTCAGGAGGCGGGGCAGGAGGGAGAGACAAGAGTTAGGTTCTGGAATCACAGCCAGGCGTAGACCTCAGTGGTCCTCTTTGCTAGCTTAGCAGCTTCAATCTCTCAAAGTTAGGAGATGATGGAAATGCTCTGTAATCATGCAATCATTCATCTTCATGTCGACTTGATGTGATTTAGTGTCACCATGGAAACACACCTCTAGGTGCTTCTTTGAAGGTGTTTCTAGAAAGGTATAAAACAGAGTGGAGAAGACCTACCCGGAACGTGGGTAGCAGCACCATTCTGTGGGTTGGAATCCCTGCAGAGGTGGTAGCATCCCATGAGCTTAGGTCCCTGCTTGGGCGGCAGCATCCCGTGGGCTGGGGTCCTGCTTAGTTGGCACCATCCCTTCTGTGTGGGTAACACTATCCTGTAGGCTGGGGTCCCTGCATGGGTGGCACTATCCTGTGGGCTCTGGTTCCTGTCAGAATAAAAAGAAGGAAGCAAGCTCAGCACTCTACCTGCTCACTGTGGATGCAATGCAATCAGTCACCTCATGCCTTCCCGGCCTCCAACGACTGGCTGGCTGTATCACTTCTTCAGCCATGAACCAAAACAAACTCTTCCTCTCGATGGCCTTTTGTCTTGTCCCAGCAGTGAAAAGAGTAATGAATGCACTCTGTGACTTGATCGAAGTCTTGGTTAATTAGTTATCAGATGGCACACTGGCTGAGACTCCTCAGCCTGAACTTCCAACAATGAATATAATGTTGAATGTGAACTATGCCAAATAAAGTTAATTTGAAACTTGACCTTTCTCCTAAAAACCAATAGCAACTTCCCAGGGAAGGGGTACGTACAGCCACCTCAGCCAGGGCCTGTACAGCATAATTCATCATTGCTGCCTCTTGTCATGATCAATGGATAGGGTCACAGGATTTCTGAGAATTGATATTTGAACTCATATCTGCATGACCATTCATCTGAGTGGCCTGGGAAATAATTAGCTTAACCCCAAGATCCAAAACAAGAACACTCATACCCTAATTTCTTCACTCTCTCAGCAACCAGATGAAGAACTCCTTAGCCACATGCCACAGCACCTCGGGTGTCCAGACCTGATACTAATGAACAGGAGAGTGGTACCAGAAATGGGTTGTCTCTCTCTCTAAACATTCATTCTGTTCTTTTCACTCACTTATTCACTCAGTGAACATCAGCCAGGCATTTTCTTTGCTCAAAGGTTGGCCCTGCAAGATTGAGGAAGCACAGTCCTGACCCTCCCATAGTGCAGTGTGATGTGCTGAGTTTGGTTTAAAGACTATTGGCTAGTCACACAGGAACTAGGCTGATCCCTGGGGTGGCTTCTTGAGATGCACAGGCTTTGGTGAGAGGGTTAGAAAATGCAGATGTCTGAAGGAGACGTTGTGAAGCCATGCTAAAACTCAATGATCATTTAGATGCAGAACATGAAGAGATTCCTCTTATCTAGACCTTTCCTGTCACTTCCACCCGCTGACACCTAATGATAATAATTTATGGACCATATACTTGTTTTTCTACCTAAAAATATGGAGAGATGCTCTTGCCGGGGACTAGCTGCCTCTTCCTGCAGCAAGTATGGGAAAGATCCTTGGAGGAATGCCAGTCACTCTCTCGCCAGAGGTCCCACAGTCTGGCACAGAACACAGCAGGGTGTGCCCTTGGCTCTCTCTGGCTCTAAAGCCAGCACTTTCTCTTTTAGTACCGGAAGCTGGGACTCCTCCCACTCAGGCTTTCCCTGCCTGTCTGTGGTTCTCCCTGCCTTCCTTCCTAGCTCCTTCCTTCTTCCCCCTTAGAATGAGTTAAGGGCCTGTGGGAGGCCTGTTCCTCCTGAGGTCCAGCCAAACTCACTTAATACAACCAAAGAAAGTGGCACTCCTGTAAAGCTAACCCTTTGAAGGGACAGCCAAAGGGGAAAACCTCAAGCAGAGTTCTCTGCCTGTTTATTAGCTTTGTGCCCCGGGAGCACTTGCCTTTCCTGGAGGTAAACTCATGCCCTCCAGCACCTGTGCTAATAAACACCATGAGCCTGAGCTCAGCAGATACTTTGCTGTGCTGCTGTTAGGATCAGAGTGACATTAGACACACCAGGAGCACGTGAGCACCTGAGGCTAAATTGCTGAATGGAGCCTCCCCTAGGCCAAGCTACAGAGGGGAAAAAAGTCTGACTACAGCCCTGGGAGTCCCCTGGGGCTGAGGCTGCCTTGGGGGCCGTCTCCATTGGGTGCTCTTGGGTGAAGCATGACAATAAAGACCAGGGATACACTGGCTGTCCAGCACCAAGCCTTGGTCCCACCCATCACTGTCCCCACAAAGGAAGCTGTAGCAGTCTACTGTTGTGGGGACCATGGAGGGGTTCCTTGGGCAAAAGCATCTCTGGAGAGGGGATAGACCCCGACAGCTAACAGTGTTTTCCAAGCTAGCTGAGTTGGAGCACTTCCAAATTGCTGCTACCATCTCAGCCCCAGGCTGCTCTGTAGTGCAGAAGGCCCATGGCCCAGGAATCTCTTATGCTTGCTGCTTTTTCTGAAGTATTATGCTTTTTATGTGTCCCTTCCAGAATTTACATACTGAAGCCTGAACCCCAACTGCCTTAGCATGGAGTTTCCTTTGGAAATAGGATCCCTGCAGATTTAAGTGGTTTGAGGCCTTAACCCAGCATAACAAGAATCCTAAAGTGGAGTCTGGACACAGCAGCTTACCCAGGGAGAATGCAGTGAGAAGATAAAGAGTGGATGGTGTTCTGCACACCCAGATGCAATCTGCCTAGAGTCAGAAAGGCACAGACAGACCCTCTCTGAACAACTCCCCACCTGGACCTCTGCCATCTGTGGTTCTGGGCATCTAAGCTGCCACAAACAAAGGCATGTAGTTGGGGTTTGTGGGAGGGTCCCCAGTAACCCCAGCTAGCCTCTGTAGCCCAGGCTCTCACTCCTAATCCTCCCTGCACACCCCCACACTGGAACTGTTCTTGTGGCCACTGGGTTTTATTCTCAGACACTAACTGTGGAGCTTTGAGCTGTAAGAAGGCACTACACTGTGTGAACACCTTAGACTCTGGAGCACACCTACCATGGGAGGTTACCACCCTTGCTCTACAGTCATAGAAATTCAGAAAGGAAGGCTGACTTGTTTAAAAAATAAATAAATAAATAAGAAAAGGACTCAGACAAGAGAATTGAACTCTGGGTTCTTGTTAAGACAGTGCAGTGGAATCCTCACAGGGACAAACAGCCCAGATCCAGGTCTACAGATGACTGCAACCTCCACAACCATCACCTTCTCCTCCACCACCTCCTCCTCCACCACCACCTCCATCACCTCCACCACCTCTACCTCCTCCTCCACTACCACCTCCATCACCTCCTCTACCATCTCCACCATCACCTCCACCACCTCCTCCTCCACTACAACCTCCATAACCTCCATCACCTCCATCACCTTCACCATCACCACCTCCTCTACCATCTCCACCTCCACCTCCACCATCACCACCATCACCACCTCCTCCTCCACCATCACCACCACCTCCTCCATCACCTGCACCACCTTAACCACCACCACCACCTCCTCTATCACCTCCATCACCTCCATCACCACCTCCTCCACCTCCTCCACCACCACCACCACCACCTCCTCCACCACCACCATCTGCCTCACGCACCCCTTGCCTCTCCACACTCATCCACAAGGTGGACTAGGGCAGGTCGTCTGCTGTTAGTAACCTGCTGGGGCATCAAAAGCAAGAAGGGAGGAGCTGCTCAGACCCAGAGCTGACAACAGGTAGGGGTGCTTTTGCAGAGAAGTGAGGGCAGAAGGCTGTTCCCAGCCTTGCAGGGTGTGTCCAAGAAGCCAGGCCCCAGCTGGGAAGTCATGGGAGTGTTCTCCAGATACCTGAGCCAATCTGCCTCCACCCTGTTGTGCCTTGCCTGAAGGTCCTCCTCCAGCCCTGACACCTCCCAGAGCTTGAGCTCCCAAGTAGCACCTTCCTCTCCTACCGAGCATTTTCAGGGGAGACCAGCATCTCGTGGAGCAGGGCATGGGGATCATTGTAGGTTTTGTAAATCATTAATTCGTTCATCCTTTTACAGCTTCACAGTCATGTATTGTGTGTGTGTGATATTCTTTGATCGCCATCTGTCCCCACTATCTTCTCTTATGCTCCTCCCACCAAATCTTTTTGTCCCAAGTCCTCCTTCTACTTACCATTCGTGTGTGTGTGTGTGTGTGTGTGTGTGTGTGTGTGTGTGTGTGTGTGTGCATGTGTATCCCTCACTGCATTTATTTTGTACTACTTGCATGGAGTAAAAAATTTCCTTGAGGGGAAGCAATTTACCTGTGGGGATCATTCTTAATCAAAGAATGGAATGTAGTGTCACAGGCTCTCCAGAGCTTGCAAAACAGGCCTTTTCCTCCAGCTCCCGTCAGATGACTGCAGGGATACAGTGGAGCTGTCAGGAATCATTTGGGATGTGCAGAGACAAGGAACAGGCTGGTGGTCACAATCCCACAATAGAAGAAACTGGAGTGGGCAGCCAGGACTCCCAGATCCTAAAGCAGCCTCTCTAGACCTGTGTATTCTGAGGCCCCCCCATGTTACCAGCTGCCCTCACCAATTAAGCCCTTTCTCTTCTAGTATCTGGGCAGAGGCAATGGGAAGTGGGCAGACCTCCCTCAGTTGGCTCAGCAGCAAAGCCATAGCGTGATTGGAGGTGATTCATTCTGAATCAGCCATTGCCTCCTCTAAGCATCCAGCCTGTAAAGGAGCCAGGTTCCACCTTACTGGTCCAGCCACACCAGTGTTACCAAACAAGTAAATTAGATTTGAATCAGAGACCAGCCTAAACCTGCCCTGAGGGTGATGGCCTGGCTTGCTAGGGTTGGCTATAGGAAGCCTAAGAGTGTGATATAGACTCTGGTCCTAGTATGACTAAAATTGGGCACAACCATCCTGAGACTTGCATCTCTGACAGGGGTCACAGGAGCTGGAGAGTCACCAGAGATGTCACAATCCAAACCCACAGTCCCCTCCAGGGGCTCCCAACATTCTTGAAATGTGGTAAAATCTTTCCCCTTAGCAGCTGGGACACATCTTAAGGTATTGATTCCCTGTGTGCCCATTTCCCACTAGATAAGTCAATGCAGCTGCTGATCAAACCTCCAGGGAGGCTAGTAATGTCCACTTAAGGATGGTCCCATCAGACCCAGCACCCAGGAATCCTCTCGTGTGGTTCAGCCTAACATGAATGCTTAGTCTCCTATGATCACCATTCAGACCTCCAGACAGAATGACCTGAAACAGTTTTCATGCTCTGGAGGTAGGAAGTCCAAATGGGCCTTGATGAGCAAGGTATTAACTGCCCCAGTTCCATTTGGAGACCTGAGAAAGACTCAGCCCACCTCTTTATACCGCCTTTCACATTCATAGGTTCTGGGAAGTAAATGGTCTTTGTGGATCATTGCTCTACTGACCATAGAGATTGGAATATAATACCACACTCCGATTCCTTTGACGATTCCGCCTGGCACTGGAAGCAGATTTCGATTAAGACTGTGTGACCTTAGGGAAGTTCCCTACCCTCTCTGGATCTTGCTTATCTCTATGAAAAGGAGCTTATCATAGACTCTGATAAGGGACTATCATCACATGCTTGGGGTCTGGAAATGCCAGAAGCTGACTTGGGTAGCTGTACTTTGTAATATTTCTGGCTTCCCAGCTTTTGGGGCCTGTGATTTCACGACTCACTGCTTCTAAATAACAGACACAAACTCCAAAGATGCATAATCACATCTGGTGAGAAACTTCCCTCAGGGAGAGAGTGGATCATTTTTCTCTGTGGCATGGTACTAGAGAATAGTTGAGCACACGCCAACAGTAAATAGATGAGCAACTGTGTGTGTGTGTGTGTGTGTGTGTGTGTATGTGTGTGTATGTGTGTGTATGTGTGTGTATGTGTGTGTATGTGTGTGTGTGTGTGTGTGTGTGTGTGTGTGTGTGTGTATGTGTGTGTGTGTGTGTGTGTGTGTGTGTGTGTGTGTGTGTGTGTGTGTGTGTGTGTGTGTGTGTGTGTGTGTGTGTGTGTGTGTGTGTGTGTGTGTGTGTGTGTGTGTGTGTGTGTGTGTGTGTGTGTGTGTGTGTGTGTGTGTGTGTGTGTGTGTGT